>JADMLD010000067.1:5362500-5818512 GCA_017589585.1 Phylloscopus whistleri | reverse complement strand
GAGATGGTCCGGCGATGATGAGATGGGGTCTGGCGAAGATGAGATGGGTGCCGTCTTCCTCCCAGGAATGCGGGTGAAGCCAGTGAAGTCTGTCCCCGGCCGGCTCAGTTTTCCCGCAGCAGATTGTAGACATCCCCCCCACTGGGCAGGCATCCCACAATAGGACCATGCATGCAAATGGGGCTCTGGGGGGAGCGGGTATAGTCCGGGGTATAGTCTGTTGATGGCCCATTACCAAAAGGACCCGCCCCTCCCCCCCGTCCCCTCCTTCCAAAGTTACAAGAAATAAAGAATAAATTCCCCAACTGCTTTCAGCAGATGAAAATAGAATACACATTTTATTCCATAACCCAGGACATTATCCACCCTTATTCTATTATCATCTGCATCATACCTAAAGCAAGAACTACTATGCAAAATGAACCCCTACACTCAGTACTACTTAGGATTAGGATTTCTTGGGGTACACAACTGGTTTTTCCATCTTTCGCATTACCACCAAGTGTAACCAGGTCCTTGAGCAAAAACAAACCCACGGATGGGTTCGCCTTTGCTGAGGTGGGGTTAATCCAGACAGCCTTTCCTAAAATACCTCTCATGTGCACCACAGGGACTTTATCTCCATCTACTGTGTGCAAAGGGGTAGACTGGGCAGGACCAGCTCGATTGATGGAGCCTCGGTGTTTGACCATCCAGGTGGCTTTTGCTAAGTTCACTTCCCAGTTCTTAAAGGTCCCTCTGCCAAGTGCCTTCAGAGTGGTCTTAAGTAGTCCATTGCACCGTTCCACTTTCCCGCAGCTGGTGCATGATAAGGGATGTGATAGATCCATTCAATGCCGTGTTCTTTAGCCCAGGTGTTTATAAGGCTGTTCTTGAAATGGGTCCCGTTGTCTGACTCGATTCTCTCAGGGGTGCCGTGTCTCCACAGACTTGTCTTTCAAGGCCCAGGATGGTGTTCCGGGCGGTGGCATGAGGCACAGGATAGGTCTCCAGCCACCCAGTGGTGGCTTCCACCATGGTCAGCACATAGCGCTTGCCTTGGCGGGTTTGGGGCAGGGTGATGTAATCAATCTGCCAGGCCTCCCCATACTTATATTTGGACCACCGTCCACCGTACCAGAGGGGCTTCACCCGCTTGGCCTGCTTGATGGCAGCACACGTCTCACAGTCATGGATAACCTGAGAGATACTGTCCATGGTTAGATCCACCCCTCGGTCTCGTGCCCACTTATAAGTGGCATCTCTGCCCTGATGACCTGAGGCATCATGGGCCCACCGAGCTAGAAACAACTCTCCCTTATGTTGCCAATCCAAGTCTATCTTAGACACTTCTATCTTCGCGGCCTGATCTACCTGTTCGTTGTTCCGGTGCTCCTCATTAGCCCGACTCTTGGAACATGGGCATCCACATGACGGACTTTCACAGGTAGTTTCCCTACTCTGGTGGCGATGTCCTTCCACTCATCAGCAGCCCAGATTGGTTTTCCCCTACGCTGCCAGCTGACCTTTTTCCACCTTCCAGCCAGCCCCACAGAGCATTAGCTACCATCCACGAATCGGTGTAGAGGTAGAGCTTTGGCCACTTCTCTCTTTCAGCGATGTCCAGGGCCAATTGAACAGCTTTGAGTTCGGCAAGCTGGCTTGACCCACCTTCTCCTTCAGTGGCTTGTGCAACCTGTCTTGTGGGGCTCCACACAGCTGCTTTCCACTTCCGTTCATCCCTACGATGCGACAGGAACCGTCAGTGAAAAGAGCGTAGCGTGCTTCTTCTGCTGGCAGTTGGTTATATGGTGGAGCTTCTTCAGCCCGGGTTACCTGCTCTTGTTCTTCTTCCTCGGTGAGACTGAAGTTCTCAGCTTCCGGCCAGTTGGTGATCACTTCCAGAATCCCAGGGCGATTCGGGTTTCCAATACGGGCGCGCTGAGTGATGAGGGCAATCCATTTGCTCCAGGTGGCATCGTGGCGTGATGGGTGGAGGGAACCTTTCCTTTAAACATCCACCCCAGCACTGGTAGTCGGGGTGCCAGGAGGAGTTGTGCTTCAGTGCCAATCACCTCTGAGGCGGCTTGAACTCCTTCATAGGCAGCCAAGATCTCCTTCTCCGTGGGAGTGTAATTGGCTTCAGACCCTCTGTAGCTTCGGCTCCAGAATCCCAGTGGCCGGCCTCGAGTCTCACCAGGCACCTTCTGCCAAAGGCTCCAGGACAGACCATGGCTCCCAGCTGCGGAGTAAAGCACATTCTTTACCTCTGGTCCCGTCCTGACTGGGCCAAGGGCCACCGCATGAGCGATTTCCTGCTTGATCTGGGCAAAGGCGTGTTGCTGCTCTGGCCCCAGTGGAAATCGTTCTTTTGCGGGTAACCAGGTACAGAGGGCTCACAATCTGACTGTACTCAGGGATGTGCATCCTCCAGAAACCTATGGCACCTAGGAAAGCTTGTGTTTCCTTCTTGCTGGTCGGTGGAGACATCGCGGTGATCTTATTAATGACCTCTGTGGGGATCTGACGCCGTCCATCTTGCCACTTCACTCCCAGGAACTGGATCTCTCGGGCAGGTCCCTTGACTTTACTCTTCTTGATGGCAAAGCCAGCTTCCAGGAGAATCTGGATGATCTTTTCTCCTTTCTCGAAAACTTCCACTGCCGTGTTTCCCCACACAATGATGTCATCGATGTACTGTAGATGTTCCGGAGCCTCACCCTTCTCCAGTGCAGCCTGGATCAGTCCATGGCAGATGGTGGGACTGTGCTTCCACCCCTGGGGCAGTCGGTTCCAGGTGTACTGAACGCCCCTCCAGGTGAAAGCAAACTGGGGCCTGCACTCTGCTGCCAAAGGAATGGAGAAGAAGGCATTGGCAATGTCATAGGTCATACCACTTTGCTGCCTTGGACTCCATCATACTGGAGCTCCAGCATGTCCGGCACGGCAGCGCTCAGTGGTGGAGTCACTTCATTCAATGCACGATAGTCCACAGTCAATCTCCATTCCCCTTCAGACTTACGCACAGGCCAAATGGGACTGTTGAAGGGTGAGTGGGTTTTGCTGACCACCCCTTGGCTCTCCAGTTTCCGAATCATCTCATGGATCGGAGTCACAGAGTCTCTCTCAGTACGGTATTGCCGACGGTGCACTGTTGCTGTGGCGATTGGCACCTGTTGTTCTTCAACTCTCAGCAGTCCCACAGCAGAGGGGTCGTCGGAGAGACCAGGCAGGGTATTTAGTTGTCTGATGTCTTCCATCTCTACAGCAGCTACTCCAAAAGCCAACGATATCCTTTTGGGTCTTTGAAATGTCCATTTTTGAGATAGTCTATGCCAAGGATGCACGGGGCCTCTGGACCAGTCACAATGGGGTGTTTCTGCCACCCATTCCCAGTCAAACTCACTTCGGCCTCCAATACAGTCAGCTGCTGGGACCCCCCTGTCACTCCAGAAATAGAGATGGGTTCTGCTCCCACATACCCCGACGGCATCAGGGTACATTGGGAGCCAGTGTCAACCAAAGCCGTGTATTTCTGTGGGTCAGATGTGCCAGGCCATCGGATCCACACAGTCCAATAGATCCGATTGTCCCTCTCCTCTACCTGGCTAGAGGCAGGGCCCCTCTAGCACTGGTTATTCCCTCCCTGAGCATACATACTAGAGGTTCCAGCATCCTGACTACTGACAGCCTGGGCATAGGAGGTTGAGGATACTTTCATTTTAGTGGCACCCCTTTGGTGAGTGTTCCTCTCCTTGAGCTCACGCACCCGGGCTGCCAGGACATAGGTGGGTTTCCCATCCCACACTCCCATGTCTTCCCCATGGTCACGCAGGTAAAACCACAGGTCAGCTCTCGGGGTGTACCCTCTCTCTCTGGCTGGGGGTCGTTGGGCTCTGACTCTGGGGCCTGTGACTCGTACTGGTGCCACACTGGAACTGTTCTTCCTCATCTCCTCCCTCACCTCCCTCATTTCCTCTTTGAGCTCTTTCACCACGGCAGAGATATGAGCCTGCAGCGGGCCATTGATCATGCTCTCATAATTCCTAAGCTTAGTGGCAACAGCCCCCACTGTCACTTGGTTGTCCTCAGCATTAATGGTTGCAATGAATGTAGTATACTGAGATGGCCCCAGATTTGCCAGGTTCCATAACATCTGCGCTGTGCATCTAACCTTGTCAGGATCATTATCATGCTGTCCACTCCTCCCAAAAAGTACCTCTAGTACTGCCACTTCCCTCAGCTGTTGGATTCCCTCCTCCAGAGTTTTCCAGCGCATTCTATGGTGGTGCTCCTGCATTCTTTCTCTGTGGACAAATCTTTCTCTCACACTCGTTAAAAGCCGCTGCCAGAGGGAAAGAGGTCCAGGCTCCCTTACAAATACCTGATTTATACCTGAGTCCTGGGTCAAGGGTCCCAAATTCCTGGCCTCCCCACCATCTAGTTGGACACCTGTGCCCATAAGATCCCAAACCCGAAGTAGCCAGGCAGTGTAAGCCTCACGTCCCCGCCGTACAATATCTTTTTGCAAATTACGGAGACTTTCATATGACAGGGACTCAGTGATGATCTGAACATGTGATTCCCTTGTGTCTTGTGAGGGCCCTCCCTTCTTATCTTTACTCTCTGGGTTTGCTGTTTTCACTTTAGATTTCCTTGTTTCCACAGGGGCAACTGCTGCTGGCTGTGACTGCCCCTGTGTGTCAGCTGGAACCTGGACAGTTGTAATGTCTGCGGGTTCTGTATCAGATTCTCTTTTGTCAGGGCAGGGCGAAGGTTTCTCACCAGCTGGGGAAATGTACTCTTTCAGCATCTGGTTCATCTCATGCATTTCTTTTATCAGAGCCTTCACCCAAACCGGGTGGTTTATGCCTGAGGCTGGCTGTGGGACAGGGGTGGGCTCTTGGGCAGCATCTTTATTCTTTGGGGTAGTTATCAGAGTGCTTACCCAGGCCAGTCTCCCTTTATCTCTGAATACCAAATAGAATAGGCCTATAAGCAGCACCAACCACTGTATGACGTCATTAGCATTCAGAGGGAAATTTAACCCTTGAAAAGCTGGTGGAGTAGACCCAAAAAACTGAGTGAAGGATTGGGAGAAAATTTCCCCAGGTGCCATTTCCTCACAATATGTACCATTATTAAAGTAACCCCAGAAACACAGAGTTAGTCTATGATAGCCCTGAATCCATGTGCCTGCTTTCCAAAGGAAGTTAAAAATCCACGAATTCCTCACCTTATTAACCCACAAAATAAACTGGATGCCAGCCACAGTAGCCTTGGTTATAGGGCCCATGTTTAGATAAGGGCCAGCAAATGGCAGAAATACAGCCACAACCACGTGCCAGCCAAACCAGGGAAAGCTGGACCACATGATTTTGAGCAGTAGACTTCTATCTAGTACACAAGAACTGTTATTCCTCTGTCTCAATGCCCTTGTGCCCCACACTTGGGCGCCAAAATCTGTCTTGGTTTGACAAGACAGGTGTCTGCCAGGGAAACTGGGGTTTCCCTTAGAATAGAGAATGCAAACCCCCCACCCCTGCCAAATTATAAATTTTCAATTAAGGGCTCTCAGGCAAAGATTTGGGAATAGGAATAACAGTTCTTTACTAGGAATATCAATAATACAAATGTGGTAGGAAACAAAACTACCCCACCAAACCAGCAAACAAACAACAACAATTTGGGAAAGCCCTGACAGAATCAGAGCTGCCACCTGGCACCCTGTTAGTCAGGGTGTTGGAAGCAGTCCAGAAGTGAGTCCTGGGATGACAGACGTGGCTCTGTTGGAGCAGGGACGATCCTGTACCCAAAAAGGGTCTAGGAGTGATGAGGAGGAGTCCAGGGGTGATGAGGAGGGGTCCAGGGGTGAGGTGATGGTGAGATGGGGTCCGGCGATGATGAGATGGGGTCTGGCGAAGATGAGATGGGGTGCCGTCTTCCTCCCAGGAATCGGGGTGAAGCCAGTGAAGTCTGTCCCCGGCCGGCTCAGTTTTCCCGGCAGCAATTGTAGACTCCCCCCACTGGGCAGGGCATCCCACAATAGGACCATGCATGCAAATGGGGCTCTGGGGGGAGCGGGTATAGTCCGGGGGTATAGTCTGTTGATGGCCCATTACCCAAAAGGCACCCGCCCCTCCCCCCCGTCCCCCTCCTTCCAAAGTTACAAGAAATAAAGAACAATTCCCCAACTGCTTTCAGCAGATGAAAATAGAATACACATTTTTGATTCCATAACCCAGGACATGCCTTTTGCCGAGAAAGCAGCGTTTAGCGCAGAGAAGGCAGCGTCCTCAGGACACAATGCCGGCTGTGCCCAGAAGCGTGAGGCAACCGTGGAAGACTGTTGAAAGCAAGAACAGCTCGGTGGAAGCAGCTGGTGGCCGGGAGCTTGAGGCAGAAGCCGTCAGGGCTGCAGGCTGCAGGAGGAGCTTCAGGCAGACTTGTAGCACTTCCCCAGCACAGTGCACAGCTCCCGGGGCTAGATCCACGCCAAACATGCCCTGTCTGCAAGCGAGAGCTGTAGTGAGAGCAGAAAGTGTCAGGTAGTTTCTTTTCGCCGTGTACGTGCTGCTGCTCCGTTTGGGCACTTTGCAGAGAAACACTGGTGCTTGCTTCTGTTTCCAGCAAGCTAAGGTGCTTGTGCAGCAAGAATCCTGCTTTTTCCAGCACAGGATCACTTTGGAGCTTAGTGGGAGTTAGCCCTGCTTTTGCAGCACCAGCAGAAGCTCTGCTGGCTCTCTCTACTGCTTTTCCATAGCAGAGCTGTCAGAAGCGAGAAACTGCCTTTTGCCGAGAAAGCAGTTCAGAAGCATTAGTGTTCTCTGTATTTAGCTCACAGCAAAAGCCGTGAAGTCCATCTCTGTCTGTAGTCACTGGTAGCTGGATGTTACAGTAGTTTCCTTTGTGATGCTGTACATCAGAAAGAAAGAATAAAAACAAAAAAAGAAAAAAAAAATATGAATCCCTTGTTTTATCTACTAACAGGTGTCTCTGTCAGCAGTAGCCTGGTATTTGTGTAGGGATGTGCCCTTGTTTCTGTAAATCACACTTGGCTGTAAATTGAACCTGTAAAGGAAACGCATTCAGTTAAAGCAGCACATTTTAAAGGCGTTTAGTATAAGTCACACAAATCCCCTCTGTGCCTTGGTGCTGTATTGGGGCAGAACACCAGAGACAGGGGCTTCCAGGAGTGGTTTTGGTCCAGAACCATGTCTCACTGCTTGCCTCCTTCAGTGGCAGCCCTTCTCAGGTTTACCAGCCAGCACGGGGCAGCCAAGAGCTCTTTGGAGAGGCACGGAAAATGCCTTTCAAATTCCTCTGGATGGCACAGCACCTTGACAAATCTGGGAGTGAACACGCTTGGCAGACAGTGAGAGCCATACATCCTCCTCTCCTTTCCAGAGAATGGCTTTTCCTGCTGAATTGTGGTTATTTGTTCTAATTCTAGCTCCAGGATGCAGCTCCTTCTTAAGACAAGGTAGGCTTTTGTGCCCAAAGTCTTGCCTTCCCCATCAGCCTGCCAGGCACATGGGCTTGTGCTGCCAGCTCTGGGCACTCAGACAGAGATAGGGCAGGGATATAACATGCCACTGTAGGTTATGCCTTGGGTAACATCTGGAAAAGATGAAGACAAAAAAATTTGGGTGGTGTCTCATCCTTATTCTGCAGCTATGCTCAGAATTCAGCAAAAAAGCTGCTATTCGATCAAACACTTTGCTCTCTAACACAGGCAATTTTTTCATGAGAAAACAGATTTCATGAAGCCACTAAGTGGCATTGCTGTCCTCTAAGAGTACACCTGAGAGAGAGAGACAGAATTTTTCCTATAGAGCTGCAAGACAGGTTGCTACTTGCATTACTGGAGCAAAGCAGTCAGACCCAGCACATTCAGCTTTCAATAATGTGCATAACATGACCTATCCAATGCCAAATTCCCTTGCACTGGTTAGCTCATCAGCTGAGTCCCTACTCTTTCTTCGGTAGCTTCTGTCTCATGTTTAAGGGTGGATCATGAATTGCTTCAATTCTCACCCTCCTGGTGAGGACAGAAGAACCGTGGGGTTTTTTATAAACTCTGAGGACTGATCCCAATGCCAAAAATTCCTTGCCTTTATTAGTAACCCTGCCTGGCACCTCTGCTGCTGAACACTGGTGAGCATGCAGCTTCTTTTATCTCCTAGAAAAGTTCTAAGGATTGGTCCTAATTAAACAGTTAGCAGTAACATATTTGCCCCCAGCAAACTCCCCTGCCAGGCTCTCTGCCTTCCCAAATATTTTGTTTACAGTTAAAACCACAGTAATCTGGGGGAAGTATCTTTCCATACAGAAAAATGGACTAAAAATTATGGACTAAATGGACTAAATTATACCCACACTAATACAGAACATGGGAGATTTACAGAAGGCTGATCAAATTGAGATATGCACCAAAGGGGAAAGCACATTTCCCTTGACCACACAATGCTCATCAAAAGATAATGAATATGCAAACGACTTTTGACATGCACAGAAAGTTGTAGGCCCCAATTGCACCAGTTGTACTCTAGCAGTCTTTTCCTCCCAAAGTCACCTTGGCCACTTTGTTGGTCTGGGAATGGATAGAAATACAAATGAGCAAAGTGTTCTTCACCAAGGCCACTGCTGTTCTTTAACAAGTTACAGATAATTTCTAGAACACCCCGCTTGAAGCGCATGGGGGACCTTAACACAGAGTATTTTTAGATGTAATATTTCTCAAGGCACAATAGATCTGGAATCAGAACCAAGCAGAGGTTGTTAATTTGTGATTGAGCTGGCTTCCTTGTGAGTGGCAGCTTGTTAAGGTACAGAGACTCTTGATGTGTGAGCTGAAGTGTGAACCAAGATCATCGTGCTGATTGTTTCTAGTTTACTCTGTTTGCTTATTTTGCTCTAGATGTGCTGCTATACAAACACAGAGAGAAAAAAAGAAATTCAAGATAAGCAAGAGAAGAGTGACTAACCAAAATTTGTCTACTTAGAGTGGTTGCAGTGTTTGAAGACTCCCAAATTTTACTGCACAAAGGCTTCCCTCTGAGTCAAAATCATATTAGCATTTGTACTTACAGCTTGTAAGCCAAAACAGAGCCATGCATTTTCCTGTATGGTCTGTCTGGTTATAGAGAGCCCCATCTGCTATAGCTCTTTTCCTTACACCCCATAATGATGGTATATTAGTAATCAGAAAGCAGCTATGAGCTGTCATTCCAGGCACCACCTGTTTTCAATCATCTATAGGGAGATTTTGTATAAAATGAATAATTTAAATGCTTATTTTCTTGTGCACTGCAGTCACCGAAGTCCTTTCCCTTTGACCTTCTTTCTTAAGGTGGCTAAAAAATGGGAGATCTTCCAGCACTTAAAGGGTCTTAAAAAGAGGGGACAGGCAGTGTTAAAATAAGGCAGAATAGTCTTAAACTAAAAGAGAAGAGATTTAGATTAGATGCTAGGAAGGAATTCATTACTGTAAGGGCAGTGAGGCACTGACACAGGTTGCCCAGAGAATTTGTGGGTGCCCCATCAATGGAAGTGTTTAAGGCCAGTTTGGATGGGGCTTTGAGTCTAGCCTAGTCTAGTGGAACATGTACCTGGAAATTCTGTGATTCCGTGATCTCTGCATCAGTAATCTCTGCATCCAGCAAAACTGCATCAGCCCTAGAAACAGAAGAGAGATTTTTGAGGAAAAACATATGTGTTTGCAAAGTCTAACCATGTCATCCTGCTGTTGTGTGTAAGCCTGATCTGTGTACACTATCCCCAGTAATTCTGAGAAGTGAGGAACAGTGTGCCTTCACTTGCAGGATTCGTTTTGCATCCATAATTGCCCAGGCTGCATGTACAAAGTTGATCCTTTGGCTTTGGAGAGCTCAGCCCGCCGCCTCCCTGGATTATTAAAGGGACTGGGGGGTTTAAAAACAATGCTACTGCCAGAGAGCTTTGCACCTGTTATTGCCGTAAGGAACGTCTCACATCACCCAGGCAGGGTAGCAAACACTGAATCAGCCCATGTCAGGCTCTGGTGAGTGAACAGATGGTTTTCAAGCCTCATTTGCCCCTACTTGCTTGTCTTCCACCACGCACAGCTCAGAGCCATGGTACAGCTGGGACTCGCTGGTTTTATTCAGAGAGGAGCTAAGCACTGTGTCTCCCCTCTGCCCCACCCCGAAGGCATCAGAAGAGCTCTGTACCTGTCAGGGTTAAGTCATTCATGCCATTTACCTGGCAGGGATAAGTCACCAACATATGTAGAAACAGCAGTGGAAAGGAAAACAAGACGGACCGGTACGTGCTGCTTTGGCATAACTTTGACTAGAAAGAAAGTGATGTTAAACTGCTGAAAATATTACTCACCAGCAAAACAGTTGTGATGGGGCATATCTAGTTTGTGTATTTTCTCATTCTTCCCTGGTCTTTAGCAGTACCATAATAAAATGGATGAATAATTAAAACTGTGTCCCTATACAAATTTATAGTTTCAATCCTATGCTAATCCTAGCAGTACCTGAGAAGAAAGGAGCAAAAAAACCCCAACCCTGTCTACGAGCTAAATAAGAGTCTCTTCTGAAAAGGTAATTAACAGCTTGTTTCCATGGAGCCTTTATCACAAAATCAATAGAAGTCAGTTCTGATTTGCCTTGTTCTTCTCTACTTTGTGTTGCTTTCACTGTTTATAAAAATGTTTGTGGGTTTGGCTATTGGACTCTCATTAGAAAACTGAGGCTAAGAGGGTCGTGTCAACTTGAGTGCATGAAATCAATTAAGTTTGCTTGCTCGGAGAGGTTTTGACAAATCTTCCTTTCAGGTTTTCATCCTATCTTCACTTTCCTGAGCTTTCTATGGCAAACTGCCATCTTTATCTTCCTTGTGCTATCACAGAAATCATATCAGAATTCTGACTTTCTATTGATTCTAAAATCAATAATACAACATGAAACTTTCTTTTAAGACTGCTGTGGCAGAGAGTGTCCAAAAACACAAGAACATTTAGGAATAAAACCAATGTCAAAGTGGAAGATGGGGCTGTTTCTATAGTTGTTCACACAGCCTAGGTTCCCTCTAGGATCATCTGGAAAGGCTTTAGAAACCTGAAGTGGCACAGTCAGCATGACTTGTAGCTCTCTTTTCATATACCTTCTAAGAAAATAGGACTCTGTCTTAGCTTCCACTGAGTCCACAGAGGACTCAGAAATTGTCTGACTTCCCACATCTTTCCACATCAGCTAATGATCTGGATCTTCCCCCTCGCTACCCTTTTCTTAGCTCTTCTAATTCCCATTCACTCTGACCTTCAGAACTGTAATAAGAAGGGACTTGAAGGTGGAGTATGTTCCCTTATCTTTTGGCTGCATCCCAAGAGAGCAGAGCTGCCTGGGAACACAGGCTTTATGGGATACCAGGGTGTTAAATATTTATTCTATAGTGTGCAACCTACACACCATAAAGGCCTCCTTTCCTTCCTCCCCCCTTTCCACCTGTTTTTTTCACCCCTAATAAACTTACTTAGCTACAAACAGGAAAATCAGAACTTAAAGCAAGCTCTGCTGCTCTTACTCTTATTGGCAGGGAGCAAACTACTGTCAATAAAGCAGAAGGATATCACGGGGACTTTTTTTCTCACACACAGTGTACAGTGCCCTGGATTTTTTTCCTATGGATTCTGTATCGGTTTTTCCCCTTACTGTTTGTAACAAAATGGGGAAATGAGATTAAAAATTCAATACTGAATGCAAACAGGCCATTTAGGTTATACTTTGCTCAGTAGTGCTCTATGTTTACCAATATAACCTTTCCAGACATTAGCTCCTTATGGTATGATAAATAAATATTATCTTTTAAATAGAAGCCTTACATCACTGCATACGTAATACAAAAGTGTCCAAAAACACTTTCTAGTCACCATAAATAACAAATGGTCATTTATAGGTATTGAGCTGCCTGTCAAGTCATGAGCTTTCATACACACAGGAAGATGGAGATGAAGAGTGAGAACAGGCTGACTGAACCCCATATGTAAAAGCACCATCCCCATGAACTCTGAGGAAATGGAAGTCCTCTAGAGGAATTGTCAGATGTGGGGTTATATTTTTGAAGTTCAGATACTTCTTGATCTTCTTTCCACAATATAAATAAATAAATAAGCAAACAAATCATATTGTCACAGAAAAAATACAGAAGGAAAATGCACCTATTTCTAGATATACTGATAGCTTTTGGAAGAAAAAAGTAGCAGCTAATCCAAACTGGGCATGAACAAGGATTTCTAGATCAGGGTCTAAGCTGCTGCCATGCTTGAGAATGGAAGCTGGGACTGAGACCCACTGGGGCAAATGAATGATTCTACCACTTACCCTTCAGCATTAGAGGCACAATGCTAGAACAGTCACAACCCTCTGTTTTGTACTGCAAATATCTTTGGCTAAGCAAGTGGTTTCTGCAAGTGCTGAGTGTGTAGCTGATTTTTCTCATTTTGCTAGCCAAACCGGCAAATGACTACTGAGATAGAAGAATATTAGCAAGAAATGTAACCTAACAAAAAACAAAAAACAAACAAAAAAACCCCACAACAAAACAAAACAAAAAAAAAAACAAACAAAAAAACCCACCACACCCACAAAAAAAAAAAAAACCCACACAAAAAAACCCACCAACCAAACAAAACAACAACAACAACAAAACACTGAGCATAGTAAAAAACAGATAAAACTGAGGGAGAAAAGTTTTCCTTTATTTATGCCTACCTGCTATGATAGAATGGCTATTCCCTATACATTAACTGTATGAATTAATGAAATTCATTTTCATGTAATTGAAAGGATGTGTTCGTGGGAAGACAGATAGAGACAGTGCTGAAGGCAGTCTTGCCCCTGATATATTGCAGCTGTGTAAATTACCAAAGAGTGGGAACAGCCTTGCCCTCACAGTCATGGGTGTGATAAAGAGTGAGTTAGGTGGTAGGGAGTTAGTTGGAGTCTCTTAGTCCTGCTGTGAGGAGGAAGGGGCAGGAGGGGTTGTGCAAGGGACAGAGAGGGTAAGATGTCATTTGGGGGACAGATAGGGTTAGGTGGCTATGCTAGGGACAGAAAGGAGTGAGCTGGAACTGTAGAAGGAAGAGAGAAAGAGCCAGAGGTGTGTGGAGCTGCCTATGGGAGACTACATAGAAAAGGTATGAGAGACTTTTAGATAATAAGATGCTGATGCTTGGAGCCTTCTTTGGTGTCAGTCGTGCCTCCTCTGTCATGTCTTATTTCCTTTTCTACTGAAACTATGCTCTCCCTGGTCTTTTCCTATGTCATACTAATTTGTGTTCTGTTTTAACCTATGATCCAAGAAGTAGTTGCTTCTTTGGAAGAGATAGGTTCTGGAAGAGACATTGGAAGAGATATTCTTCCAATTTAGTGTTCTACAGAAAGAGATTTTGAATTTTCAGCGTGTAGCTTCTAGTTTATCTATTATCTCAGCACATCTGTGGTGGATACTTGGGCCAGGATCAGATCTGCTTTGAATCTGTTTTGATATGAAGTGTGTACTTTGATTAATTCTACTTGTGGTTTTGGATTTTCTGGCCTTAAACACCAGGCATGAGATGAAGATGGTAAAGGACCACCTTCAACAAACTACTATTGTAGTTGTTATTTTTATAACAACAGCTAAGTGAATTATAAAAGCAATGTGAAACTGGATGGAACAGAAGAAAAGGAAAACCACATTTTTGTCTATTGACTCCTTTTCAAGATTTTCCAAGGATAACTTTAAATGCAACCTTTAGTTAGTATCTGTGTACAGGGACACATGTGGGTCCCTATGGGAGTCCAGTTAAGGCAAAAATTAATTTGGTTAAAGAGTTTTGTCTGGCTATATGGCTGTTTGATTTTAAACAAATTTTGTTGGAATGAATTAAGTCTAATTTTGAAGGAACTATCAATTGTAAATGAGACTTTTAAAATGGCAGAACAACATGTAAACTCTAGAACCAGTTTAAGTTCATTTAGCTGGTTGCTATTTGAAGACCAACAGAATAAATGATTATGCAGCTATAGCCAAGGAATCAGTTTGAGGAAATAATTTCCTACAGGAAGTGACAGAGATAGTCAAAGAAGGCATATAATTTTCTTTTCTCTTTTCATTATTCTTTGAACATTGAAATACTAACAATAAGATAGATAATCAGGCAGATAATTGAAGCAATTTTAACAAAAAAATTTTTGTAAAGGTCCTCTCATCAAAATTCAGAATTTCACAACCAAATTTTATAATCACACTATATTTAAAAAGTTTGAATAATCTTAAAAAGCATCAAAAGATTCCCATTTACATGAATGAAGATAACTGCTCAAAAACATGGGAAAATCTGCAGTTTCCATTAAAAATTGGTAGGAAGACTTAAGCAAGAAATCACATCAGTACACAGAAAAGGGAAATTGCAGCCCATTCCATGCAGTTACAATTCTGAATGCCAAAACGCTTAGATTGGAAACTAAAAGTATTCTCAGGTTAGAAACTCATTTCAATTTTCTCTCCTAATGCTCTTCTTGACAGTGTAAGTGCATGGAATTGTGGCAGATTGGGCCCTTTAGCAGGTTTTTGAATCATCTAGGAGATAGCTTTGCCTGGTTCCACCCCCTTTAGCAGGCACTGGGAATCCCTGAGGCAGCTTTTACAGTTTTGCTTTAGGCTTTTCTCTGCCTCTCCAAACAAATACAGTGCAGCTGCCATTGCAGGAGAAGATGAAATAAATGACAAACACAGAGTGTCAGTGTTGGTCAAAAGTTAAGGTGATCTTGAAGCCTTTGCATGCTTTGGCAGGAGTAACCAAGCAAAGGGCTGAAGGGGAACACTTGATGGAGACAGCAGAGACTTGGAACAACTGCAGGTGTGCAGCACAGAGGGGAGGGGGGAGAAGAGCTTGGGCAGGTAGGGACACCCTGAGATAATCAGCCTGGAAGGGGTAGCAAAGGTCCTGGTGCTCTAGAGGAGCACCATGGTCAAGAAGGAGTTGGATCACTCCTGGTGCCTGTGTATCTAAAGGTTAGAAATATTCCTCTGGTCCCTCAAGCAGCAGGGGTGACTTAAACCAGAGGTGCATTCTCTTAAATGAGGATGAAAAAGAGGGGATAGAAGGGTGGAGGTGTTTACACTGCTCTTGGACCAAGCAGACTGTCCAGTTGTGCAGCTGTCTCTCTGCTGCCTGTGGTGTGACTCCTCCTCCACGTTTCAGTGGGATAGGACCATCCAGCAAAAACCTTGCTTCTCTGTTTGTGGAGTCATTATTGAATGTATCTTACACTATGGCTTGAGATATGCTGAAATGCTTGCAGCACATAAAAGTTCTTGCAAGCATTACGTTGCTGGGCTGGGATGTTGCTAAATCAGAATAGGGAATGTTTCAATTTCTCAGTTTGTTTATCAGTAACCCTCAGTGTGTGGGAAGACAGAGATAATGTTCAAAGTCATCTTGCCCCCAATGAATTGCAGCTGTGTTAGTTACCGAAGACTGGGGAACAGCCTTGCCTTTTCAGCTTACGGGTGTGATAAAAGAGTGAATTAGCTGGTAGAGTGGTCTTTTGGCGTCTGCTGGCCGTGGTGTGGGGAGGAAGGTACAGGAGGTTTTGTGAGGGACAGGAAGGAGCTAGCCAGACCTGCAGAAGGAAGACAGAAGAAGGAGAGAAAGAGCTGAAGCTGTGTGGAGCTGCCCATGGAAGACTATACAGAAAAGGTATGAGGGACTTTCAGATAACAAGGTGCTGATGCTTGAAGCCTTCTTCAGTGTCAGTTATACCTCCTCTGTCATCAGTGCACAATAAAAGGAATACCTGCTTATTTTTCTGGTTCTGTTATCTCTAGTGCATGGTCAGCAGGTCCTGGTAGTTCTCCAGTTTGGGTGGATGACAACAGCTCAGAGGTGAGCATCCACATATTGTCAGTCTTTCTGCTTTGTGGGACAGGACATGGAACAGAGAGGGAGCTGTGCAACTCAGCTAATTTGGGATGATGTGTACAGCTGGATTGAAGCACAGCTGTTGCTTTGAAGCTCTGAAGTTACTTCTTGGTGATGAAGACAGAAGGGAGAAACCTTTGCCAAGATGGCACTGGCAGATGTATGGGTCCCTCATTATTCTAACAGTAACAGACTGATTTCAGATACTCCAAGTCCTATTGGCCTGGTGCTACTAGAGTAGCAAACTCAAATTCTTTCCTCCCAATCCATGTTGTGATTTCCTTACCTCCGGTTTGTGCAAAGTAAACAACTGATTTTATCAACTCTGTTGTGGCTGTGTTTTCTGCAGTCAGTACCTCTCCATCATCCTTGAGACTGCTGGTGTTTGCCCAACTTGCAGGATAGAACTCACTCATGAAGAATGTGATCCCATTTATAGATAGAATCCCAGACGAGTACTTCTGTTTCTCAGCACAGAGTCAGGTGGATTTTGGGGGTTAAGTGATAGAAAGATTTTTCCCTTCATGTATGTAGTTCTTGTTGTATATGGTTCCATTTTTCCTAAATTTAATTATAAATGAAGTAGTAATTAATTTAAATGCAGTCAAATGTGCTCAAGTGTTAGTAGACAGACTTCTTTTAACAGGTGAAAATTACAGTCTTGGTTTGATCAGTCAGAAGCCAGTGTTCTTTTTGTCCCACCGTAATCACTGATTTGGGGGAAAATTGCTAAAGGCATAAGATTTGCCACTCTTGTGGCAATTGTGTGTTGTAGGGTGGAAAGGAAACAGGCCCTGCTTGGGGCACAAGGCCTTCTGTTTCTCCAGATGCATTCAGGTGGATGTTAGGTGAAAATGTCATGCTTTTGGTGCTCTGAAGATCTAAAGAGCAGCAGGCTGTGCATATATCAAAGACAATGTTTTCTTTGAGAATAACATGTTGGTATCTAGACAGCTTCTTTGTAGTCCAAGCTGCTCCTTGTTGTGTCCATGGTTATAATGTTCCTTTGATGACTACCAACTGATGACAGGGGCACTGACAGCTTCTCTGAAGCTTTTTCTCTTCTCCGAAGCCTGTAAACTTAAGGGCAATCTGAAGAATATGGCAGTGTAAACCGCTGTGTTCAGCATTTAGCCTGTAAAATGGAAGACACTCTAAGTAGTGAGATAAAGACAGGGAGTGACATCTGGGGAGCATACCACCACCATGGCCATCACCATCACTATCATCTTCATCACCACCATTTACCTTCCCCACTGCAGTGCAGCTGTTATCCTTAATGGGACAGATGTTATCTGTTCCTTTTTCAGAAAGTGAATTCCTGTTGAAGTCCATGCAATGTTGCCCTGAGCAAGACCAAGGGAGTATGTTTGTTAAAGCCTCACCAAAACAGTATTCAAATTAATGGACACCCTTTAGCTGAATTTCAGGGCACACAGTTGGGTGCTGCATGTAGTGTGAGAAGCATCCTCAGTTAATACAACTTCCAATCATCACAGGTAGCCAAAGTCAGTTTGGCTGTGCCAGCTTGTGCCAATAAATACTCTTCTCTGTGTGAAGATACAGAACTAAAATGCGTTGCACATAGAGAGAGCCTGTAAGGCGACACAGGAAAATAACTGGAACTGTGGGAAGACTGTAAATAATTTCAGCAACTATTCCCTGGGAAATAGCAAATAATATCTCCAGCTCTTTATTTTCAAGAAGTTGCATGCTGGCCTGCAGGAAGATGGGATCTTTTTCTTAGAAGTCCTGCACTAATACTGTTACACCTATCATACACATTGCAAGTATTAGAATACATATTTGAGAGAGTTGTTTAAAATTGGAGAACTGAAGGGTTTTCTGTATACTCTAAGATATTTCTCCTTTTATCTGGAGCTAACACTTTCAAAATTCAGATATTGATAACTAAATAATTGTTTGACCGCCCTCCCATGCTTACTGGGGAAAAGTCAAGTCACTTTGCATTGAAACTGTATCTGCTGGGTAATAATGTTCAGAGGAAAACCCAGTCTGTATTTCACTCAAGGTAGTATCTATTTTGGGTGTTCATGTTGGCTAAGGATAGCCTAGCACACCCACTCCACCCAACCAGAGGCTACATCCTTATGAGACTCTTGCCCAGAGTCACCTATTGAAAGTTGTGGCACTCCTTTAATTCTTTAAAAATAGTTGCATGAATTTCTAGGAATCTTCAAGGTTTTCTAGGACTGGCTCAAAACTCATCGCAGTGACTATGAGGGACATGTGTACAGTGATGAATAAGCAGTTTGGGAATCACAGAACCTGATTTGGGACAGCTGTGAGTGTCCCCCATCTGTCAGGGACAGGGATGTTCTCTGTTTTTGCTAGCACTGAGGGTATGGAAAGAGCTACATCTTCTAACACAGCCAAGTCAATCACACATTTAGTGTGATAGGTTTCTGAATGCCAGTGGAATGAAAAAAGTGCATAAACAAAGGAGCCTAACTCAGAGGTCTGAGCCAATTCCAGCAGGGAGAGCCACAAGAGCAGCTCTTGTCCATGCTGACTATGCAGGCACAACTTGGTCCTGATCCTGGTTGCTGGCACGCTGGTTTAAATACACCTCATAAGGATTTCTTTAGCTTCCTAACTGTCACACATGAGTGGTATCCCACAGTGAGGAGCTGGCAGAGGAAACTGAGGCAGATGGCTTCTCAGACTCTTCCTCATCCAAAGGGCTTCAAGTCCTTGTGCTTCTCTGGAAATCTATCTGCCATCTCCATTCCCCAGCAGGGAATAAAGAGGAGCATGTTATCTACAATTTATTCTCCCATGGCTGTGTCCCATGATCACTAAAACCTAAGGGCAAAGCTCTTTCCTTTATCACCCACAAAAAGGAAATATGTGCTGGGGCCTCCCTCGCCAGTGTGTCTTGTTTCCAGCTCACACCTTCCCACTCATTTTCCTCCAGCCTTTCCACTGCTTTTCCAGCTTTGTAGAAACACTTCAAAACCTGTCTCATTTCCATACAGCAAGTGCACAGCAATGCCAGGACTGGCCAGGGTTAGCAGCAGGAAATTTCAAATCCTGCACCAGATGGCTGAGTCTAGCAGCTCCTAACAGCAGGGGAGGCAGAGGAGTGACAGCCTGGCATGGCTATATGGAAACATTTCTTTGCTCCCCAGCACACTTGTCTCAGCATTTGCAGTGTTGCTAAGCTATACGGTATGCTGTAAGGAGAAGCAAGCTGTGGGGAGAGAAGTGGGGAGCACCCTTTCAGACGGTGGGCTGGCTTTCTGCAGACAATTTTTTACTTCATCCCATTGCCTTCTTTGCCTTAATGCTGCCTGTTGTTGAAGTGAGGGCTTGATGAAGGAACCTTGCTGGTTACTGAAAATGGGGGGTTTTTTTGGTTGCTCTTTTTATTTTATTATGGGCTACTTTGAGGTTGGGGCACGTGTCTGAGTGCTAGGAAAGGAGCTTGCCAAGGCCAATAATTTTTTTATGTTCTATTAGAACAGCTGCTATAAAGGGGTAACTGATTCTACACTGCCTTTGCTCAGCCTTCAAAGCCTTTAAACTGCTCTATCTCCTACCTGCATTAATGAGACAAACTGTAGCTTCTCACATTGCTTGAAAGTGACCTCAATTACATTAAAGCAGACCACGGTATCTTGGAGGAGCTTGATCCTCACATCACAAAGCCACTGTAAAACATCAGCCCTTTGTGTCCCTGGGCTGCAGAAATGTAGGAAAGGTGGGTGCACACTGCAGAATGTAGAGATAACTGAACAAGATGAGATCTTTTCTGGCAATATCTGAGCTGTAGAAGCTCTGTGCTTCTGGCTACATGATGCCAGGCAGGATGTGGGACTTGGTACTGACTGGGCTGAACTGCTTAGTGCTGCTTCTTCAGGGCAACCTGGATATCTTCCTCCCCTCTCCACTGCAAACGTGCAGCAGGGATGTATCTTTGGAGGCTGCTCCTTAATCTAAGTGTCTAAAGTCACATCAGACAAAGAGAAGGGAAAAGGAAGTAGAATTTACCCACTACTGCAGCTGGGTGAGGTGTGCCACTGTGTCCTGTGCAGATCTAGAAACAGAAAGTCACACTCCCAAGTCCTGGCTGGTCACATGCTTGACCAGAAAGATGAAGAACATTGGGAATGCTCAAGTTTCACAAGGCTTCTGCCAAGGACTGTGCAACAAAGAAATCTTCTCCCAGTAGATTCATAAGCAAATACTGCCATAAAATGAAAGTTATTCTTTCCTGCAGCAGAGCCTATCAATCTGACAATGCATGTAACAAGATTTCACTTATGCTTCCAAACTGGCACTTAGAGCAATTTGCATTTTTTTTTTTTTTTATTGAATGCACAACCCTAGTGTGGACTGAGAACAGATACAGCAGCATTTCAAATAAACAGGCTCTCTGCCCAAGACAAATTCAGCACAGTGACTGAGACCTACATAATTCAACTGATATGCATGGGGAGCTGGAGGTGCATTCGGTTCAAGGTTGCTGTGGCAATAACATTAGCGGCTCCAAGCCTGAAAGGTAAACAAAATGATGATACCCTTTGGGATGAGGGGGGCAGGTTCAAAGGAGGATCCATGCTCTGTGTGTTAGACCCTCCTGCCAGCCTTGGCGCTGCTCCCACGTAGCCATGTTGTGACATTACAGACCATCTGACAAACGGCGGATGTCATACAGGCACAGCCAGGAAGAGCACTGTTCCCTCCCCAAAAGGTCATGCAACTCATGGTTTTCCTTTAAAGCTTGCCACTACATTCCTGTCTCCAGCACCTAGGTGCCTTTTACATTGAGCCTCACCAGTCCAGGACTGATTTTTCACCATCCCGGGCCACTCTGCTACCAGGATTTCTCGGCCTACAAAACGTAAGTGTGCTGAGATACCCATTCCCACAGGGAATGCCTTCAGTCCCTGACTGTGTACAGCAAGCAGCATGAGAGCTCAGCCTGCTGGCTGAGCAAACATACTCCTGGTATGAAAAAAAAATGTACTTCTCCCTGGCAGAGTGTCCAGGAAAAACCAGAGGCCTGTAGCTCCACAGAAGTTGTAGAAGTGGGCCCCCAAACCTTCCCTGTCCATGCTCTCACAGGTGACAGAAGTCTCACCTGGATCAAAAATTCTGTTCTGTTTTCCTTCTGTTCTCTAGATGTGGTGCTCAAAAACCCTATGAAATTTTTGGACAGGTAGTGGTTTCCCTACATATCTAGCCAGAATAACAGTGTTTGTCTATCTTGAAATCGCTTTCTTCACCTTTGAGTGTTTTTTTTCCAGACAACCAGAGAATTTAAACAGGGTCATTTGACAGAGGGGATTGAATCAGACCACCTTGCAAACACAGAACAGCTGGAGCAAATAGCCACATTCAAACTGTAAACTGGGTTAGATTTACATTTGCATTTATAACTGAAAACTCAACAGTTGTTCCTAAGCCATTCATGCACAGAAGAAAAGAAACGCCACCAAACACGTTATTTTCTAGAGAACACTTACTGACATTTATTTTAAAAGCAGTCTTTAAAAATGGAAACACCATAAAACTGTGAAACACAGGATAAGGGTAGGTAAAACTTATTTGACATTGAAAGTGTAATTATTGTTATTTTTCTCTAGGTATTTATTACATGTTTAAAATAATTTGTTTGCTTCCCCTTGAGTCATTGCAAAAACAAACCAGCAAAATTGGTGCTACTATTACAGTAACAAATACAAACAAATAAAAAGATCTCCTCTCATTTTAGTTAACTAAATGAAGTTTGTGGTTAATTGCTTTTTTAACAGATTTGGACCTTAGAATGATAGTGTTGGTAGAAAGAAAGAAATCATTCAGTAGATGACAGCTTATTAAATTGTTATGTTTATGGCAGCAAAAGGAGCTTATGCTGTAATAAGTATACCCAAAATATGCTGAGAAGAAAAAGCACAGCCCTGAATGAGCTTGTTCCTGCTTGCATTAGAAGCTGTGGCTGTGGCACACCAAGGTGAACTCAGGCCTTCTGTAAATGGTCCAGTTCTGTCCTGTTTTGAAAACACAAGTTGAGGTACAGGGTCCTCCAAACCTGCCTGGGCATTGTGGTGAGCAAAGACATCTCCAGCATGAGCAGGGCAGTGACAGGGCACTTTCTTGTTCTCATCAAGGCCCTGAGAGCAATCACAGCAGACTCTGGGATTCTCAGGTCAGTTCTGGGGAGAAGGAACCATAGCCATTTTATTCCCATCTCCAGCCTGCCACCTTCATGGTCTGCTGTCCTGGGCTATCTTGGATCAGGATTTCTCTCTCTGACAGGGATCACATCAAGTTATGAATTTAAGCCCAACTTCTGAAGTGTAAAGAACCCATTATTGGGCTCAGTTTTTATTGTACTGTTGATGGAAATCAGATCTCTTTTGCTCTGAGAACTAACCAAATGCAAATGTGCTTCCTTTCCCTGCATATTCTCTTTAAAATGTCTTGCACTCTTTTTGAGTGGAGTGGTTATATTTGCTGGAACATGCAAAGGGTAAGAACAAACATTTTCAGATTAAAAAAATAAGTTTATCAAGTCTTCAGTGCCATTTCTTAATGAGACTGAGGTAGGTGCAGCTTAAGAGCTAAGGGGAAGAGACAGCAGAAGAGCAGTGAGGGTGCACTGCAGTATTTACAAACTGCTATGTTTGTGTAGATGATCTCAAGCTCTGCAGGCATCTACACTCTTATTTCATTCTGCACTTTGAGATGCACAGGGTTATTCTGTTAACACATCCAAGATGGTAATAGAAGGACTGAGCCAGAGATGGGGATTTTCAGTGCCAGAAACACTAAGAACAAAATGGCCTTAAATTCTGCTGCTTGGCCCTAGTCATGCTCATGGTGGAAGCTGTTATTTTGCTTTTTGGCCTGCTGCCTACAAAAACTAAACATGCAATTAATTTTAAAAGGAAAATGAGATCAAACTAAGATCTTTTTCCCTGTGGACCTTTAGGATTGAAAGGTTTTTCTTCTTCTGTTTTAACTGACTCTGGTGCAAAGCCAAAAAAATAACAGGCCAATGACACGGAGCAAAAGTTAAAGCCTTATACTTGACAAAGTAAAAAAGTTGAAAACCAAGTATTTTGTCCTTTTTTTGTATTCCTTATTATGCCTAGAGATGGGAGGCTGGCAACAGTGTGTTCATTCATAAAGACTGGAGCCCCTTTTGCTGGTTGCATCTGTGATTATTTAGCATCCATTGCCTTACTTTCATCTTCAACATCATGCTTTAATGTATTGCTTGTCAAGGTTATGGACTTCCTGCAGGTGCATGCTAGCAAGTGTTATGTATTTCAGTAGTGATTTATTTTCACCTTCAAGTATGAAAAAGGAACATTGACTGCTAGCTTATGGGAAAAAAAAAGGAAAAATGTAGATTATATTAAATCTGACTGGAAACATTCCACAGTTTCCTTTAGAACTCACAATCGGACACATCCTTGTTGTTTCTACTTCATTTGCTCACAGTGATGCAGGATATCACAAAACATTTTCACATTCTTTGGGCTAAAGGAATTGAAATACAGTAGAGACAACACACAAAATCACCCATTTAATTCCTTTCCCCAGTGTCCCTGGAGCCACCAGCTGTAATTTCATCTAGTCAAAATGTGGATGTCTGTCTCTGCCCCAGCTGCACCAAAGGAGGGCGAATGGCCAGCCAGGGCTGCAAACATCTTCTGCAGGGGTATAGAGGGGTGGGTTTCCAAACCTCCCCACGCAGCCGGTCACGAAGGCTCTGGTGGCTGCAGAAGGTGTGATCTGGCTGTGCCTGAGCCTGCCTCCTCTTCATCTGCAGTGCAGTGAAGCTCGCCTAAAGAGTGCCTCTGGCGTGGAGCTGTCCTACAGCTCAGTGCCAGTGACACAGGGTTAGCTTACAGAAGGCAGTGGTGTGGCTGTGTTAAGAAAGACCATAAAGGGTCAGAACAACCATCCAGGTACCTGATGGTTTGCAAAATGAGCTTTTCAGAGATTCTCTTTACCTGTGTTTGGTATATAGAAAAATCTATCATGGACCAACAGCCTGGTTAAGGTATAATTTTACTCATTTCGTTAAGCAATTGTGTGTGGCTATAAGATTGTTTAGTTTTGAATTAGTTTGGCTGGAATTAAGTCTAATTTTGAAGGAACTATCAATTGTAAATCAGATTTAAAATGCCACAACCACATGTAAACTCTCAATCCAGTTTGAAGTTCATTTAGGTGGCTCCAGCTATGGCATCAAAAATCGTAGAACCACAGCCTAGGAAGCAATTTGAAGAAAAATCTAAAAAACAAACCAACCAACAAATAAAACTACTTAGGCCTTTTTCTCAAAATTGCCTTGTAAGGTATTTAGGTAAAAGGCAAATTGCCAATCAAGAGGCCAGTTCTGAAATCAGACGGCCAGTCCCCCAGCACTGATATGGTGCTAACTGCATAGGTTAAGCATTTAGAGACATTTTGTCTTCCAAGTCAAAGTTCATCTGCTCTTCACTAAAAATTTCCTACAGCAAGTAATAAAGGTAGTTAGAGAAGGCATGTAATTTTCTTTTCTCTTTTCATTATTCTTTGAACATTGAAATATTAACCATCTCTGTAAGCAATTGAGGAGTTTTAAGCAAAAAAGTATTTTATGAAGGTCTTCTCATCAAAATTCAGAATTTCATAACAAAATTTTATTGACATGCTGTATTTAAAAAGCCTGAATAATTTTAGAAAGCATCAAAAGATTCCCATTTACATGAATGAAGATAACTGCTCAAAAACATGGGAAAATCTGCAGTTTCCATTAAAAATTGGTAGGAAGACTTAAGCAAGAAATCACATCAGTACACAGAAAAGGGAAATTGCAGCCCATTCCATGCAGTTACAATTCTGAATGCCAAAACGCTTAGATTGGAAACTAAAAGTATTCTCAGGTTAGAAACTCATTTCAATTTTCTCTCCTAATGCTCTTCTTGACAGTGTAAGTGCATGGAATTGTGGCAGATTGGGCCCTTTAGCAGGTTTTTGAATCATCTAGGAGATAGCTTTGCCTGGTTCCACCCCCTTTAGCAGGCACTGGGAATCCCTGAGGCAGCTTTTACAGTTTTGCTTTAGGCTTTTCTCTGCCTCTCCAAACAAATACAGTGCAGCTGCCATTGCAGGAGAAGATGAAATAAATGACAAACACAGAGTGTCAGTGTTGGTCAAAAGTTAAGGTGATCTTGAAGCCTTTGCATGCTTTGGCAGGAGTAACCAAGCAAAGGGCTGAAGGGGAACACTTGATGGAGACAGCAGAGACTTGGAACAACTGCAGGTGTGCAGCACAGAGGGGAGGGGGGAGAAGAGCTTGGGCAGGTAGGGACACCCTGAGATAATCAGCCTGGAAGGGGTAGCAAAGGTCCTGGTGCTCTAGAGGAGCACCATGGTCAAGAAGGAGTTGGATCACTCCTGGTGCCTGTGTATCTAAAGGTTAGAAATATTCCTCTGGTCCCTCAAGCAGCAGGGGTGATGTTCTGGGTTGACAGTGCCTCTATCCCATATCAGTGGACTGTTTTTGTTATGTCTAGCAGCGCTGTTTTGCTCGCGGGGCTTTTGCTGCCGGGGCAGAGCTGCTTCTGGGCTGCCGCTGCTTCAGCTGCTGCTTGTGCTGCTGCTTGGCTTTTGGCAGCTTCAGCTTTTCTGCTGCTTGGCTTCCGCTGCCTCTGCTGCTGCTGCCGCTGCTGCTGCCTGCATTCCGTTTTCTTTCTTTCCCCCTCTTTTTCCCTTCCCGCCCCCCCCCCCCCCCCCCCCCCCAAGACTGGACCGGCTCTGGAACTGATCTGACCCGAGACGTCTGAGAAGACCCGGAGCCCGCCAAAGAAGCTTGGAGCCCTCCCCCTGAGTAAACCTGCGCCTTTCATTCCACTCGGGGTGGGGAGAATTTTGTTCATTTGTCAATAAAACCGTTTTTTTCCACTTTTTCCTCCTCCAAAGAATTTCCTTCCCAACCCCGGGCTGGGGGGGAGGGGTGGTGGAGGTTTGTTTGAGGGGACTCCCTTTTAGAGATTCTCCCCTTAATTTATCCTAAACCAATACAGGTGACTTAAACCAGAGGTGCATTCCCTTAAATGAGGATGAAAAAGAGGGGATAGAAGGGTGGAGGTGTTTACACTGCTCTTGGACCAAGCAGACTGTCCAGTTGTGCAGCTGTCTCTCTGCTGCCTGTGGTGTGACTCCTCCTCATCTCAGCGAGACAGAATCATCTGCCTACTCTCCTGGCTGTGAAAAATGGTGCTTCTCAAAGTGTACCCAGAGGAATTTATCTGTAGATATTAAAATGTCACTGTGTTGCAAAATGTTCTGTGCTTCTACCACAAAGTATATTGTTCAAGTAATTATAGGTCAGGATATTGTGCTATTTTTTTTCTTTTTTTTTTTTTTTTTTTTTTTTTCTGATGCTTTTTGAAGTCTACTACAATCGTGTACACATAAAGTACCATATTTTGGTACTTCATACCTTTACCTTTGCCAAAAGGCCAGTTATGAGGACCACATATATTTTGTCTTGTTATGAATGAAACCAGAATGTACTAAATAATGTTACTGGTTGTAAAATGAAAGCCCCTGTCCCCTTTTCAAAATGATAGTTCAGTTTATACAAATCTGTCTTGGTTTGACAAGACAGGTGTCTGCCAGGGAAACTGGGGTTTCCCTTAGAATAGAGAATGCAAACCCCCCACCCCTGCCAAATTATAAATTTTCAATTAAGGGCTCTCAGGCAAAGATTTGGGAATAGGAATAACAGTTCTTTACTAGGAATATCAATAATACAAATGTGGTAGGAAACAAAACTACCCCACCAAACCAGCAAACAAACAACAACAATTTGGGAAAGCCCTGACAGAATCAGAGCTGCCACCTGGCACCCTGTTAGTCAGGGTGTTGGAAGCAGTCCAGAAGTGAGTCCTGGGATGACAGACGTGGCTCTGTTGGAGCAGGGACGATCCTGTACCCAAAAAGGGTCTAGGAGTGATGAGGAGGGGTCCAGGGGTGAGGTGATGGTGAGATGGGGTCCGGCGATGATGAGATGGGGTCTGGCGAAGATGAGATGGGGTGCCGTCTTCCTCCCAGGAATCGGGGTGAAGCAAGTGAAGTCTGTCCCCGGCCGGCTCAGTTTTCCCGGCAGCAATTGTAGACTCCCCCCACTGGGTGGGGCATCCCACAATAGGACCATGCATGCAGATGGGGCTCTGGGGGGAGCGGGTATAGTCCGGGGGTATAGTCTGTTGATGGCCCATTACCCAAAAGGCACCCGCCCCTCCCCCCGTCCCCCTCCTTCCAAAGTTACAAGAAATAAAGAACAATTCCCCAACTGCTTTCAGCAGATGAAAATAGAATACACATTTTTGATTCCATAACCCAGGACATTATCCACCCCTTATTCTATTATCATCTGCATCATACCTAAAGCAATGAACTATTATGCAGAATGAACCCCTACACTCATTTCTTACTTAGGATTAGGTTTTCCTGGGGTACACAACTGGTTTTTCCATCTTTCTGCATTACCCACCAAGTGTAACCAGGTCCTTGAGCAAAAACAATCCCACGGATGGGTTCGCCTTTGCCTGAGGTGGGGTTAATCCAGACAGTCTTTCCTAAAATACCTCTCATGTGTACCACAGGGACTTTATCTCCATCTACTGTGTGCAAAGGGGTAGACTGGGCAGGACCAGCTCGATTGATGGAGCCTCGGGTGTTGACCATCCAGGTGGCTTTTGCTAAGTTCACTTCCCAGTTCTTAAAGGTCCCTCTGCCAAGTGCCTTTAGAGTGGTCTTAAGTAGTCCATTGCACCGTTCCACTTTCCCGGCAGCTGGTGCATGATAAGGGATGTGATAGATCCATTCAATGCCGTGTTCTTTAGCCCAGGTGTTTATAAGGCTGTTCTTGAAATGGGTCCCGTTGTCTGACTCGATTCTCTCAGGGGTGCCGTGTCTCCACAGGACTTGTCTTTCAAGGCCCAGGATGGTGTTCCGGGCGGTGGCATGAGGCACAGGATAGGTCTCCAGCCACCCAGTGGTGGCTTCCACCATGGTCAGCACGTAGCGCTTGCCTTGGCGGGTTTGGGGCAGGGTGATGTAATCAATCTGCCAGGCCTCCCCATACTTATATTTGGACCACCGTCCACCGTACCAGAGGGGCTTCACCCGCTTGGCCTGCTTGATGGCAGCACACGTCTCACAGTCATGGATAACCTGAGAGATACTGTCCATGGTTAGATCCACCCCTCGGTCTTGTGCCCACTTATAGGTGGCATCTCTGCCCTGATGACCTGAGGCATCATGGGCCCACCGAGCTAGAAACAACTCTCCCTTATGTTGCCAATCCAAGTCTATCTTAGACACTTCTATCTTCGCGGCCTGATCTACCTGTTCGTTGTTTCGGTGCTCCTCATTAGCCCGACTCTTGGGGACATGGGCATCTACATGACGGACTTTCACAGGTAGTTTCCCTACTCTGGTGGCAATGTCCTTCCACTCATCAGCAGCCCAGATTGGTTTTCCCCTACGCTGCCAGCTGACCTTTTTCCACCTTTCCAGCCAGCCCCACAGAGCATTAGCTACCATCCACGAATCGGTGTAGAGGTAGAGCTTTGGCCACTTCTCTCTTTCAGCAATGTCCAGGGCCAATTGAACAGCTTTGAGTTCGGCAAGCTGGCTTGACCCACCTTCTCCTTCAGTGGCTTGTGCAACCTGTCTTGTGGGGCTCCACACAGCTGCTTTCCACTTTCGGTTCATCCCTACGATGCGACAGGAACCGTCAGTGAAAAGAGCGTAGCGTGCTTCTTCTGCTGGCAGTTGGTTATATGGTGGAGCTTCTTCAGCCCGGGTTACCTGCTCTTGTTCTTCTTCCTCGGTGAGACTGAAATTCTCAGTTTCCGGCCAGTTGGTGATCACTTCCAGAATCCCAGGGCGATTCGGGTTTCCAATACGGGCGCGCTGAGTGATGAGGGCAATCCATTTGCTCCAGGTGGCGTCAGTGGCGTGATGGGTGGAGGGAACCTTTCCTTTAAACATCCACCCCAGCACTGGTAGTCGGGGTGCCAGGAGGAGCTGTGCTTCCGTGCCAATCACCTCTGAGGCAGCTTGAACTCCTTCATAGGCAGCCAAGATCTCCTTCTCCGTGGGAGTGTAATTGGCTTCAGACCCTCTGTAGCTTCGGCTCCAGAATCCCAGTGGCCGGCCTCGAGTCTCACCAGGCACCTTCTGCCAAAGGCTCCAGGACAGACCATGGCTCCCAGCTGCGGAGTAAAGCACATTCTTTACCTCGGGTCCCGTCCTGACTGGGCCAAGGGCCACCGCATGAGCAATCTCCTGCTTGATCTGGGCAAAGGCGTGTTGCTGCTCTGGGCCCCAGTGGAAATCGTTCTTTTTGCGGGTAACCAGGTACAGAGGGCTCACAATCTGACTGTACTCAGGGATGTGCATCCTCCAGAAACCTATGGCACCTAGGAAAGCTTGTGTTTCCTTCTTGCTGGTCGGTGGAGACATCGCGGTGATCTTATTGATGACCTCTGTGGGGATCTGACGCCGTCCATCTTGCCACTTCACTCCCAGGAACTGGATCTCTCGGGCAGGTCCCTTGACTTTACTCTTCTTAATGGCAAAGCCAGCTTCCAGGAGAATCTGGATGATCTTTTCTCCTTTCTCGAAAACTTCCACTGCCGTGTTTCCCCACACAATGATGTCATCAATGTACTGTAGATGTTCCGGAGCCTCACCCTTCTCCAGTGCAGCCTGGATCAGTCCATGGCAGATGGTGGGACCGTGCTTCCACCCCTGGGGCAGTCGGTTCCAGGTGTACTGAACGCCCCTCCAGGTGAAAGCAAACTGGGGCCTGCACTCTGCTGCCAAAGGAATGGAGAAGAAGGCATTGGCAATATCGATGGTCGCATACCACTTTGCTGCCTTGGACTCCAGCTCATACTGGAGCTCCAGCATGTCCGGCACGGCAGCGCTCAGTGGTGGAGTCACTTCATTCAATGCACGATAGTCCACAGTCAATCTCCATTCCCCTTCAGACTTACGCACAGGCCAAATGGGACTGTTGAAGGGTGAGTGGGTTTTGCTGACCACCCCTTGGCTCTCCAGTTTCCGAATCATCTCATGGATCGGAGTCACAGAGTCTCTGTCAGTACGGTATTGCCGACGGTGCACTGTTGCTGTGGCGATTGGCACCTGTTGTTCTTCAACTCTCAGCAGTCCCACAGCAGAGGGGTCGTCGGAGAGACCAGGCAGGGTATTTAGTTGTCTGATGTCTTCCATCTCTACAGCAGCTACTCCAAAAGCCCAACGATATCCTTTTGGGTCTTTGAAATGTCCATTTTTGAGATAGTCTATGCCAAGGATGCACGGGGCCTCTGGACCAGTCACAATGGGGTGTTTCTGCCACCCATTCCCAGTCAAACTCACTTCGGCTTCCAATACAGTCAGCTGCTGGGACCCCCCTGTCACTCCAGAAATAGAAATGGGCTCTGCTCCCACATACCCCGATGGCATCAGGGTACACTGGGAGCCAGTGTCAACCAAAGCCATGTATTTCTGTGGGTCAGATGTGCCAGGCCATCGGATCCACACAGTCCAATAGATCCGATTGTCCCTCTCCTCTACCTGGCTAGAGGCAGGGCCCCTCTAGCACTGGTTATTCCCTCCCTGAGCATACATACTAGAGGTTCCAGCATCCTGACTACTGACAGCCTGGGCATAGGAGGTTGAGGATACTTTCATTTTAGTGGCACCCCTTTGGTGAGTGTTCCTCTCCTTGAGCTCACGCACCCGGGCTGCCAGGACATAGGTGGGTTTCCCATCCCACACTCCCATGTCTTCCCCATGGTCACGCAGGTAAAACCACAGGTCAGCTCTCGGGGTGTACCCTCTCTCTCTGGCTGGGGGTCGTTGGGCTCTGACTCTGGGGCCTGTGACTCGTACTGGTGCCACACTGGAACTGTTCTTCCTCATCTCCTCCCTCACCTCCCTCATTTCCTCTTTGAGCTCTTTCACCACGGCAGAGATATGAGCCTGCAGCGGGCCATTGATCATGCTCTCATAATTCCTAAGCTTAGTGGCAACAGCCCCCACTGTCACTTGGTTGTCCTCAGCATTAATGGTTGCAATGAATGTAGTATACTGAGATGGCCCCAGATTTGCCAGGTTCCATAACATCTGCGCTGTGCATCTAACCTTGTCAGGATCATTATCATGCTGTCCACTCCTCCCAAAAAGTACCTCTAGTACTGCCACTTCCCTCAGCTGTTGGATTCCCTCCTCCAGAGTTTTCCAGCGCATTCTATGGTGGTGCTCCTGCATTCTTTCTCTGTGGACAAATCTTTCTCTCACACTCGTTAAAAGCCGCTGCCAGAGGGAAAGAGGTCCAGGCTCCCTTACAAATACCTGATTTATACCTGAGTCCTGGGTCAAGGGTCCCAAATTCCTGGCCTCCCCACCATCTAGTTGGACACCTGTGCCCATAAGATCCCAAACCCGAAGTAGCCAGGCAGTGTAAGCCTCACGTCCCCGCCGTACAATATCTTTTTGCAGATTACGGAGACGTTCATACGACAGGGTCTCAGTGATGATCTGAACATGTGATTCCCTTGTGTCTTGTGAGGGCCCTCCCTTCTTATCTTTACTCTCTGGGTTTGCTGTTTTCACTTTAGATTTCCTTGTTTCCACAGGGGCAACTGCTGCTGGCTGTGACTGCCCCTGTGTGTCAGCTGGAACCTGGACAGTTGTAATGTCTGCGGGTTCTGTATCAGATTCTCTTTTGTCAGGGCAGGGCGAAGGTTTCTCACCAGCTGGGGAAATGTACTCTTTCAGCATCTGGTTCATCTCATGCATTTCTTTTATCAGAGCCTTCACCCAAACCGGGTGGTTTATGCCTGAGGCTGGCTGTGGGACAGGGGTGGGCTCTTGGGCAGCATCTTTATTCTTTGGGGTAGTTATCAGAGTGCTTACCCAGGCCAGTCTCCCTTTATCTCTGAATACCAAATAGAATAGGCCTATAAGCAGCACCAACCACTGTATGACGTCATTAGCATTCAGAGGGAAATTTAACCCTTGAAAAGCTGGTGGAGTAGACCCAAAAAACTGAGTGAAGGATTGGGAGAAAATTTCCCCAGGTGCCATTTCCTCACAATATGTACCATTATTAAAGTAACCCCAGAAACACAGAGTTAGTCTATGATAGCCCTGAATCCATGTGCCTGCTTTCCAAAGGAAGTTAAAAATCCACGAATTCCTCACCTTATTAACCCACAAAATAAACTGGATGCCAGCCACAGTAGCCTTGGTTATAGGGCCCATGTTTAGATAAGGGCCAGCAAATGGCAGAAATACAGCCACAACCACGTGCCAGCCAAACCAGGGAAAGCTGGACCACATGATTTTGAGCAGTAGACTTCTATCTAGTACACAAGAACTGTTATTCCTCTGTCTCAATGCCCTTGTGCCCCACACTTGGGCGCCAAAATCTGTCTTGGTTTGACAAGACAGGTGTCTGCCAGGGAAACTGGGGTTTCCCTTAGAATAGAGAATGCAAACCCCCCACCCCTGCCAAATTATAAATTTTCAATTAAGGGCTCTCAGGCAAAGATTTGGGAATAGGAATAACAGTTCTTTACTAGGAATATCAATAATACAAATGTGGTAGGAAACAAAACTACCCCACCAAACCAGCAAACAAACAACAACAATTTGGGAAAGCCCTGACAGAATCAGAGCTGCCACCTGGCACCCTGTTAGTCAGGGTGTTGGAAGCAGTCCAGAAGTGAGTCCTGGGATGACAGACGTGGCTCTGTTGGAGCAGGGACGATCCTGTACCCAAAAAGGGTCTAGGAGTGATGAGGAGGGGTCCAGGGGTGAGGTGATGGTGAGATGGGGTCCGGCGATGATGAGATGGGGTCTGGCGAAGATGAGATGGGGTGCCGTCTTCCTCCCAGGAATCGGGGTGAAGCAAGTGAAGTCTGTCCCCGGCCGGCTCAGTTTTCCCGGCAGCAATTGTAGACTCCCCCCACTGGGTGGGGCATCCCACAATAGGACCATGCATGCAGATGGGGCTCTGGGGGGAGTGGGTATAGTCCGGGGGTATAGTCTGTTGATGGCCCATTACCCAAAAGGCACCCGCCCCTCCCCCCCGTCCCCCTCCTTCCAAAGTTACAAGAAATAAAGAACAATTCCCCAACTGCTTTCAGCAGATGAAAATAGAATACACATTTTTGATTCCATAACCCAGGACAAAATGAAATATGATGAAGGCAAAAAAATCTTGAGTAACATGTAGGAACTAAGCAAGACAAAGAGGTGTGTTGTTTGCACTAAAAGCTTAATGAAATTGCTATTTCCTTCCTCTGCACAGCATGCAGACGTAGCACTGAGCAATTAACTTGATATCTTTGGATTACTCCCAAACGCTATTTGACTTTGTTACACATCCACAGAGGAATGACTGCTTCTGCTTCCACTGATACCAGCAGCATGCAGCCAGATCCTACACTAATCACATGGATCACAGACAGGTCTTTCTAGGACTTTGCATTGCTAGTGTATTCTGAAGTTGTAGTTGTTCTCCTTCTCACAAGGTACTTGCTTTATGGCTTAGCCCACAATTCTCTCTTGGTTGGAAAAGCATGGATCAGCTTTGCTAGGAGATGAACCTTTCAGAAGAGGTGACACCTTAGGCTTCTCTGGCTATGGCCTGTATGTGGGGTTTATATAACATATCAACCCTGGAACACGTGTAGGAGTCTGGGAGACAGAGAATGAAGTTCTTCTGGAGTAATAGCTTCCTATACCAAATGAAGAAAACTCCATTTGCACATACTGAGATACAATATCCATTGTCCCAAGATGAACCGGTGGTGGTCATCACTGACACCTGATTTGAATGAGGCCAGATAAGAGCTTGAGGTTCTGCTGGCCTGCATGCCAGCAAGTGATAGAACCACAGGGCACAGAGCCCACCTTGATCGTGATCCCTGTGATCAGTGAAGTGTGAGCTGACCCAGCATGATAGAGCTCCAGCTGCGGAGCAGAACAGACCAACTACTGAGTGGCAAGGTGAACAAATGTCAAGTTGCATTTTCAGCTGACAGTGACGGCTGGGTCTCTTGCACCATAGAGAAATCTCAGATTTGGGGGCCACTTGATCAAAGGGAAAGATGTCGGTTTTTCTGTCTGCTTTTTCTACTGGCTTTGTTTTGTTCCATGTAGTCATTAAAAGCCCATGGCTTTGTTGCATGTGCAACAGAGAGGACTCCTGAAGATTCACAAAATGAGAAAAATTATTTATGTCCAAGGAATGTCCATTTGAAATAAGAGACAAAAATTCTAAAAGTAGAAGGAATTAAAGCCTAGTTAGAGATAACTGCTATTGAAAAAGTAGCTTATAATGTTACCCTGTGAGGAAAACTGAGAAGGCTGTGATTTGAGCAATTTTCAGAACCCTTGGTCCCACAATACAGTTTAAAGTGATTCCTTTGCTGAGAACTTCCATTTTCATCTTCATAGAAAAGGACACTTCAATAAAGATGTGAGCCTGTTTCCTCTATGCTTAAATCAGAGGGAAAACTAACTATATTTGGACTGTCTCCTGGGCAAGAGATGCTCAGAATTAAATAAAGATGGTAGACCCTGGCCCAAGAAGAGCCACAAAATACTTGGTGGTGTACCAGATATATTTTCAGGTCATTTAGTGTTGGTGTGTTTACAGTCAGATTTTTATTTCCCAAGGAAGAATGAAAAGAGGGATGCTAGAAATGGTGAGAATACCTATCAGTATGTATGGTTATCAGATATAACAATCTGGAACATTTCACATTTGTTTGAGAGCTTAAAACACTGTATTAATGAGCATGAGCACTGAAATTTTTAGTTCTCAGAAAATACAGGAATTGAGATTATCTGTGCAATTAGGTCCTTGTGTGTATCTTTTGTGTTAAATCCCTAGCATCAACAAGGAAGCCTGGAACCTTTGGCTTGTTTTCTAATGCTTTCAGCCCAGAGCAAAACACTGTCTTTGTGAAGAATACAGACCAAATCAGAGGAGCTAACTCAGGATACCCTGGTTTCACGTACAGGTAACATGAAGAGTTCTGTGCCTGTCATACAGTTCAGAGAACCTGCATGAGTTGTCTCACATCACCTGCTGAGTGGGAAACTAACCTGGCATGAGTACAAGGTAGCTCAGTGTCACAAAGGCAAGAGCTGCTTGACAGGCAGTGCTAGAAACTGGCTTGTCCTACATTTTTTATACAAAATTTCCATGCAAATATGCATGTATTTCAGTCATTATACACATTAACATACACAAAAACGGCCACCTCCTCCATACTATGTTCCTTTTTTCCTTAAACCTGAGCCCTGCAGGTCAGGGGTTGTCTCATACACTTGCCATCTGGATGTTACTGGAATGCAGATTAGAATAACTCAGAGTTGTGCTGACAGATGCTGTTGATTCTTGAAATCTTGCCATGATGCCCAAACCAAGCTTTTAGTTCCTTTCATCAAAAATACCTCTTTCCATTCTGAGAGCAAGGCAAGGCTAATCATTATCATTATCCTGTAATGGAGTGATAAAACTCAGTGACACACATGAAGCAGCTGTCACAGCTCCTCTCAGCCAGCCCATCAGCCCCGTCTATTTTTTATGACAGTTTTAATGACAGTGATGTGCTGATGTCAGGGACAGGAAGGGCTGTAGGAGGGGCAGAGTGTCACTTATGTTGTCCTGTTGCCCAAGGCAACTGAGTGTGCCCAAACCTTTGAAAATATATTATTTTTGTGGCCCTTGTCTTAATTATCACTTCAGCAAGATAATTTCATTTCTTCCTCCCCCTCATCTCTGCTTATTCATTATAAAGATCTCTCTTGAAGTAGAAAAGGTCAACTATGAAAAAAGTCATAGCAGAAACCAATGCTAAATAAAGGTTAGATTATTTGGTTCGTTCTCCTGTGTAAACAGCAATTGTGTTTTCTTCTTTGTGATTTATTAATGAGGGAATTGACAGAAATGTCTATATTTATATTCTGTGAAAAATTTCATTAGAAAGGATTCTTGAGACTTTCTCTTTGCTTGAATAAGCCTGCTGCTAGGCAGAAGGACTGCCCCATGGTTGTAGAATATCTCTGCTTTGCTTATGAAGCTCTATACAGCTTTCATCCATGGAGATATGTATCTCCAAAAAGGTACATGGTGCAGAATCAAGTAGAACACCTCCTGAGGTCAATAACTGAAGAGTTAATCCAGCCAAAGTGGTCAGCAAATTTTAGAGGTATAAACTCTGCACTTGCTGGAAGAGGACATTAAAAATTGCATTATCTCTGTTCTTTGACACCTGATAAATGCAAATTTTTACAATGGACCATATCCTCCACTTGATTCCTGCAGGAGCAACTGCAACTCTTCCAGACCTAAACTGGGTTATAAAGAATATCCACTTAAGGGGCTAGAAGGTACAAATAGAAAGGAACTTTACCTCATGCTCTGAAAACACAGAGACATGCCTAAAAAAAAAAAAAAAGAAGATAAAATGTAGGTGCTGAACCCTTTAGGACTCCTGTTAGTTGGTTTTTACCTATTACACCTCCATCTTCCAGCCTGTCAGCATGCGAACTTGTAAGACTTAAGAGTCCCTCACCTCCCACTATGTGTGTTAAATGGTATGATACTTACTCCAGCTGTCATGTCACCTTCCTTTTGCTCTACTGAACTGAACAGTCTGGAGCTCAGATGGTCTGTCACCACTCCAAAATGCCTGCAAAATACAGCCTTTTGGATAAAGGTGCTAGAAAATAATGAAGCAAACAAGAATCACAGGGAGTTAAAGGAAAACACTTGCAGAAACAGAGCAGGGCTAAAGGGAGGCTTAAGGTATAAGGTAGGAGGAGTAAGGCAGTGTAATTTTCAGCTGCAACAGGCTGAATGTTGTTGATGAGTACCAGAGAGCCAGACAGTTTTCACAACAGGCTTTTGCCTTTTCCTGTCTATTTGTATGCAGCACATCACACATTCAAGCTGGTGGAGAAAGTGACCTTACACAAGGGAGAGTGAGCCCAACTGCTGTGCTGCTCCAAGGCAGCCAATCCACAGCTGATGCCTCGTTGCTAAATTAAGCAACAGGCCAGGGTCTGAAGCAGACATGGACTCAGGGCTTCATAAATCAAATTTCCCTGCAGCAATAGAAGCTTACAGGGAAAAAGCAAACACTGCTCTTGCAAACCCATTCATGCATTTGCAGACTGGGCTGCCTTTTTTTTTTTTTTTTTGGCCATTTCTAAATAGTTCACAGCTATTACTAAATAAATGTTGCAACGGATTTTTACTACATGATAATAGACCACTTATACTATTACTGAAATATTTACTGAAATGAAACAATATTATGTGTGCAAAACCCAAATCTCGTCTGCAGGAAAACTGAAACAGAAGCAGTTTAAATATTGGATCATAATTATCCTTAATTGCAAAAGCTTTGAACTAAAAAAGATTTGAACCCTTCTACTTGCTGGGCTTGATTTAGCACTTCATTAGTCAGATTTTGCACCAGTTGCAGAGCTGCTTTGGAATTCAGCTGGAGTAGCACAGCAGTGAATAATAGGCATGCTTTACAGATGTACTGCTTGTGGAATTGGAGATTTTAGGGCTCCTAAGGTTAATGTCTAGAGGGCTGCCAACCAGGCAGCACCTGAAGTTCTTCTCAAGGGAAGAATCAGAAAGCTTTTATTTTTGTGGGTAAGATTTGAATGGTATGTTCAGCTTATCAGGCTGTCCTGCAGGGATGCCTGACCCACTTGAAGTTCTCAGCTGGAAAGGCTTTGGTGAATTCTGTAGAGACACTTGCCTTCCAGTGGCAGTCCAATGAAAAGTAGGCAGGGCCCTGAATCCGTCTGCCTGATTTCTGCAGGAAACTTTCTCACTTTTCCTGTTCAGCTGCTCTGTGTCATATTATGGTATTACTTATGCAGCAACAGAGAATGAGGTTTCATTTGTAAAGCCTTGTGCAAATATGGAATGAAGAGTGTTGTACACCAAATGAGTTTACAGTACCTATTTCAAGTTATCCACTTGTATGGGACCACTCAGCCCCTCCAGGACAAACTGTTCTTCTATGTACACAATTTTTCGTAAGTTCCCTGCTTCATTAGTGACCACTATGTGGTGAGATCCATTAAAGTATTTTTTAATCTTTCAAACCTTGAAAAAGCCACTCTTCCTTTTGAATTACACCTTGGGAAATGATGACTTATTGTAAGAAGGGCAGGGTTTTATTTATAAAAACTGAAAGGCCCACTTCTTGTTTCTGAAGCAGAATTAAGAAACAATTGCTTCTCCTATCAGCATTGCAAAGAGAAGTGATAGAGTGCTGGGACCTTATCCACAGCTTAAGTACAGTTCCACAACAATTTAGGCCAAGAGTATGATCTGGAGGTTTCAGTCCTCTTCCCACCCTTCACTTGAGGTGGCTGGAGGTCCCTGTACAGTTGTCGTAAGACGGTTTGGAGAGCTGGTATAAATAAAACTAATAATTTGGAGAGTGATACTTTTTGCCTTCATTAACCCTCTGTTCCAGCTCACCATGAAGGCAAGGAAGTGTTTATGCTGGTCTGAGGAGGCACGCAGGGCACTGAAAACTTCCCTGAAACTACATTCCCCCACATCCTTCTGGCAGACCCCAAGCAAACACTGTGTCTGTGGCCCCTCTGCTGCAGGATGAAGCCAAATGTCACAGAGCAAGTGCCATCGAATTTTGTAAATTTTTGTGTCCTCCACAACGAGGTGATTTGGCATGGACTTGGAGCATCCTACCTGCCAGCCAGCCAAGCACAGGAATTTCTCAACAGAGTGTTAGCTGGCCCTGGTAAAGTGATGAAATACATGAAGTCACAATGCTCTTGTCTAGCAGCTTCCATCGTCCCCCTGGAGCCTCCAGGAGCTTGAACTTTGATCAGCATTAGCTCTCCAGAAAAAAACTTTGTCCAGCTGCATGCCCTGTATTATATGAGCCCTCTGGGCTGCATGAGGATCAGAAAATCCATATAAGGGAAGAAAACCATCTCAGGTGGCTGCCTTTTTGCCCCTCTTGAATCCCTCTCTGCACCTTTATTTTATGTGTGCAAAATGGCTGTCCTTGCTCCTGTATCATTCAGGCAGGGAAAAGTCCTGGATGAGAAAGGGCTAAGTCTGAGTTCAGTGGCTATAGATAGCAAGCACGTTGTTATCCTCTGTGGAAAGATAACTAAAATGAGTCAGTAAACAGCACATGCAGCACAAGAGAAAAATCCGACACTGCTGACTTATACAGAAAAGCAACATGTTGGTTACTGTACAAACACACCACATCTCTTCTGTGTGAGAGACTTGAAATTAACTCATTTGTGTCCATTCTCTACACAATTTTCTTTAACTTCTGAGGAGTCAGTAAGCTAAAGCTGGCATATCAGTGCTCAGCACATGGGAGAGGCTATGCTGTATTTAAAGTTTAAACATTTGAAAAACATAGGGGCTTTAACACTGTTGTGAGACATTTCTAATGGTTGGGGTCTTTTCAGAGGTTGGGGTGCTGACTTTTTTTATTAACAACTCAGTTCTGTTCTTTCTGGAATATTAGAAAACTCACAGTGAGTTTCAGAAAAGGAACTGACTTTGTCTTATCTCTCCCTAGCATGGGGTGCATCTTGCACCTTGGATACTCTTCCTTTACACAATGCTCACCTGTGCCAAGCAGTTAAAAAAACTTAAAAGAAAAATTTGAACTTCAACTTTGGCCAGTGGTGAGAGCCTTTTCATCTAAGATGAGTCCTGATAAACACTGTGGTGCCACTTAATGGAGGCCACACAGTAGCATGGGGCAAACAGGCAGGCACGGAGTGTGCAAATTCTCCTGTGCCCTGCTGCCAGAAGGGCTCACATCTGTGACAAGGTGGGGACTGTCCCTGGAGGTGGCATGGTTAATCTCTCCAGTTCTGAAATACAGCTGAACACAGGAGGGAATGTTGCTTTCATTTCTCTAGCCTCTTCTCATCAATCTTGGTAAATAAATAGGGTTTTCTCTTCAGTTCACCTTTAGCTTAAGAAAATGAGACTAAAAAGAATCTGTTTCTGACTGTGCTGACTCCCTTCTTAGCAATGCCACTGAGATCAGAGGAGCATTGCCAACCATTAAGCTAGAGTGAGAGCACAATGAGATCCAGCTTTGATTACAGTTTTTAATAACAAGTCTAAACTCTTTGATGGATTCTTTAATGCTTTTGGGATATTATTTTTTCTCCTATTCCCCACCTCTATTTCAAGAGAGTGATTCAGTGCATTTGTGATATCCAATTTATTTTTCTAGATGTGAGTAATATCCTCTGTTAGCAGTATAAATTGTACCCGTTGCCCTTGGCAGAATTCTCAACAATTCTCCTGCTGCCTATTAAAGTGGTTTCTTAAATAGACACACTTCGTTAATATACACTTTTTAGATGACCAATTGAATTTTTCCAATATATCCCTCAGAAGCCATTGAATTATTTAGCTGCTGGTGGATGTGTGCAAGCTCATGGGCAGTGATGCTGAAGAGTCATCAGTGGCTAAGGGAAAGTACAGGATGTGCTCTGCTTTTGTGTTGTTGAGATGCTTCTGAAGGCCTCACTCCTGAGAAAACAGACAGCATGGGAAGCTCCTGTCAGCATCACCTTGTTGTGACAGTGGTGCTTGTTTATGGGTCAAAAGACTAGCCAAAATCATCTGATGAGGATACACTGGGACAGCGAAAGGCAAGCTGAGAAAGGAAGGAACAGCAGTGGGCTCTGTGCTCAAAACCTGGCATGGCATCACAGGGAGAAGGAGATCTTCTGCAAAAGGTGTAGATTGCTCTGTGACCTTTGATAGAAACCTTGGCAATTCAAGACTTCCTTGGAAGTATTCTGCAGTGATGATAAATTCAGTGTTCACTTCACACACAGGTAAATGGCATAACTAAAAGTAAATGCAGAGAATTGGTACAGGAGGAGAAAAGGGAACCAGTAAAGGGAAGCATTGAGAAAAACTCCAGTACTTCACACAGGCACAAATTTCAAAGGTAAGTGTTGGAGAAGATGAAGCAGGAAGCTCTTGCAGAGATAGTTCATTAGTAAAAGATTGTAAGAATATGAAACCTACAAGAGTTATAGAATTGAAAGCAAGGTTTGAACTGTGGAATGTTGAGCAGGAAGACAGTGATTGAATTAACTGAGTCAATAGCCAAGGCTCCTGATTAAGCAATTCCCCTCCCCAAACAGAAGGGGTTTGGACTTCTCAGGTATCAGGGAAAAGGTGGTTCCTCAGGTTTTTAGTATGTAGATTAGCATAGTAATGCAATAGTCCCTATAGGCTGTATGTAAATGTTGTTGGTTTTTGTATCTTGAGGTGATTGGTTAATGCTCATTAGAATATTCATGATAGAAAGGGTTAAAATGGAATGTAACAGGTAATTCGGCCTTTTTTCCCCTTTTTGCCTTGCTCTCTTTGCCTGCTTAGATCCCTGCCCCTTTAGACCTTTCCTGCTGCTGTTCCCTAGTCAGGCTGTCCCCCACGACTAATAAAACCACGTGTTTCTTTGGACTTAAACAACCGCGATTTATTTCTTCAGGTAAGCAAGATAATCACTATTCCTACATTAAAACTAGCATAGACAAATGCATGTCTGAGTCTGACAGGAGGGAATTAAGGAGTTCATGCCATAGGTTTATCACTAGGAGAAAAAGAGCCACTTTAACATCTGCACAAGGGCTCTTAACATGATCCCACATGGAATCCCAACAAACGTTTTCAAGGAATTCAAAAACAGACTTGCAAGTCTTTCTGGTGCAAGTAAAGCAGGAATTCACTTCTCTGTTTTTTGTTTTGTTTTGTTTTGTTTTTCACTTCCTCCTCTGCCTATTCCACTCCCTTACTACACTTACTGTATGTAGAATGAAGTCAACACAGGAAAAAGTTTCTTCGAGTGCCTGAGGCTCCAAGGATTTTTATTAAAATCACAAGAAAGATGGCTTTAAACATCACATACTTTGCTCTCTCAGACCTGAGCATGGCAATTCCTGCCGGGAAGGATGGATCACAGGAAGAAGTAGCTTTCAGTCACTCAGGGAGGATTTACAGGGCTCAGTTAAAAAAATCTCCCAGCAGTCTGCCATTTATTCTAGTGAAAAGGATTCAGCTCAGTCAAAAATAAAAGATGGGCTGAGTCAGGTGAACAGAATCTGAAGTGAATCTTCTTCATGTGTGACTAGCTGATACTGTTCTTCAGCTAAAATAAACAAATTTTTAACATTTTTTCCCCTTCTTTAGTATAAAGTATGAATTCTTTATGGGTATATGCATAATAGACAACTGTTGATATGTACAGGAAGGTAATTTTATGGCCATCAGTATCAATAGCAAATTCATTCACTTTAGTGGAAATGATAAAAAGAAGACTTAGCAATACTGACTGTCTTCATTAATTATTGAAGTTTCTGTTTATTTTTGTCTCTGGTAAAGTTTGATGCTGTGCTGAGCTCTAAAGGAGTTACATGGGGGTGGAGTTTCTTCCAAAGGGCCTGCCAAGAACGAGGCCTTATTACAAGCTGTGTTATCAGCATGGCTGTACACTATCTGTAATAGGCTGCTGCCTTTGTTTCCAATAGGATAAGCCACATAAAGACCAGTCACAACCAAATTTTCAATGCTGAAGAGAGTTCTCAGGCTGCTACACCAATGAGCAAAGTGACCCTTTCCAGCAGAGCAGAAACACGTGAAGTAATCACACACTTTTAGAAAACTGGGGACATCACTGAAAAAAAGAAAAAAATCTCTGTAGTGACTTCTGAAAGAGGGTATTAGTTTCTCCTGGAAGCAGGGTACTTCTGTATATACATCCAGGTTAAAAGGAATTAGAGCAAATCTGCGATGACTACAGCTTCAAATAACATTCACCATATACAAATCAAACTTTCAATTACACTGAATTTATTAGCAAAGAATTCACTGCCTTAAGATATTCTGGTTTGAATAGTAAGCCATAATCTAGTAAATTTTAATGGCCAAAAGACTCTCACACATCACAAAGTTCTGTAGAGTATATGGCTTGTATGGTAGTTATGTCAAAGTCAAGTGAAAAATAGCAGTCTTATCCATCCTTTGCAATCTGGCAACTAATGTACTATAGATTCATGGAGATTACTTTAGTTTGACTGACATCTCCCAGACACATAAGGTTGTCTCACAGCTAAGCTCTTCTACACAAGTCCCTTAACTACAGGAATGTTTCCCAGAGAACAGCACAGTAAATCTTTTAGTTGGGGAATGGATAGGTGATAAGAATGTCAAGTCATATTTATGCTTTTCTCCCCCTGTAAAAACAAAAAGTGATTTATACTTAGCAAGGAGCTGATATAAAAAGACCCCTATAAATTTAAAATGTTTGTTATTCCAGTGCCATAGAAACATGATTTTTTTTGGAAGTAAGAAACATGCCCTCTCGGAGTATTACAAAAAGGTAACACACAGAGAGAGTTAATTAATTTACAATTGTTTTTGAAAACTGAGGAATTTTTCTGACTGGACTTCCATGCCTCTTTCCAGGACCCGGCCTGGCTCATGCCACCACCTCGTTCCCCTGCTGTTTACAGCTCTCAATGCCCAGCAGAAGCAGTTTCATGACTACTTTGTGGCAGCCAGCTACTTCATTTTTCAGGGGTTTTGCATCGACCGGGGGTTGCTGTATCTGGCAGCATTCTGTGAGTCCCAGGCTGCCCACTTAACCCTGAGCTTTTAGCTTAGGTTTATTATGACAGCTTTATGGCTGCTGAGGATTGCTCTGTCTTACTGTACCTCTCAGACAAGCCTCAAGGCTTTCCCTCTTGCTAAAGGCAGATTCTCACCTGTTATAAATTGCCAGAGATTTACTGATTTCAGTTTACTGATAATGATTGCTTCTTACAGTACTGCCAGCTGGCCTCACTTTGATCAAGATGCTGGCTCAGAGCACTTTGGCAAGAAAAACAGGTACAATTTGCTTGTTTAATTCCAATGTGGTTATATCTAGGGGACTAAGCATTAAAAAAAAAAAAAAAAAAGAAAGCTCCAGCTCCTTTGAAGCAACCAGTCATACAGCATGAGGATGTAGGCATGGAAAACCTTATCCTACATTATGTATTTCTCTGTGTGTGTGTTTGTGTATATTACCACAGAAAGCATTGGTCATAGTGGCTGAGAAATTTGCAGGTTTTCATCTATTATATAGAACCAACATAGGAAAGAGGATTTTTATTTGCTTCATACTTTCACTGCTTTGGCATCCTGTTCAGTGACCACATCCAGGATCTCATGTCAGCTGAATCTGATGATGAGCAGGAAGGCAGGACTAGTCCCAGGCCCCTGATTTTGCTGTCATCCCATCCGGATGCCATCACAGGAGGGAAAAAAATAGCAACTGACTCATAACCATTTATCACAAGTAGGAAAAAGATGGGAGGGTGAAAGGTGCCATCACATAAGGACCGAGGTCGTTCCCAATGGGAGAATAGACGAATGAGATCTGGTGGAGACTCGTAAGGGCAAGGATGTCTTGTTTAACAGTGGTGTCAGAAGAGAAGATCTTCTGGCTATTCTAAAGGTAGGAAACTGCAGGAATTAGCAACTGGGTTGGGGAAGGCCACTGGGCTGTCCAGAGCATTTTGTCAGCCAGGAAACAGTTCTGTGCTATTTGACAAGGGAACACCGTGTCAATATGTATCTCACAAGACCAAGCAGCTGCTTCACCAGAGCACAGCAGGACAGATTTTGTCATGCTTGCTCTGTTGTATTGGCAAATGGGCAATTTCCTTTTGCAAAGTCACAGAGCACCAGGCTGCCAACAGAGCAAACAAATCTGAAAAAGATTTTATCAATATAAAACCCAAACAGTTCCACTCTTGTAATATTTGTTTTTATTTCCTGGGAGACAGTAAATTATTTATTTTCTGGGAGCACCTTAGGATTCACAGGTAAGATCAGTCAACCTTCCACAGGAAGAATGAGGGGGTAAAAAAAGCTGCTCTGGTGCAACAAAGATGTGTGAGATGCTTGGCCTGAGCTGCTTCTGTCATATGTACCTTGTGGGAAGAAATGTCAAAGCCCAGGAGAATGTGTCAAACACCATTATCCATTAAAAAGGTGCCATTTTGTATATGATACAGGCTTCATGTGGTTGCTATTCCCAAATATAAACACTATTGACTGACAATATGACTACCAGTGATTTTTCTGTCTCTTCCTGTTTCACACAATACTAGCTCAGAAAAAGCAAACCTAGACCGAGTCTTCCTTGACAGCTCTGGTGATCACAGTACTCAGGTATGTCCTACTCCACTACAAGCTTGGAAAAGAAGGAAAAAAACTCTAAAAACCTGGTGGCCCTGTTTTACAGAGAGCTGTCTCCTTTGCTCCAAATATCTCCCAATTCTGTTACTCTTCAGCAATGGTATTCTTGAGCAACTGTAAAGGAGAGAGAACCAAGGCCCTAAGGGTTTGACTAGCACCATGAAGGAGATCTGGGGTTATGCTTAAATGGATATAAAATCATGTCAGAATCCACTGCTCCAACCACTGAACCATTTCTGGTTTTCTTGTATTTGTTAAAAAAACCCAATTCTTTCCCAAAGTACTTGAGCCAGCCTTGGTCATCTGTTAGCCTAGAAAATATTCATACTCAAAAGTGCAGTGAGACACTTAGAGTCTTACAGCTCCAAAAGACTCCCATTTCTGTGCCAGTTGGGAATGTCCTGGTGACTAATCTGTAAGCTGTAGTGAAGCCCAAGAGTGCATCTTTAAAAAATTTATTCTGAAATATTCAGCCTCTCAAGATGGTCATCTAGGCAATTTGTTTCTACTTTACAGTTTTTGGGGTGGGGGCTTGCTCTTAGGGTGGTGGAGGTTCAGAGCTGTTGATGATGTTAGCAAGTGCCTTTTAATATCTCTGGCTATGCACACAGCATTGATCTTAACACTTTAGCTACACAGAGTAGCACTTTATATTCAGCTCAGAAGAAGGGCAAATAACAATAGCAAGGGATTAAATGAAAGAAAGAGCCAGGCTTGTGTATTTAGAGTATCTTCTAAAATATCATATCTTTCTGGATTCTGGGGAGTTTACACCACTATTATACCTCTACAATGCTTCCTGAAACCAATATAATAAAATTTACACACGATGGGGATATTTTTTTGTCAGGTATATAATAAGAATTAACATTTTTTGCCTTACTGCTACACCATGGATTAAACCCATGAAGTCATTTGGTCAGCTATAGTGTCTAACTTTATTTCACAAAGCCAATGTTAAAATACTTTTTCTTCTTGTGCCATTACCTGAAATATACCTGAAACACTCAACAGAATAGCCACAAAAATAGCCTTTCCCCTGCTATCTGAAGCAGAGAGATGTTGTGGTTCTTACTCCATCTGGCAAGCTACATTGTAAAGTGCATTTGTATTTATGTCCAGGTGAGAAGATTAAATATCAGTTGAGAAAAACTTTGATACTGTCTTCAGAAGAACAGGTTAGAACATCTTCGCTAGTAGAAGGTACATCATTCTACCAGTTCTAGAGGGAGAGGACAGAGGGAGTGCCTCAGTGTTGGGTTAATGCTTGGCCTTGATGATTTTAAATGTCTTTTTTAACCTAAATGAGTCTATGATTCTAAAAAGAAGTGTCTTAGTGGTTTTGAAGTTAATCACCTTCTAGAGACAAGCTAAACTCACAGACGATTAGTTTCTGTGTTTAGAATGCTGCTAATTAATCAAAGTTTCTGACATAAAGCAGTGTGACATTAGATGTAGATGGAAAATTTACCTTCTTTTTCCATGCTGAACACTATTCAAATATCTTATCAGTAGGCAAAATAATATAAAATTATTAGAATTAGTTTCAGCTATTTCTCCCTGCCCTTTTCCCTGGTTAACAGGATTCTGAAGATTTTTAGCTCAAAGAAAAGGTCAAGTTGTTCTGAAATTATATTAAGGGAGGTTGACTTTAAAGGGATAGCAAAACATTTGTTCATCTGCCATCTGTGACTTATTCCATGTTTTTTGCCTTGTACACTGAGACCAGAAGTCACCTAGAAACTTTAGTGTCCATTGTCTTGAGCTCAGAAACAATTTTTTGACAATGCATTTTCTTAGCACTGACAGAAAAATGTCTTCTTGCTCTGGAGCTGTGAGACAGGAATCTTCCCAATCTCCCCGTGAATCACTGAAACTAGCTCGTGTTCTGGAAGGAGGTCTCAAACTCCAGAGGAAGAACCATCTTTAAATAATAATCAAACAAAATACCTTGTGGTAATCATGCTTCTATCCCTAATGCAATTCACCAGAAGCCAAAATGGACATGTGTTTTGGTAGAACTGGAGTGGGAAACAGTGATGGTCTGTGCTGCAGAAAGCCTGTCTCAAAACACTTTCCTTAGTTTTACAGGTCATAAAAAGGCTGAAATCATATAAAATGGGTCCTGCACACATCCCAGTGGATCAGTTCAGTCCTGGCTTGAATGATTCTTGTTCTTGGTGCTATGAACAGCATTTGGATGATCCCTGCAGCTAGGAGGGACTGTAAAGGGAGCATAACCAAGGTAGAGTGGAAAATCAGCCTAGCAGAAAGACCTGCAAGGACAAAGAGGGAGGGAGAAACTCTCAGGCAGACCTTGTCCATTCAAGTGGCACTAAACCAGTGCAATCCCCATGGTGAAGGCTGGTCCAGAGGAGCCCATGTGGAAGGTGCAATATGTCCATTTGGGCACATTTATGTCCATTTCCATGTGGCTGGCTGAGTCTGCAGATGAGGCTGTCCAGTGTGATGTGGTGAGCTGTTTACAACATGCATGAAAGCTCAAACAGAAATAAATCCAGACAAACAGAAGAGTGTGACCTACTTTAAAATGAGAAACTGTAAAATCACTTGGTTTAATCGAGTGGAGGCAATTACTTCTATGGTAAGAAAAAGAGAGAGAAAAAAAAAAAAGACAAAACAGGCTTTTTAAAAACATTAAGCTCTGCTTCTAGAAACAACTGCAGTGAGTACAACTGAGCTACAGCTAAGCTTTTTCAGCCAAATATGTAATTTCTATGTAAATACAGCAGCTATTACCTGTTTGTGATACCAATAATGTTATTAGAACCATAGCTGGGCAATAGATGCATGAAAAGGCAACAATCTGTAAATGTTTGACTTCTTATTTTAGATTTTAAAAAATAATAGATAGCAAACAGATACATGATGATGATAGATACAACATGAGTAATAGCCAAAAGAAAGTAAAATGGACATTTTTATACAGAACACAGGAATAATGTATGCACAGGCAAATTTAAAGAGGAATGGTGTTCCACAAAGCACAGTTGCATCACAGACAGTTAAGACCATATATCAGTGGGATTCTAGTGAAAATTAGTGAATATATCCAGGAAACAGAAACACCTGATGTTTTATTTTGTCAGCTGCCTGGATTTAATGTAAGGCTTTCTGTTCCAATGGAGCACTGACATGTTTAGAAATCATATGATCAGATTTTTTTCTCTTTGGAAGTATGATTCTACACTGGCCTATGGTATATCTTGGGGTTTTGACATTCTTTATATTCAAATAAGAGCCTCTGCTCTCTTTAGTTCTTTTTATCTCCACTCTTTACTGTTTGTGGTACTTATCCTCCATGCTTGCACATATCCATCGTTTATCTATTCACCTTACAGCACCTATTACATTTGCTTTTCATCTCACCTGTTGTATGAATCAGCATAAAAATCCATGTTGTAGGGGGCAGCTGTGAGCCATAAACATCTTTTGTAGTGGTCTGGGGAATGGTCCTTTTGGCGGCATGAGGAGAAGTTTCTGTCTTGTGCAATGAAATGCAAAAGTATTAAAGTAGCTGTGATAGCCCTATCAAAGGATGCTCCCCCCTGGAATAACACTTTACACAGCCAAGGAAGTAGGAAGAACTAACCTGTCATCAGAACAAACAATTTCTTAAACTCAGTGAAAATGTACAACTATTTGAGTGATTCCATATCACAGAACAATATTGGGAGAATATTTTATTTGCATTTACCTTCGGCACTCACAACCACTCCTTAAAAGGATCCCCATCTGATTTTCTTTTTTCCTGAAATTCTGAAAATGTCAAAGGCTTTTGATATATACATAACTTAAGTAGAGATGGAGCACTGAGTCCAGAGAACCCATGTGTCTGCTACTGCATTAGCTTAATTTATTGTTCCCAGTAGGCAGCAGTTGTCTGAGCAGATAGATTTTCCAGTCGTATTGTTTGACATCATTGCAGCTGAATATGCACCAGAATACCATGTGGTGACTACGTAATAAATCAGCTCATTATGTCTATAATCATTATGATTATGTGTTGTTCCCGGTCTTGGGATTGTTGACATAAAAGGAAGTAAACAGTATAAATTACTGACTCATCAAATCGTTTGTTTTAATTTGTTGAGAAAGGAGAAGATGTTTGTTTTGTGGGGGTTTTTTTTGTGTGGCCTGCTTCACATGTAGGAACACAGTAATGAGTACACAGAATGTGTTAAATGGGAATAGCAGAATGTGAAATGAATCATACCCAATTGTCCTCCTCAGAGTCTAAGGGTGAAAACAGAAGTGTCACAGCCCATTGGCCAAAAGTTCCCATCATATCAAAGGAATCACAGAACCACAGACTGCTGCAGGTTGGGAGGGATCTCTGGAGGTCTTCTAGTCCAACACCCTGGCTCAAGCAGGGCAATCTAGATCAAATGGCTTTGGAACACCTCCAAGGATGGAGACTCCACAGCTTCTCTGGGCAAGTGTATCAGTCCTTGGTCACCCTCACAGCCTTTCAGATGGGCAGCCCCAGCACGTACCAGTGCCTGGGGTTACTCCTACCTGCACTTCCTTTGCTGAAATGCCTCAGATTTCTGTCAGCCCATATCTCCAGCCCCCTGAGGTGTCTCTGGATGGCAGCACAACCCTCTGGTGTGTCAGCCACTCTACCAGATCTGTGCCATCAACAAAGTTGCTGGGGGTGTATTTTGTACTATCATCCAGATCATGAACAAGAATGGTTAATATACTATTATTTAACATTATTTAATACTGTTAATATATTAACCTAGTCTTTACCCCTGGGATATACCACTAGTGACTGGCCTACAATTACACTTCTTGCCACTCATCACCACCCTCTGGACACATCTGTTCAGCCACTTTTCAATCCAGCTTGCTGTTCGTCCAGCTCATACTTCCTGTTCACTATGAGCATCTTAGAGGAGTCAGTGCCAAATCCTTCCTGAAGTGTGGGTTGACAACAATCACTGTTTGTAAGAGAAGGGAATACAGATGACCTTGCCCCTGATAAGTAACTGATAAGTAGCTGTGTTAATTACCCAATGCAGCCTTGCCCCTGATGAGTCACAGCTATAGCCAATAAAGAAAAGTGTGATAAAAGAGAGTGGGTGAGCTGGTGAGGGGGAATCATGGAGCAGGAACCTTGAGGAAGAGAGAATCATGAAGAAGAAGGATCCTGGGGAGAGAGAATCACTGCTGTGAGGTTAGTTTGAGTCTGCAACTGGAACCTGTTGGAAGCTGCAGTCATAGTCTAGCTAGGTAAAATCTGCATTCAGAGTCTACAAACATATGCAGTCACAGTTTAGCAGGAAATAACCAGCAGTCAGAGGCTGCAAGGGAAACCTACAATAGGAACTTGCTGCAGCCAGAGTCAGTGAATAGTTGGAGTCAGGATGGCTGAGTTGTAAAGAGGAATAAACCAGGACCCTTTTCATGCTGTGATAAAGAAGAAGTCTGTATCTTGGCTCATTTCTACCTGACATCACCCATGTTCCTCCTCTGACAAGAGGGCTGCTGCAACAACTGTTCTCAACTACAAGGACAGTCATCTCACCAGAAGAGTTTATCGAGTTGGTTAAGCACATCTTCCCCTTGGTGAAACCATGTTGACTACTCTGGGCAGCTCTCTGATCCTTCATGTGTCTGAAACAGTTTCCAAGTTTAATTTCAAAAGGATTGAAGTGGGGCTCATTTGCCTGGGTCTTTCTTCCTGACCTTTTTGTGCGTGTCCAGTCTGCTTAAATATTGTCTAACCTGATCCTTGTCCACCAATGCTGTCTTCTCTGTTACAGAGATTCCGCTAGTTTCAGGGATCTGGAATTCCTGAAGGTCAGTCTTGCTAGTAAAGACTGAGGCGAAGAGAGGATTCTTACAACCTTTGCCATGTCCTGTGTAAAGAGCTCTCCCATTTCATTCAGCAATGAATGCATCCACATCTTCCCTCGTCTTCTTTTTGTTACCTGTGTACCCACAGAAGCCCTTCTTGTTGTCTTTGATGTTCCTAGACAGATTAAATTCCAGTTGGGCTTTATCTTTTTTAACTTCAACCCTGGATGCTCTGACAGTGTATCTCTATTCCTCTCAGGTTACCTGTCCTTGCCTCATCTCCTTGTATGCCTCCTTTTTGTCTCTGGGATTGTCTGGGAGCTCATTCATGCAGAAATTTTGCCTGGCTTCCTCCTCACTGGGATGGATTGCTCCTGAGCTTGCAGGAGGTGATGCTTGAATATTAAACAGCTTTCTTCAGCCGCTCTTTCCTCCAGGGCTTTATTCCATGAGACTCTACCCTTTGGAAAGGCCAAAATCTGCTGTCCTGAGGTACAGGGTTGTGAACTTGCTTTTTACCCTTCTACCTCCTTTCAGGATCCCAAACTCCACCATTTCATTGTCACTGCTGCCTTTGACCCTCACATCTGCAGTGAGCCCCTCCTTGATGGTGAGTAGAAGGTCCAGTGAGCACCTCTCCTCTGTCACTTGGATGAAGAAGTTGATGTACTCCAGGATTGCCTGTGTCCTACTGTATTGTTCTTCCTGTGTATACTGGGGTGGTTGAAGTTCCCCATGAGGACCTTCAGAGCTCAGACAGAAGCAAAAGCTGTCAAGAGGTGCATGGTGAGATGCAAAAACATTTTCACAATGCTGTAGAAATTCACATGCTTACATATTTTAAACTGAAATTTGACAGAAGGGTCAGAGATACAGCAGCTAGCTCATGGATGCATAGGTTTTTAGGACCGCTGTGAAAAGCATCCCAAATATTGTGTTCCCTCACAATGGCAAACTATTTGTCCCATGCAATTCTCTTTATATCCCTTTTTATTATTTTTTATAAAGACCAAAATGTTTAGAGGAAACATTTTTAAATATGACCAAAAGAACCCATTATTTCTAGCCACAAACTGTGATATCAGTCCCAGTCTAATGATCCAGGAGAGTTATTACCGTGGTTGAATGATGCATCCATTTGTGAGATGCCTGGTACAGCCCATTAGGTGTGTGAGAGTTACAGGGAGATGCTGTGTAACACGTGGAATGAGTATTTACTCTGCTCTCCTGGTTAGATGGAAAGGGCATGATCACAAAACACATGCAACCACATCACCTTGTGTATGGTATGGTTTTCTTTCTTGATATATTTTTCTCTAATGATACAGCTGTCAATTGCAGCTATCACACCAGAGGACCTGCACCTTTTTTTGCTCAGCCCCTGGTCCCAAATAAACATTTTCATTCAGTCATTCAACTTGTTTTTCACACTAATGGAAAGTAAAGTTATAACCACTTTCCCAAAATCATAGATGTTAAATGACTGTATTCACAAATCTGCTCTTCATTGCCCTTGTCAGCTCAATCTTGAACCGAAGTTTTGCTGGGGAAAAGGTGTGCTTCTATTTACTTTCTGAAGTATTCTTAACTCCTTTTCCTAAAGAAGACATGAAAGATGTTGCATAAAAAAAGAAAATCTTCCACACAAATTTGTTATTAATGTCATCAAAACTCAGCAAAACATGTTAAGAAATAAGTAGAAGCAGTGCAGTAACAACAGGCTTAATCCACACCAATGTAAATTTGCCTAGCACTACTGAAATAAATGAAGCCACACTACTTTAGGCCAACTGCATAGCTTTTCAACATATTACACCACTATTCATTTTGATAAATCATCATATCTATTTTTTTTAGCTACAGTAAGAAATTTCTTTTAGCCAGATAGCGATACAGTTTGAAGATAAGATTTTAAAATACTCTGCAAGAGTCAAGGACACTGCAGAAGGGTGGTTGTCATTTTGATGGCTAATTGGACTGTGACAGCTCCTAAAAACCCAGGCTCCTTTTGCCCTGAGCTCTGGTCTAACAAATACCACAAGATAAACTCTCTGCAGTTATATTTATGCTTTCACCTCAGACAATACTAGCAAGTTAAAGAGGTTGAATTCTTTATTATTCTCAGTATTATTGAGACCTATGCACACATTCAATTTTAAGCATGTTCTGTTGACTTTATTCAAAGTTCTAAGTACAGTGCCTAAAGGTAAGCAACCATCTATGTGCTGCCCTCAGTATGAATACTTTCTGCTTTGAGACCTACAAAAAGTCAACATAAACCAAATGCATATAGCTGGAGATCGGAACAGAAAAAAAGGATGGCTAAGTGGTAGCAAATTGGCCATGACTCACAGGTGATTAAGGGAGTTAAATAGTCAGATAAATAAATCAGAATTATCTAAATCTCTGGTTTGCATTGATACGGTGACACATTGATGTGTTGAGATGTGATGACTTGTCCTGACAATTGGAACAGTGGCTAGCAGACTTCAGAGCTCATAACAGGGTTTAGAAAATCCTTCAGTCCTTTAAAACCAATGTTGCCTAATGTACCAAATGAAGCCATTACATGGTGGACTGTGGTTCAGGGAAGAGTAAAGGGCACTGGGGAATAAACAGGTATGTTTTTTTATGTTTATGTAAGAATTCATGAAGTGGCCATGCCCTGAGTGCATTATCTCAACCAGGTTCTGCTATGACCTGAGTCTCTTTAATACCTCTTCTCAGCTTTCCCAGATCATCACTGCACTTGGAGGCTAAAGCATCCATGCCCCAATAGGTATGGGAAAGAGATAATCAGCTGAGCAGTATTTCAGTTATATTACTGTCTTCTATTCTCTTGGAATTCCTTGTCTATCAGACATAATAATAGTAGACCCAGTGCTCAGATATGACTGCTTGAGAGCAGACTGGGGATTCTCAGCAATGCTGTACAGACAGAAGAAAGGTTTATCTGAACTCAGCAGGAAAACCAGTTAGGAGGTGCATGAGCATGGAGGGACTTGGAGCAAAAAAGCTCCCAGTTCCTCTCTTTTTTGCCTCAGAATGTCAATTTCCCACAGGTTCTGGGACTGAGTCCTCCACATGCTCTGAAGATGTTTCACAACCCTAAAACAGCAAGGACACAATAGCCCATAGAAAAGCTTCCTAGTCTTTCCAGCTGAATGTATGTAACTCTTCTTGCTGTGACTTTCAAGGCTGGATTGTCAACAGAAAGGTCTCTCAAGAATCCAGATAAGGAGTCTCATGTTTAGGAAGGTTTATGAAAACAATTACTAATTGTAATTGTCCCTTGCTGAGTAGCCCATGAGGTCCCACAAAGTCCTTGCAGCTGCAAGGTCTGTAAGTGCTGACAGCTATCTCTTCATAAAAGTGTAATTGCTGACAAAAGGAAATTGCATCATCCAGCCTTTTTCTTTCTTGATCAAAAAAAGGGGAAGTTTCACTGTAGTAATGTTAATGGCAGGAGGATTAATTTTAGGAAGTTTGCCAATGTTTCTTCAAACATAGGTCCTTTAGCAGAATAATGAAGAAGAGTTGAACACTGACTCAGTTGCCCAGCTGACCTTTTATTCCTGATTCAGACATGGGCATGGGGAGGACCATTCTTTGTTCAGCCCTCCAGAGCACCAAAAAAAGTAGCAAGATTGTGAAGAGAACAAAGTTAAGAGCTACTGGGAAGCCTTGGATGTATTAGTGCTGTAAATATTTTCCTGTTAAAGTCTGATGTTCTCTCCAATCTCCTTCCAGTGATGGATACTTGGGATGTACTGCTGGTTTGGCTTTGACACAGGAGAAAAAGTGGTTATTGTAGGTGAACATTGAAAACATATCATAAATTTTCCATGCTTAAAAAACTATCAGAAAACCACACTCAGGCATGGCTACTACACAAATATGAGCTGATCTTAGTGGCTGCTGTTGGGGAAGACATTACATTTGCTATGGTAGGAAATATAAGGTGTTTTTCATGATCACTTAATTCTACAGTCAAGGAGATTTAGGATCAATAACTGAGGCAGAGGGTGTTTGGTAAAGCAGTAAATAAAATATGGGTCCATTCATAAGAATCAAGGGAATATGATTCACTGACGCCTACAACGTTTAGGGATAAAAATTATTTTTTAGATACTTAGTCACCTTTTATTTTTTCCCCTCAATTTTTTCCATATTGCAAAAGAGTTCTCCTCACAGCTTGTCCTAGAGTGGTTTTATGTTTTTGGGGGTTCCTTCCCCGCCTTTTTTTTTTTTTTTTTCCTTTGGGGGGGGGGGGGGGGGTTGTGGGGTTTCTTTTTGTTTGGTTGCTGTTGTTGTTATTTCGGTTTTTTTAATCAATCCTGCTCCTATTCATTCCTAAGGGATTGCAGAAGAGTTAAAACCTTCCCGGTTGAAAATCTGTACTTGACTTGAGTCTCCGGGCACTGCAGAACCATTTCCTGTGATTGCAGCAGTGAGAGAGATAAAATTCCACTGTGGTGGGAATAAACCGAAATTAGATCACAGATTTCCGGGTAATTAAGAGTTTCAAACCAAAACCTCCCTTGCTGCTTTTCGCTTGACTCTCCTTGTTTTGTTTTTTTTTTTAGGCGAACAGGGCAGTGCTTCGCACAGGAAGCCAAATTTGCCTATCAAAACCAACAATCCAAATTGAAAGCGTGACAAGAGCTTAACCGCATTCGCCCCCACTGCAATTCCCCGCGCAAACCTGTACCACCCCGCAAGCTGAGGGCTCAGGAGATGCCTCGCTGGTTGAACGCCTCCTCCACGGACACATGCATGGCTAGCACAGGTGGATGGAATTGGCGGATTTGGGGTGTGAGGTTCTAGCTCTTCTGCCGTGAAGCAGCACAGCGCCTAGTTTTATGTTAGGAGCTGGAGAGAAGCTGGCTGGCAGAGGTGGCAATACAGAGCGAGCCCGGGGCTCTAGCACGGCTGCCGAGGTCTCCCGGGGGGCTGCCGAGAGCCCCCTGACAGCCCCATCGCCTGATGGAGGACAGGAGCCGCCAGCTTCCGCGCTATAAAAGCCAGGAGAGGGCTGGGGTGGGGCTGGCGTCAGCGGGAAATGTCTCCCTGGAAGCAGGTACGTGTCCGCGCCCTGCGCCTTGGGAAGGGCTCGGGGCGGGGTGAGGGGCCGAGCGCACCGGGGCTGCTGCGGTCCCTGCCCGCCGGCGGGGCCCGGGAGCTGCCCCGCTCTGCTGCGGCCGCGGGGGGAGCCCGGCCCGGCGCCGCAGCCCCGGCGCTCCCCGCCTCCCGAGCCGGCTGGGAGCCGCAGCTGGCAGCGGCCGGAGGCGCAGCTCCGCGGGCGCCGGCGGAGCCTGGCCGAGCTGCCCGCCCTCCCGCCGCCTCGTCGGTGGTGGCACGGATCGCCTCCGTCCTACTCCCGCGGCGGGAAGGGCCGCCCAAAAACGGAGCCCTCCTGCCTCCCGCCGCCGCACACCCCAAGGAACGGCTTATTTTCCTGCCCGGATGATGGATTTCTCCGCAAGGTCATCCCTGCCCGCGGCAGCTGTGTGCTCGCGGCTCCCCAGGCCCCTCCGCGGAGGTAAGGGGCGGGGGGAGCGGAGCGGGCACGGTGAGCAGCACCTGCCCGGCACACACACACACCAGCGCGGGCGTTCGGCGCCGGAGAGCAGCGCGGTGGGTGCGTGGGCAGGTGGCGGGGCGAGGCGGGCGTGCCTCGTCCTGCCGGCCATGCCCGGCGCGGGGGTCCGAGCCGGCCGGACCGAGTCGCGCCCGGGGAGCCGATCCGAGCCCCGATCCGCGGCGGGAGGGGCTGCGGCCGCCCCGCCGAGCAGGCACCAGCGGGTGGGAGCGGCCGGGCTGGCCCCGAGGGCGCCTCTCTCATTCTCTCCTCGTTTTTACCCACGCTTGTAAACGACTTTGGCTCACGCGTGGTCCGGGAGCGCGGAAAACTTAAGAGAAGAAATAAAAAAGGTGGAGGGAATAATGACGAGATGCCCCCCACCGCCGGGACGGGCCGGGGGGATGCGCGGCGCGGTCGCCACGGCAACGTGCCCGCGGTGGCGTTGTCGCAGCGCGGAAGATGCCCCGGAGGCGGCCGCCGCCTTCTGCCGCCCGGAATGGGGATCGTGGCCAAGGGGCGTCCCCCGGGCCGAAGCCGGGTGGACGCAGCGGTGAGGGTGAGCTGAGGTACCTTGGGTGGTTGTGGGATGAGCCCGAGGCTCACCAGTCCGTGGTGTGGCGGCTCTCGGCCGAGAGCGGGAGGGTCTGTGAGGGTCCGTGAGGGTTGCGAGCTGGGATGTCACGGTCAAGGAGCATCGCGCCGTGAGCGTTGGCTAGGTGATGTCCCTTGCCTGGCTCAGGGTGTTGGGGCTGGGCACGAATCCCTCGCGGCCTGTTCTTTCTTTTGCTGTAGTTGGTGACAAAACTACTGATGAGGTCAGCTCCTGGTCTGTGGCTTGTGTTGTCCACATTCCGCTTGTGTTCTGTGCCCCATCCAGGCCTCATTAATGCTCTATTCCTTCATCCTTTTTTTTTTTTTTTTTTTTTTTTTTTGGCAAGGAAGATAACAATGCTAGTGGTGGATTTTTTAGTCATAAGACGTTATTATGATTGCATAGCCTAATGTCTTCTATAATATAAAGCAGAGATTATTCCCCAGTGATTCCAAGGTCTGGCCCACCAGCCTCTTTAAACAGTCTTGATTTAATAACTTCCAACGATGGGAATTGACTACATTCCCGGATAATTGGCTCCCATTTTTAATCACTTTGTTAAACGTTTGCATCTCTTTTTCCCTTTGAACTTTTCTGACTTCATCTTCCAGCTACTGCATCTTGTAATGTTTTGCCTGTCAGATTAAATAGCTATCTAGTTTTAGATCATCTCTCTCTGCTCAAGTATTTAAGGGCAGTAATTAAATAGCCACTTAATGTTGTCTCTGATGAGATAAATAGACCTGACTCTCTTGATCTCTCCCTGGAATGCAGATGCTCTCCAGGAGAAACGTCTGGGTTGCTCTTCTCTGAGCCTCCACCACCATGCTTGCTGGCCTCCGGTACTGCACAGTGGATTCCAGGAAGGCCCTTGTTAGTGTCACGTGTGGAGATAATAACCTCATGCTCAGTATTCCCCTGTCTATTCACCCAATGGTACAAACTTTTCTTTCCCACGGCTACACGGTGGGAACTTCTGTTCCATGAGTTACAGGCAGTGATCCATGAGCTTCTTTGCAAGCCAAGGTTTTCTCAGAAGCTGCTTGCCTGTACTGTAAGGAGCATTTGAATTAAATATTTCTACATGTATACCTTTGGATCTGCCTATATTAGAATTTTTTCCCTTCTCAGATCACCTCACTTCCACGGAGTCTGCAGCTCAGGAATCACAATAGACCTCTGGTGTCCTGTAGAAGTCAGAAGGGTTTCTTTTCCCAGGACCTCCCTCCTAAAGGTCTGTCTTCTTCCTCTGCCAGCTTCAAATAAGTTTAAGGTCACCTGGAGTAAATGGTACCAAGAAGTTATACTGAGTAATATACAAGCTGCAAATTGAAAGTGTCCATTACGGCGAATTGCTTTTGTAACTGCTTTTGTTCAGCTGTGCCTCCGAGTGTTCGTGAGGAAAAAAGAGAATTGCTTTCCTGTCTTAAAGAGCTGTAAATCCTACTGCTGGCTATGGTGTCTAGACTGACATATACAGTGTCGTTATTTTGCAAGTCTTTAACTTGAATGTTGTAAGTTTTACGTCCTCTGAAGTGTGCTTAAGCCTGGACTTATAGCTCTCTAGAAAGCACAATATCTGAGAGTATGGGCCAGAGATGGGTCACTTTGACAGAATATTGTCAATTTTTCTAGCAGTATGTAGCATCTTGAATCTCAACAAAAGGATAAGATTGAGTAGTCTGAAGACACCTTCTGTGGGAGATGGTACAAAGCAAGGTTCTTTGAAATTACCTTTTTTTTGTTTGGGTTGGGTTTTTTTTTGTTTGTTTGTTTGGGGGTTGTGTGTTTGTAACCACCTTGACTTGCCCTGTCTACAAGCCTAATGCACAGTGAGGGAAGGTGATGTAAGAGGTCTGGAAATTAAAGGTCTTTACATGCAGATCATCCCACGGAGTAAGTGCTATGCTGATGCCTGTGAGTAAGGTTTGTTTCCACGAATAATGGTAGTAGGTTTCAGCCTTTAGAATGATCAAGTTGTCTAAGAAGTGTTAAAATTAAGAAAAGTACATTCGGATTGTATAACGTCTTAAATGTCAGGACAAAGAGTGTTCTTGAAATTTCATGAAGATTTTTTTTATTACAAGTCCCACAAAATGTCTGTTTGTAAGATTTCATGAAGTATAGACAGTGATGCACTAAATATAAACAATGATGGACCCTTAGAAGGTCTGAAAAATCATCACAGAACTAAGATACCACATCTAATTGCTCTAGAATTCTGTTGAATTTTCTACAGGCTGGTGTCAGCGTCTTAGGAATTGTTTCACAATTGTTTGTCCAATTGTATATCCCCTCAATATGAAATTTTGAAATGCTACTACCTGAGAGGTATCTTTCCCTCACCCATTCAAACTCAGCTTCTGTCCCTCAGATTGGGCTAATATCTCTGAGTTTTTCAACATATGCTTTCCCTTCTCATGGTTGAACCTTTTCTTTAACTTCTTTTGCAATCAGAGGAGTATATGTGTGTTTCCTTAGTGTGGCTGGTCTCAAAAATTGCACATTTCTGAATTATGAAGCCCATCCAGAGTCAGCCTAGCATTAAGAATAGTGGCTGTTAATTAATTCTACAAGGCCAGGACAGAAGATAGTATTTTTGAGTCTCAGACTTCCTGAAGACTGTCCAGCAAGTGCTAGGTTAGACAGATTTCACTAGTAAAATACTATGGCAGTGGTGAAATTTGTCAGATTTGGGTCCTGAAACTGTTACTGAGGCTGTTATTTTTAAGAACGTAAACTCCCTCTGTCAGACTCAGCAAAGCTAAGGGGAACAACATCCTGCCTCCAGTTTGTGAAATCCTTACTGCTGTAGGAGTACAAGCAATCTGCTCGTAGTCTCACAGCTACAGACAGAATAAAATTTCGTAACTGAGAATTATGCTCCTAGCAGCAATCACTTCTTAATCTATAAGTCCCACACTAAAAGGAGAGTTAGGATATAGGCTGAATCAGCTGCCTTTGTGGATTTAAGAGCAATCCTGGATTCAGACCTGATGTTACTAGTTTAGGTAAACATCACCTTCTTGAGAGTCAGAACAAAAAAAAAAAAAAAAGAAAAAAAAAACCCAAACAAAACAAAAAAAAGATTGATAATTTTACTAGGGGAAAACAAGTTCTGGACATGTTCTGAATGAAATTAAGTTACTGTCCAATAGGAGAAGATTTTTGAAAGTATATCTAAATACAGTTTACTTTTGCAAATAGTAAAAATAGGAAAGGTCTACATATATCTGTTTTATTATATATATGGACTTTGAACTCGGTAACAGTTCTATAGAAACAAAGACTGGTACCGATTAAAAATTTAATCACACATGATCAGTTACTTATTAACATCGTGTTATTTGTCTCTTGGGAGTTTGTGGCTAGGAGCTCACATTTGTAAATTGGCAGCAGATCCTAGAGGGTTGAGGTGTCAGCATGCTGCTGAGTAAATAGGGAAGAAAATGCAGTGCAAACACCTGCAATGCCATGCAGGCTGTGGGGGAGAAAGGCAAAGAAAAAAGTGGGCACTTAAGTAGGAATGACTGGGAGCCAGCATAATACCATTTTGCACCTATTTGTCCTCTGTCAGCAGTGGACACATGCACTTGAAGAGAATAATTAAGTGGGGGGAAGAATGCCAACGATGACAAATATTACCCTACATTGTGCTAAAGGAGTGCTACAGGTGTGTTCACAAAGGACAGATTCAATTCTTTCCCCTCATCTCCCCCATGCCTCTAAATCCGTGATCCTGTGTAACAAAGCTTGGTGGAAGGTGTGGAAGCTATTACCACAGCCAGTATCAGCCAGACGTCCAGGAAGATACAGTATCTATTAAATTATCCAAGAAAAAGTGTCTATATCTATTATAGCTCCGAGTGTAATTGTTAGCAACACGTGTTACTTCTACTGATTGTTTTACTGTACTTATTATATGTTAGTAAAATGTGGTAGTAACGGTTGAGCTTGCTTTTTTCCTCCTTCTGACAGTAGTTATTTTTAGAAGAACAAGGAGATAATCAAGGGAGACACGGGCATCCCAGTGCTCTGTTAAACTGTTTGTATCTGTGCTATCAGCATCGCTATGTGCTGTTGGTGTCTGTCTAACATAGTGGAGACCAGCTCTGAGCTGAGGCTGAAAGCTTGTATCACTTGGCAAGTGGTAACAATTCATTTTCCAATCTAATTTATATCACTGTTGTCTAGCTTTGGAGAAGAAATATTATACTGAGAGAGTGGAGGAGAAGTTTTTTTTAGAAGGGGATCATAAGAAGTATGTGTTCTGAGATACTTATCATCTCCCTCTCAGGCAACCCTCATAGTCAAACTCAACCATGATAAAACAGATATGAAGCGCATTGCTAGACAGGAATCTTCACTGTGGTCTGGTGAACTCCTGATCCAGGAAGCAGCAGTGTTGCTAAGTTTAAAATCATTCATACTGTGTGGATTGATTGTGGCTACTTAGTAATAACACCCCCCCCTCTCATTTGTGTGCCTGTACATTAATGCAAACACACAAGTTGGGGGAAGAGCAGTGTTCCCTGAAGCACTGGTAGTCTGGATGATTCTGGCAAGAGCTAACAAAATTATTTTAGTGCTTAAGTTAGCTACAACTATGAACTGAAATATAGGTCAGGACTGAAGTAACTAGGAAAGGTTGTCTAGAGAGCCTGCAACTAGGAGTATTCTTATTTTCTGAAGAAAACATATACCAAACATAAGCAGAACATAGTGACCAACATTCAGCTTTGGAAAGACAGATCTAACTTATTTTCCCTTTTACTGGTGGTTTTGTTTGTTTGTTTTGGGTTTTTTGGTGGTTTTTTTCTGCTAAATGGACAAGATGTTTCTAAAAATATTGAGAAGTAATCAATGTTTGCTTGAATTCAATTCTCACAGTGACACCTCTATCCTGAGATTCTCTTGTAGCTCACTGATGGTAATTAATATTGTCAGCTCCTCAAAATCATCATGCAATTATCACCAGTTGGCATTTTTATCCAGATGAACAGGATGGCTTTCTATATGCATATGTGCCTTCCTACTTCTTTTGGAGAACATTGAACAAATATTGGCTACTGCAGTTGGAATCCCAGACTGCATTCTAATGGTGAAATTTTTTCCACAGTGATGCTAATGTGCAAACAAAGCTCAGTTTTTAAAAGGGAAGTCAAAGAAGAAAAAAGGCAAAATGAAACAAGATGTGCAATTATTTTTAATATTCTTCATGCAAAACCCCAACAGATTCAAACAGAGGGCATGAATACTACGCTACATTATGACTAATCTTAAAAGGATATTATAAAAAGCAATGGCTTATCTCAAATGATGACAGTGAAGTCAGTGAAGAATTAATTCAGGAATTTTCTGGTGACTCCAGGACCCCTCTTTACATGCATGAAGTAATCAATAGAAAGCTAAGAAAATCAGTCAAGATGTTATCGTGGAAACAGTGGGAATTTCCAACTCAGGATAACAAAGGATCTGATGTTTACATTAAATTTGCATAAACAGGAATCAATTCATTAATATTTATGTGGGGAAAAAAAATTATGCTGTTAGGCGTAATTTTCAGATGGATAGATTTTTCCTTTCCTGGGTGAAACAGAGAAGGAAAAGAACAGTAGACTGGTTACTAATCTGATTTTACATGGTTTTGGGAAGAGATGAGTGTTCCTCTTGGTTGTAAGTAGAGCTGACACGTGGTTTCTCTGGTCAGGGAAATGCGGTGTCTGCCAGCTTTGGGGTGAGCAGAGTCCCTTAACCTAAAGCCAGCCTGACTGAGAGTTATTCTCTACTTGTGGGCAGTCATTTTGTCTTAGTAAAAAAAACTGTAAAATGTTTTGAAGGCCAAGGACTAGTGCTTTACCTTTGGTACATTGCCAGTGAGATCTCAATCCAGAAAGCAGTGTTTCTGCTGAGTGTTCAGAGAGCAGTTCTTCCCCTTCCATAGGGCCCCAGGACTCCGTGGAGTTTTGCCAAAAACAGGGTCAAATAACAGATTAGGTCTGTAAAGCTGGTATAACAGAGCAGGCAAGAAATTTTCCAGCAAAGGTGATATGGACAGGGCACTGTTGCAGTTTAGCAAGTCCCTGTTTTCTTAGACTACTGGAGCTACAATTCAGGGCAGCTTCTAAGATGGCCTTTGGGCACTGAGGAATGAGTTAGACATCATCAGGTCCCAACTTCAGGAAGTGGAGAGGTGTAAAAGTCATCTAAATCGTCTCAACTCAGCTCTCCTAGAAGCAGTTGAGAACTTGGCCAGCCCTTTGGCTAGAAAATGCTGAAGGATAATCGCACTTTAGTATTTAACAAACTAAAGGGTCGCTTTCATTAGTCACTCTTCTTCCTCTGAAGTATCAGTTTCATGAAAAACTTCACACAATTGAAAGATTAAGGTTGAAATGACTCATTAAGAAAATCATGGAATATAATAAGCATGCTGGGGAGTGGCGTAAGGGGTAGAAGTAATAGTGATAAAATACTTGTCAGAAAGATGATAGTCTTGAGAAGAGCTGTATGGAAACAAGATGACAGAATTATTCCACTCCAAAAGGCTAGCATTTCAGAACTCTTTATAATACTGCTGCACACCACAGCCTCTCCATGTTAATTAAAATAAAAATGTTAATCTTGCCCTTGAGGTTATTAGTTAGGGAGTATCTGTTAAAAGCTGTTAAAGAGGCTATGAAGGTTTGCATGAGTTTGAGGACCCAGATTTCTGCTAGAGCTAAGCAGTAGCCTTACAAGATCTGCTGTTTCAGTACTCCATAAAATAGCATCAGTTTCCATCTGTCCATAGGGACAGATATCCCATCTACAGAGTCAGCCATGGTAACATTTGACAATTCCTAGTTGCAGCACCAAAGGCATTTTCAAAGAAGGGGTAAGAGGTGTTTCATAGAGTCACCTCAGGTGCATGATATGACAGAATAAAGTCACCAGGCTTTCAGGTCCCTGTCTGCTGCCCCATTCTTCAAATAAACCCATGCCATAAGTGAGAGCATTAGTAGCTGCAAATGTGCTTTCACCTACCTCAGCCAAGAGCTGTGTAGATTTGGAAGATCATACCTTTGTGTGATGGCTTCAGGTTGGGACTGTGCAGAATCTGTGCTGTTATCATGCCTGAGAACACAGGGTTCCTCAGCTGAATTCAGCCTGTAGTTTTGACTATGTGCTAGTGGTACTAAAAATGCATGAGGATGCACTGCGAACTATGACTGACGAACAAAAGTGGTTCATTGATTTCCTGAAGTCAAGTAAGATGCATCAGGAGCTGCAGAGAGATTTTAACAAATGGGTATTACAAAAGGATTAGCTTCATTAATTTAGCTGCATGTGCTTTTGGCGCTCAGGAATTAATCCAGCCTTTATTGATTGTTTTGAGTCTCAATTAGCTTGATGCCTAGGAGGGGGAAGGGACAAGCAGTTTCCTCCTGCATATAGCAGACATAGAAACTCAGACATGGTCTTAACTTTGGTGAGAAAAGGGGTTTCCTCTCTGGGTTCAGAGTACACATCAACTTAAACAGGAACAATTCAAACCTCAAGCCATGGGGCCACAGTGCAATAAAAGCAGATAATATCCTATCATAAAGCTTGGGAGCTTTCCCTCAGAAATACTCTTCTATTAAATGGTCTATTTGAGAATAGCTTCCAGCTGGACCATGCTTGGCCATTATCACATAAACATGTGAGTTGATATTGGGAAATAGAAGAACAGTATTTATCCAGTTCAAAAGATGCTCTTAATATAAAGGGCCTCAAGGGAATATTGCTTGGAAAACAAATTTTCATAATAAAATGACCTATTTTGGAATTACAGTTTTCCATGCTGGAGGGGACAGGAAGGTAGCAGGATGCTTGCCAAAGAGATGGACAATAAGCACACTCACACTTGCTCCCTAATGTGAAGATGAGTGGACTAAATGTGTTCATGAGATAGTACCCTGGGATTTGGGGGTGGTTTTTTGTTGTTTGTTTGGGGTTGAGGTTTTTTTTTTTTTGTTTGTTTTTTTTTTTTTTTTTTGTTTGTTTTGTTTGTTTGTTGTTTGTTTGTTTGTTTGTTTGTTTTCACTAGACTCTTGCATGCAGACTATTTGTATGTATTTGCTGTATCCAGATTGGCATGCCTGTGGGAATGTGAGCAGACCTTCCTACCAGCAGCCAGCTCAAACATGTAGATGACAGGGAGAGAACCCGAGAACCCACACGATGTCTGAGCTGTTCCTTAAAAAGCCTTAGGAGAAGAAAATTAAGTAAAAGGACAGCAAAGCTAATAATAGTTTCGTTAAGTGTGTACCAAGAAAGCAAGCTTCAATTACATTATGCCTCTAATAATATGATCCCAAGAAGGGAGCTCTGTAAGAAGTGTTATTTGCTGTTACTCATCAGTTCCGTCTGTGTGGAAGCTCCAGGACAATTCATGTGGTGGTGTTCCTCCAGGAGCAGAGCCGGCCTTCTAGTGACTAATGAATACCACCTACTCAGCCTCACTTTGTCTCATATTTGTCTGTTGAAACCCTTCGTCTTTTTCAATGTGATCTATAATCTTGACTTCAGCAATCAAAAGTAGTCTTTAATGACCACACGAGTTCAACTAGTTGGCAATCAGAGCCATACCTGTTATTGTAAAAATCACATCAGTGTCTGTAGCTTACATGCTGCTCAGAGCAGGAAACTTAATTAGATGGGTGAAATTTGACCTTGCAGTTGAAGGCTGTAATTCCTTTGTAGTTTACAGGAGGTATAAAGTCTGCCCTTTTACCAGAGGTATCTAACCAGAGATATGAAATTAATATGAAATTGTTCCAAACACCATAGTTGCTGTTCTGACAGGAAGCCAAACCACATCATGCTTTCAGCCATCCTGTCTTAGATGTCTGATTCATAATGAATATAGGGCAGATAAGGTAGAGATGAATGAAAAGTGTCTGTTTTCTAGCAGACCGTATGATGATTCTTTTGCACTGTGGAGTTAAAGACAGTTAAATGTGTTTTGGGGTAAACCTGTTAGCTTACATTTGGAGGGCATTTTGAAGGAGAAATGCAGATGAAAATATACATGGCCCTTTGAATTGATGTAGGATCTACATTTGTGTGTTGCTTGGGGAATTTCATTCATGGACTTCTGAGCTGACCTCCAGGACTAGAATTTAGCTGGGATAAATACATTGAGGTCACCTAATCTTGATCTTAAATTCTTCACTGTTGACACTTGTAAGTGTTAATTGGTTATATACACTTAATGACTAATTCTGTTTTGAGAGAGGATTTTCTGTTTGTGACTGAAAAGAGGGCAGACTTCGGGAAAATGGGTTTTTCCCCCTTATGCATATACATCTTTTTTTTTAGGTTAGTCTGCTTGGGGTTTTCTGTTTGTCTGAAGGATTTTGGAATTTTTTTGTTTGTTTGTTTTGGGGTTTTTTTTTATTTTCTTTTTATGTCCCTATACACAGAAAAATACTTTTTGTATGATCAGAGAGCCGCCTTTTGAATTGTGTTTGATGATGGTCAACCATTAAAAGAGAGAGACCTAATACTTTACCAAGAAAACCCCAGGAAATGGGAAAAAGTGCTCATCAGAGGCGTAGAAAGACAAAGCAATGTTCACACTATTCAACTGAACATGCAACATGAGGCAGCAAGAGATAGGAACATGGTCAACATCACAAATACTTAAAACTGTCTTTCAAAAATGATGCTATACTATGGTGCAAAAGACAATTTTAAATTATGCATTTATGAACAGTTCCCTGGCTTTGAGCGATATGAAGCTGTGAAATGGTCTGGCAAGGAGCACACTGTAAGAGACAGATGGGGAATCAGTACTGGAAGAGCATTCAAGCCTAGGTCCAGGAGGCAGAGGGCCAAAAAAATTCTCTTATCACAGGGACCAACCAACTTACTTTCCTCTGCACATCCTCATTGCTTTTTCTGAAAGATCAGGTCTCCCCTTCACCCCTTATCTCCTCCTGCCTCTTCTTCCTGCCTATTCAGTGAGAATTCACTCAGCAGTTGTAGAGGTATGTCAGCCTCATAAATGGAGTGAAGTCACTGAATTTGTATGGGAGAAGGCTGGTCTTCCCAAGGTCAGCGTTAACACTCTAGTTTTGTGGGAGAAACTTAGGACTGAGGCATGCTAACCTTGAAATTCAACAGCTGAGCCATTTCATCTAGTTGCTGCCCAGAGAGGCGGCAAGGGGCCTAATGAATTTCTAGGTGTTGCAGTTTCACCCTTAAAATAAAAGCAAAGCTTCCACACATGAGGGGAAAAGAACACATTTTCTGTCCTTCTGGAAAAGGAAAAGGATGAGAGTTTTGAAGTGATGGTGGGGGATTTTTCAGCCCATCTGCAGTGCTAATCAGACATCTGTCTCTCTTGAACCACCTCACATGGCAGTCTGCACTTGCAAAAATATTTTTCTCCTCTTGACTTGGAGTAGAACAAACCTAACAGTTCTCCTGTGGCTGCCCACACCTGTGGCTCAGAATTGTTAATAAATAGATGAGGGACCAGAGTGAAGAGAGCTGAGGTAAAGAAAGTGAAGCTACAGTCTGTGCTGACCAGCAGCTGAGCAGAGATGGAGGACAAGGCTTCCCACTTTATTGACAGCCAGGTTTTGTGGAGTGTGGCCTGGGTGTTTGATAATATGGTTAAACAATGAGCAGCTGATAAATTGCTCTTAGTTTTCCAGCTCCGTAGCCTGACATTACTCGATCTTCTGACACAATCTGCCTCTGTCCACATACTACTTCCATTTGTTCTTGGTCTGCTCTGAGTTTGCTTGCTCTGGCACACAGGCTACAGGTTTATAGGAGAGGTGTTTCAGAACAAATTGCCAGCCTTGCTCTGCAAGAGAAGCAGCTCATCTGTAAGAAGATGGAAAGATAAAATTGAGTTGCTGTCTCAGTATCTCGTTGACTGCTGCCCTGTTTACACTGGATGTCCTGTTCTCTCTTGTCATATGTTCATACCCCATCTGATCCCATGCCCTGCCTGAGCTTTCTGAAGAGCAAAAGCAATAACAGAGCTCTTTCCAAAAGTGCTTACCTCCTTGTATGAACACTTAGGAATCTGCAGTGGTTGCAAGTACTTTTCCTGGGTCTGTAACATCCTTTGCTTATACAGCTTTAAGGTGGTGGTTTACTGGGTTTTGGTTTTTTTCTTTGCAAATGCTAGCAGCAGCATATTCTGTACAGTTGTTTTATTTTCTGCCTTTCATTTAGCAGAGGTCTCTTTCCCTCTTTGTAGATTCAGGACTTGAATCTAGGAAGGGAAGGAACTAATCTGAATGTTTTTTCAGTAGTGCTGCAGAGGTGGATCACTAAAGCCAGAATTGCTGGTCTCATGATTGCACAGCTTTTAGTAGTAGCTGATGAGATGTAGAAGAAAGGTGTTCTGCAGTTAAATCACTGGCATTAGACACTGGCTGTTGCACAGCTTTCTCTGTGACCTTCATCTGTGTTAGATTGTATCGAAGAGGCAGAAAAAGGAGAGGTTCCTACCTTTCCTCTATCCTTTCAGCTAAAGTGATGAATGCTTATTATCTTTATGCTCACATGTAGCGTCCAGCAAAATGGCAGAGTATGTTAGACTCTTCTGGCATTTCTTGGATAAGAACAGGAATTTAAAAATTGTATTTTCAAAAATATTGAGCAACTTTTGAATCCTAGTGGCTTTACTGGTATTTCTGATTATTCAGCACTTTTGAGCATCAGGCTTCTTTGATTTCAGTGCCCAGCTTTAATCATACAGTTTAGGCTAGATGACTATCTTTGTTAGCATATATCAGATTTTATCTGTATGTGTATGTCTGTCTTCTATCATGTAGGTATGCGTAGTTTGTGTTAATTCAAATTGTATCCATAAACAGGATGTCAATGAAAATAAATTGTGGTCAGAAGGCTGCTGTGCATTCACAGCTGTCAGATGACTGGTTGAAGTATCTAGTACTTATGTGGTCCTATGTGGAAATAAACCATCTTGTCTGGATTTTCATACTGGCTCTAAGGTTGCCATGTTCTCTTACAGTGTGCCTGTGTGCATGGGGTGTTGATGTTCAATGCCAGTCCAGTAATTAAACCCTAAGCTGTAAATGATCCTTTTTCACGCCCTTCCACTCCAGCTGACTTAGAAACAAGGACAAAGCTATCCCACAGGTCTTCTTGCTCACAGCTGTGCTCTAGCAAGGTACAGCTTGACCTTAGATCACTTCTAAGATCTGCAGGTTAAATATATTGGCATCTTGAGCAAGGGCAGCTAAAACTGCTCCAAAGAGGAGTAAAAAGCAGTGCAGCCTGATGGGTGGTGCTGGGCATTAGATGATAAACTCCGTAATTGCTTGGGGGTGCCGCATAATTTTTTTTTTTTTTTTTTTTTTTTTTTGAATGCTTGGGGGCATGAGCTTGCTGTGTGTAGTGTGAGAAGCTGGAAGGTGAGCTGGAGTGACGGCTGCCAAGTGAGTGAGTGCCAGTCATGCTGCCCATGGGGATGTCTGCTTTGGGCTTGCCCAGGTGGTTGAGGCAGTCAGCTCCAATAAACCTGAGACTCAGTTGAACTCAGATGTGAGCTGTCATTTTAATTAATGCTTATTATTCTCATTAACCAATTTGACAGTCATCCTGAGGGACAGTGATTCAAGTCAAAGTTAATGTTTTTGACCAGTGCCTTCATCACTACATGCATTGCTTCAGTCACCCAGTAAAGGTAAATGTGAATCCTCCTGTCCTAAATGCAGAAGAAATAAGAAGAGGTGTGCCCAGAAATAGGCTCGGTGTAAACCTTGAACTCTGACTTGGAAGATGCCAACCTTTGGCAGGAGTGGGTATGTCACATTAGCCTGATGTAAGCCTTGCAGGGTTCCAGGGTGTGGACTGGACCACAAGCCTGGTAAGGATAAGGCGGAGGTCTAGGGTATGGATATGGCTGTGCCATACTGCAGTGAGCAAAGCTTTGGCTTACAACACCTTCTGTGTCTCTGTTTCCAGCCTGTTTTATTGAATTAGTCTCCAGATTTTGCACTGCTACCTCTTAAGTATTGTCTGCCTTGAGGAAGTGGTCCTGGGCTTAGTTTGGTTCCAATGCAGATGGGACTTCCCAGGTCAGACACTAAATAAGGATTTGATTTAAGAGCACTGAGATTTTTAAGAATTCAGAAGCAGAGAATGTAATTATTCTTAAGCCTGTGAAAATCATATTTGAATCACAGTATAAAATGCTGCAGACAGTTGGATACCTTAGCCTCCCTTCTTAGGGCTAGAAGGATAGAAGCACATTGAATGTAGGGATAAAAATACATGTTTTGTATAAGCCATTGTTAGGAAACAATTCTAACAGAAGTGAGGATGGTTCCTGCAATTGTTAGCATGAGAGATTTTTACATCCCTGGGCTCCCTGTAAGGGCAACTTAAAAAAGCTATTGCCATCAAACACCTGTGGAATAGACTGCAAATAATGAGTTTTTCCTAAAATAAGCCATCATACAGCACAGCTGTTGGTGGTTTTCTTTGCTGTAGGAAAATGGAGGTATTGAGAAAATTACTTGGTGACTGAGTTGGCTGCTTCACCTGGAGGAAGCTTTACAGTCTCTTTGTTCAAGCACATCTAAGTGCAGGATGGAGAAGACTTACGAGTCTCTCTTTGTCCCAAAGAACTCTCTGGCTATGTAGTGAATTTCAGGACCCAAAGTTAGATTTAGTTGATACAAGGTTTGGGAGCTGATTTTTAGCAATGCTGCACTGGTATCAGTGCCAGTACTGCCTTTTGCTCAAGCCAAGAGCCAGAACAGTCAGTTTCTCTCAATTTTACCTGATCAGCTCTGCCACAGTGGCAGTCGCTCTCATCTGGGAGGTTACTCAGATGCATCTTTCAACACCTTCTGTCAGCTCTGGCTGGAGACCAAAGAAGACCTGGTGTGGTTTATAGTTGTAATATTTTACCACCATTTTCCCATCTGGCATTGACCTTCCTTAGAGTCAGGTGACTGGAAGCCATCACCCGCCTACAGTGCTTTCTACGCCATTAGGCTGTTCCATCATTTCTGCGTATAAAGAGCAGTGGTCTCACTGATTATCTGCAGTACATTACAAGTGTTGGTTCCTCCACGTCCCACGTGCAGTTCTTCAGTGAAACAAATAATGAATGAGGTGCTGGTGTGGTCCAGTTCCATTAGGGTCAGGGTTCAACACAATAAAGCGCATAGCCTCAAGTAAAGAAAAAGAAGAGGCTGAGATGACGGCTTTTCATGTAATGGTCTCACTAAAGTCACATCATAAGCTTTAGTGACTGAGGTGAGCAGCTTAGAGTCCTTAGCTGGACACAGAGGTTTGAGTCCTTGCCCTCAAAAGAGCATTTACTGGCATTGTCAACATGCCACAGAATTGCTCAGATTTTATCCCTGAACACTGAAGGCCTCCAACCTGCAGCCATTTGGTTTCCTGCAGAGCCTCAATATATCAGACAAAAAGTGGCCCAGCACATGGCACTTCCTCTCATGGGTTTTTTGAGAAGGTGTTTAGCAGGAGGCAGTTTGCTAAGGAGATTATTTTGTTCTTTTTGCTGTTCTTACTGTCAATGACACCCAGCAACAGAGCAAAGTGACAATGTGAAAAAACAGGAAGCAACTGCTGAGGTGGCAGCAGGAAGAAGGCAAGATATTTTTAACGTTGGGGATTTTTTTTAAAAAACCCCCATGGTGATAGCTGTTTCAGCTGCCAGCCTCTCTATTCATATGAGTTGTGTTTTGTGATAGCCAGGAGGCAAGAGCAGACATGGTGAGATCATCATCATACCTTTCTTAGGTTAATCACATGGTACAGCAAATTTCTGTTACAGTAATGACTGGGTAGGCACTGCATCCTTCTTCTCTAATTACATGCCATTTGGAGTAGTTCTTTTCCGTTAGGATAACACCTGTAAATGACAATGGATACATTCCTTGCCAGGTGCCTCTTATGTAAAGATCTGTTCCCCTCTCTAATACTGACCCCAGCATCTTCATTAAAATAATATGATATTTGAGGAGAACCTAATTTTTTTCAGAATGTGCATGAGAGTTAAATGTTATAATTTTTGGGTTTTACTTTATGCAAAAGACATTGATCCCACTGTCAGCTCCTCCAAGGCAGAATCTCCTTGCTTGCAAGGTTGGTTTTAAAATAAGCGCTGCTACAATACATTTCTCTGGGCACTGATAATATGGTTATTCAGCTGCAAATCAGGCCTAATTGTCTAGGGTGGTAACTCTGCTGCTGTGGATGCTTCAGCCACAAGATGAATGTTTGTATTCAGTGCACTGGGCGAATGCTCTTAAGGAAGTCACAGTGAAATTCAGGAACGTTCCTTTTGAGGACCTGAAAGCGTGTTAGAAGTACATAACAGCCTTTGTCCCTGGAGCCACCCTTTCCAAGACACACCTACTCAGCAGTGGTTATGTTTTCCTGACCACAGAAATGTGTTTTTGATCTTAGTCTAGCTTCCAGTGGACAGATGTCCATGTAAACCATTGGAAGTTGTCTGAGCAACAAAGAATTGCAAGAATTGCACTGGCAACAAGCCAGCATTATGCTTTCATCCCTAAAGATGATCACTCTGCTTTATGAAGTCACGTTGGCATTGCTGTGTAGGAAAAAGGTATTGTTGCTAAACTGCTCTCACAAAAAGCTCATGAAGGGCTTTTATTTGTCAGCTGTCAACATTCAAATGCAGTCAGCTGCATAATATGTGTTAATGAGGGGTTAGATTTCAACATGCTTTTATCAGAAAGATAGTGGGATAGGTAAGGAGTGAAATTCCCACTGATCATTAGAAATTCTCTTCCTTTCAACACCAAATACAAAAGTGGTGTTTGAGAGGTCCATATGACCCTCCTGTTCACATTCCTCAAAAACCACGTCTTGTTTTTACGCAATAGTAAGCTGAAGAAAAATAAGCAGTGGCAGTTAGCTATGTGAAGTGGAGTCACCTGCCTGATGTCGACAGCAGGTTACTGGTTTCCTCTCACATGCATGTGTCAGGAGTGGGCACGCAGACTTCCTCCTGAAACAAGGCTTACCCTTGAATTCAGGCTGCCTTTTCTTTAAAAATGACTTCCAGGGTCAGACACTGAAATAAGAAAAAACTGCTGATAAATAATGAGGCTAAACAGAATAACATGCAATTAAACAAATAAAGGTATATCCTTGTGGGTTTTACCCACATGTTGCCTCCCCTCCAGGGTGGCCCAGGGTATGAGGCAGGAGTATCACTGTAGCTTATGCAACTGTTACAGCTGGCTGCTGTAGTTGTTGTTTGATTTAGCTGTTTTCATAAAGCCATTTATCCTTCCCTTTCACCTTGGAGGAGAAAGACTGATGGGCTCTTTGCGGTGCTCTGCAGCAAGCCCAGTGTTCAGCAGGGGCTTTTGCACGCTTACATGCCTCGCCAAAGGAAGCCTTTCTATCGGGTGCTGTAGCTCTGGGAGGAGGTGTGCAGGGAGAGAGCCTGTCTTTGCAGCCCCTGCTGCTGCCCAAGGTCCCTGTCTGCAACAGGAAGCATGCTTGGGAGGGTGAGCTGAGTGGGCAAGTAGAGGGGCAGGATGATAGAGAGAAGAGTGTGGAGCTGATGGACGTTCAGCCCTCCTGTGGTTCCTGCCCATGCCACCCTCCTCCAATAATGTGTGAGGCTCTTTGGAGAGATTCTAGAGGCTGCAATTACATGAGGATCTGATCTTCTCCTGGAAAAGCCTTTTAATCTGCAAGAAAGGAGTGAACTTTGAGGGCTCAAAACTTCAATGGCAGCAGATGATACCACAATTCTTAATTTAAACCAGGAATCTCCTTGCCAAATGTTGTCTTCTAGCAGTCTTCTTGATACTGTATTTTCTATCACTTCTAAATACTGTTTTTTTCTTGCTTTAAAGTGTTGGAGTGCAAGGCAAACCCATTTTCTTTCTGGAAATGTGAAGAATTTTGATAAACCATGTTGTACCTGTAAATCCATAACACTTGATTCTTACCCCCACGTAAACAAGATGCTCTTGCAGCACATCCACAGCACATAGCAGCCTGTTGCATTTGGCCATGGCCAGAGGGCAATGACATTTTCAGCAGGGGCAGCTCAGCTTTTGGGATTGAGTTGCATTGTGGCATTGCTAACAGTGCATGGGCTCCCGCCAGGGCCTCATCAGCAGGTGCCAGAGCTGGATGTGGGGGTTGCTGCTTGTCTCCTGGCCAGGGCAAGATGGGTGCTGCCCACAGGGAACAGATGGGACACAGGCTGGAACATCCTGTCTTGGAGCAGAGCTGTATTTCCTTTTAGATGGACATCTTTCTAATTGTAGGGTAACTGCCAGCAGGACAGTAGAGCTGAATCATGCTTGATCACCACATGGTTTTTATTCTCTGTGCCTGCCTATTAAAAGCCAATTGCAGATATTCTCACACATCTGTCCGTGAGTGACTGCTGAGGTGCCCATGTGTCTCTGGACTGCTTTAAAATGTTGGGGCAAGGTCCTGCTCAGGGCTCTTGGCAGGATGTACTCAAGGTTTGTGAGAAGCTGAGAGAAATTAAGGAAGGTTTGTACAAAGCAAAGCACTTTGCTTTGCTTTGTACTAGTCCCAGAGGCTAGTGTACCATTTGTTGGACTGGCTTTACACATTTTCTCATCTGTAGGTTTTGGGCAGCAGGTTAAGCTGAGCTTTATCCTTCCAAAGTAGAGTTCACATGCTCTGCACTTTGCAGAGTTAACCTCTATACCTGGCAGAGAGATGCAAGATGAGAGGAGACAACAGCTAGAAAAATGCATTTCTCCAGCTTGTACAAATATTGATAGATAAATCTTCAGTAGGTGTCAGGCTGATTCACAGCCATCTCCTTTTGGCTGAAAATGGCAGTGCATCTTGCCCTTGATTTTCACATGATTTTCCTCTGTTTACTACCATTACAGAGCAAAGATGAGTTCTTAGCCCCTGTTTTTGTGTTTGGACTTATTTCCCATTTTTACCTCCACTATTTCCATTTTTCATTGTGTCATGACACCTTTCTGTGAAGACCTGGGAGACATTGGTGGTTGTATGTCAGCATCCAGGAGGAAGAGCTCTGAGGACTGGTGAGGAGTCCTGGCTGGATCTGGTTTCTCCTCGTGGCTGTCGTGTGGCTCAGTTGGTGGTTCCAGCTGATTTAGTGTTGTGTTGTGCGTACAATCACCCACTTTGCTTAATGTCTGCATAGAAGGTGCTGCAGCCCTGTGATGCTGAATGTTTTACTTCTGCTGTCCAGCTCTCTGCCTGTCTCTGGCATAGGTTCCTGCTTTGCAGATCAGACCTGCAATAACATTCCTGAGGTGTAGAAGAAGAACTGGGATTGGGGCACCCTCTGCTTGAAATGCCAGCCCCATCTCTGGTGGGAATCACAGGTATGCAGAGTATCTGTGGGCATCCCCACCACCTCTTCCCTCCCTGTCATCACAGTGAATAATTTGTCTCTTGTCAGCATCCCAAAACACACTGAAAGATGGAAGCTCTGCATCTTGTATCTTACCTCTTCAGGCAATCTCTTTTGTATTTTAATGAACGTGTCCTTGTTTTGTGCTGTCTTTCATTTGTAGTGCCAGTCTTTTTGATCCCACAGATAATTAGGAGAAAATAACCCATAAAGCAAAATTTTCACAAAAAACCAGAATAACAAACACCCTTTGACATTGAAAAGAGGGTAAAAAACCACTGGCTGCTGAATTAGAAGGACACAATTGCATTTGTATATTTAAAATTTAAAGAAATGGATTTTATTTTCTATATATTTAGTGGTCTAATATGAGTTCAAGTGAGCCATTGTCTTTTTACTCAGATCAGAAAATGAGAACAGAGACTGAATTCCCACTTCAGCAGATGTTTATCTCTGTTCTTAACAGATGTGGCTGTATAATGATTTTTGTGATGATCTGAGAGATCTTGTAAGATTAGAACTATTAAGAGCAAGTGTTCAGCTCTTCTGTTTGCAGAGACAAGGTTGAAGAGAGGGCTCAAAGAGTGCGGGACACAAGGAATGGAAAGGTGATGGGAATCCGGAATTGGGAAAGGGGTGCTTGATTTGTTTGGGAGTTGCTTTTTAGTTGTTTTTACGGTTGAGGGTGGGTGGAGATGGTGGAAGTCTTGTTTGTACTTTTGCAGATTTTCAGATTTCTTCCAGAAGGAATGGAAGGCAGCATCTTATGTAGGACTTTGCTGAAAATTTATTGGTTTGTATTATGAAACATGCAGACTTTCTGATTTTGTTGACTTTCTCATAAGCAGCAAGAGTAAAAATTGCTGTGTTATTTGGGGTTGGGCATTTACTGAAATAGATAGGAGTTTCTTTACATTGTCAGCATTGAGTTGCCTGGAAACTTCCTGGGATTTGGGGTTTTTTTGGGTTTTTTAACAGCACATGAAAAAGACCTACTCAGTTACAAGAGTTCGTGAAGGTCTGCTGGCCACGCAGGGACCCTCCCAGACCATTTAAGCCAAACATAGACTTTGCCAAAGTTAGAAACCTCTTGTTGCTAAAGGTCCAGAATAATTTGTTGAGATGAGATTGACACAGTCAGGCAGGCTAATTTGATCTTCAAGAATAAGGATAAGGAGAACTCTGTTGGTGTAACAAATCTGTTCTTATTACTAAAAATTGATTTTGACCTTTGTAGAGATACTAATTTCACCTCCTGTTAAAAGAAAACTTTGGATGACTGCTCCAGGTCTGGCATACAAAGCTTGAAAAATTCATCAGCGATCTGATTTGTTTTGACATATTTTTTGGCCTTCTACTGAGTTTTGTATTTCTGTTTCCCTAAGTATTTGCTTGCAGGCAATGTTATTTGTTTGTTTGAATCCTCACTGTCTTGGCAGTTGAGTACTGTTGCCCACAGGTCCTAACATTGTTCTTCATTCCTATATAACAGGACTCAAAAGTGTGACAATAATCATAAATGAGATTACAATAATCATAAATGAGATTACAATAATAAAAATGCCTTTCCCATTCTGTAATCTGTAGGGTTTCCTTGCTGCTCTCTTTCATAAGACTTGGCTTTTTTTCTGATTTTTTACTAATTTTTAAGTTAGAATATTTTCTTAAGTTACCATGCTTATTTATGCTACTTCAGTGCCTTTGGCTCCTGTCATTAGGACGGTTTAGTGACAGTCTAGAAAATAGTTCCCATGACTTTGACAACAAAGTCTTCATAGAAACCTTACTCTCATAAACTAACTCATTTGCAGAGTCGTTCCAGACAGAAGAATGATCTGTCCCCCAGCCCATATTCAAGAGTCAAGCTAAATGTCTGGACTGTGCTCAGTTGTCCCAGATGAGAGAATAGGTCCAAGTGGGTTTTCTGGGGCAGAATTTCTTCTCTCGATGCTGTATGTCTGTAAGGACTGGTAGCAAAATGTCTTTTAATTACCATATGAGGCAGACATTCAACTGTGTGTTTCAGGTGATTCTGGTGAAGAGCCACTAAACAGATGGGGAGACCAGAACTAATTCATTTAATTGAAAAATTAGGAATCACATCCCTGTTGAGTGAGTATGAGTTGAAAGATAATGCTCCAGTATGCAGATTGCCTTGCCCAGGTTTTATATAGTGAAGAACCAAACAGATTTTTTCTGAAATCTTTCTTTCTTCTGACACTGTTTGCTGAGTAGTACATCTCGTCCTAAAAATGGGGCTTGATTTTGTTCCATTATTTGCTTAATTTTTTTTAAAAATAAACTCTGGATCTAAAAAATAAGGAAAAAAGATATCTGACCTGCCCAGTTGTATATACTGGTTTGGATTGCATCGATATTTGGAAAAAGAAAGAAGAGAGTAACAGAATTTAATCCAATGGATACCCAAAGCCATCCGCTCCTCTCCTCACAGCCCTTAGATATTTATAGCACAACAGGGTGAACATGGAACATCTTTCCTTCCTTGAGGACAATGTTGGCTGTCCTTAAAGTGAGAACAAAATGAAGGCAAGACATGTTGTGGGCAGCCACAAACTTCTGTTGATTGGCAGCCTGGTTTACATACTCTCAGTACTTCTCAGAAAGCCTGGCAATCCTTTCCAGCCCTCCTGGAAAGCTGTTGTGGGGTGATGCTGGGCTGCTGTCACAGAGTGCAGCTAAGGAACTTGGGATCCTTCAGGGGCAGGATTACAGTTTGTCAGGGCTGGATTAATCCAGCAGACTATATCTCTGTGGTTGGACAGAGCCCAAAGAGGCAGTATAAAAGTAATACATTTTTAATACCTGGAAGACAGAAATCTTAATGAATAAATAATAAGTTGCAGCACTTCCTTTTTCTTAGAAAAAATAGACTGGCTGTAATTTTTAAAATTTTCCTTCATTGAGCATTTTTCTCCTGTTGCTCTTTTAAAGTATCCTAAGGGTGCTGAAATATGGGACTTATTTTACAGAAACTGAGGAAGTTATACCACTGCCATCCAGGCTGAGAAAAGGAGAGTAAAGATTTTTCTGGAGAGAGCTTTTGTTGATTTTGCTAGTGAGTAGGGAGGGTCTGGAACAGCTGAGTGATTGCTCCACTGCTTCCAGCAGCTTCTCCCTAGTAATGTAGCAAGAGACACCCTACTGTGTGCCTGCAGAGACACGGGCACACAAACAGGTACAGCAATGTTCTCATCATCAGGTTAACAAAAGTTGGGTGTCTCCCAGGTCTGATACCTGTGTTTTCTAGAAGCATAAGCCTGTAGAAAGCTTTTTAAACAAGCACAGGTAGCCTGCAGTTTAAAAGAAGAGTGGGGTGGGATTTTATCACTGACCACCACCACTCTGCTGACATAGATCCCATCCTTGATCTCTAGCAGTGTCCAGGCTGGGCAGTGCTAAGCCCTTTGGAAAGCCAACAAGCACCTTTGGAGATCACTTCCTCTTTGAAGGGATGGTTTCTCTGCAGTCCTGGCATGATTCCAACCTGGATAACTCTGTTCTACCTGCTTAAAATCCCTCCCTCATGTTTCCCTGGATATGGCATTTACCCCTCCTGTTCTGCACTGCTGCAATGTTCCCCTTTCAGTTTCAAACAACCTACTTGTAAGTTGATTTCTAGGTCACCTGTACGCCCATTCGTTAATCAAGCTGACTTCCTTGTAATTATTTCAAAGGATCTAAATGTGACAGCAATAAGTATGTGCACAGCCCTGGTGTGCAGTACCTCCTCTTAGTTTCTATCTGCATCACCCAAGCAGTTGTGATCCCTCCATATTCCTTTTACCAGTGAGGTTTGGGTTCATCCACATTAGTCTGAATTGACCTGTTGCCCACTGTGACCATGTCCTTGTTGGCAGTGGAGCTAGAAAGGCTGTTCTTGAGAAGAAGGGGGAACTGGTGCTCACTGAAGATGTGGAATCTACTCAAACCTAGGGATCTGTTTTTTGCATAGGCATTTCCTTCCACAGGTGGCTTGCTAGAGAATATTATCACAGGGATTTTATTTTGTGACTCAAACTTCCACACAAAGTCTGTACCTCTTCTTTCATTTCATATTTCCTTTTTTCCTCCCTCTGTCTTGGCATGTCAATGTTTTCATTAATGTATCAACAACACGGGAGCTGCTGTTGCTTTGTCCCTAGTATTGTTTTCTCCATCCAAACCTGAGAATTGGGAGATCCTTGAAATCTGTGTCTTTTTTGTGGCTTTCAGGCAGAATTGGGTGCTTCACTTCTCCCCCACCTGCAAGTATTTCTCTTCACACTGTAAAATCAATTAGTTCTGGGTATTTTTTCTTAAATCTGATTGCTGCTAACACTGTGTTTGTTTCATTAACAGATTAGCTTCACAAGAAACCTGTCGTCGACAGCCTGCCCAGCAAGAAAACTCCAAGGAGAAGCTGAGGACAAACATCTCAAAGACAGTCCATGGGGACTGTACCAGATCCTCTGAGATCTGCCAAGCTTTCCCTGGTCTCAACTTCTGCAGAGGAGGTGCACCTGGGAGACCTGCAGCCTGCTAAGCACCAGCCCCACCCCCCCAGTGGCGAGAGGGCCAGCAATGGCTTCCCGTGCACACCATCCAGCTCAGTTTGCTTGTTCGACCTGAATTGCACAGGTGCTGCCAGCACACAGAGGTGTGAGCAGTGCCACACAGACAATGACAGCCAGCAGGAAACCTCTTCTCCCAGGCTGGCCAGCACAACTGCAGAGGGGCATCCTGCAGCTGTAAAGCCTGCTGCTTGTTCCCAGCCAGCAGGCATCCAGGCACCGGCAGCACCAGCCCTTGCTGCACCAGGAGCCCTCCTGGTGGGGCAAGGGCCAGAGATGATGCCAGCCCCCCAGAGCTCCCGGCAGTTTGTGCAAGGCAGCCAGGCCAAAACGAGCTCCCTGACACAGATAGATGACTCTGCCTTGAAACCTCAGGGAACTGATGATCAGCCAGCGCTTGAAGTGTTAAATTATTCTTCCCCGGGTGATTCTGTCGGGGTTAATCAATTCTGTCATACTTCTCAGGCAAACCTTCTGCAAAGAGGGGAAAAAGACAGGGTGGTAGAAAAAAATGGTTCTGCTGTGTATCAGTCAGCCTTGCCAGCAAGGCAAACCGAAGCTGGCCCAGGGAGAGACCCTCAGACCAGTCTGGAGGCGAAAAGTGGGACTGCAGACACAGCCCAGTTGGATCCCGAAGGTAAAACTGAAATGGTGCAGAGCAGTGAGGCACCAGCCCAGTCTGGCCACAGGAGTCCACATCCTGTACACAACCTGGACCCCACACTTGGGAGTCCAAACCCCACCCAGCTCTCCAAATTCAGAGAAACAGGTACAATGACAGCTCAGCCAGAGAGCAGCCCTTTTACTCAGGAAGCTGTAAGCAGGACATGGCGGGATGCTGAGGTTCAGGCCGTGGCTACTGTGGAGAGCAAATCAGCCTCCACCAGTCCCAGCATCTTTGCTGCCTTTTTAAAAGGGAATCCTCCTCCAGAGGAGAAGGAAGAACTGCACATAATTTATCAAGGAGGTATGGGGCTGAGCCAGGCTGCACTTACTGACAGTTTATCCTCACAACAGAAGTGTCCATGTTCTCCTGGTATCACATCAAAATTGACTGTTGTGGCTGTGACTGCTTCAGCCCAAACCCAGCCTGTCAAATTGCCCAGGGTCCCATCTGATGTGGCATCTCCAGTATCAGCAGATAATGTGAAACCTGTTCTCCCCTGCTCCCCTGCAGCTGTTACCTCCCAAGGAACATCTGTGGGTAATGTGGAAATGACCAGTACAGCCCCTGATGTCGAGGACGCTGCTGAGCTGCCAAAGGATGCTCCAGTCCCACCAAAGCTCATCCCAGCTGAGCAGCTTGGAGTTGACTCCAGTAATCAAACTCCATCACAGTCTGGGACTGGTGCTGCTGAGCCAAGCACTGCTTCCACTGATGCTGTCCCAATAACCCAGAACAATGTGCAAGATCTTGTGCCTCATGCAGGAAGCAGCCGGTCACCTTTACTCTCTGGCAAGGACAGTGAAGTCAAGCAGAAAGAGGTTCTGGGCAGCTCTGACCAAGAGCCTGTGCAAAGCAAGGGTGCAAGTCAAGGGCAGACCAGTCCTAATCAATCTGTGGTAAAACCAAAGGAAGAAAACTTGATGGTGCTTGATCCTAAAGGAGGGCTGAACGTTAGCAGCCAGCCTGCCACTCTCCATCCTGTGTGCTCACAGGATGCAGGTGAGAAGGAGAGCAGAGGCCATGGGGACAGCGGCCAGTCTCAGATGGCTGGTGACCAGAACCTGCAGGCAGGACTGATGCCCGAGTTGAGTGTGAGTTCTGCAAGTCCTGCCCCCCCCATGGCAGCATCAGCAGCTCCCCAGCAACAGGGCCTCTGGGCCAGGGAGTCCAGACACGACCTTCACACTGCAGTGATTCCTGCTTCCTCTCAGGCTGTGCCGAACCTGGGGGAGAACAAAAAGCACTCCACCCCAGCCATGGAGGCAAAAGTACAGGTGAAGCAGTCCAAACACATCAGGGATGTTGTTTGGGATGAGCAAGGAATGACGTGGGAGGTTTATGGTGCTTCCCTCGATCCAGAATCCCTGGGAATTGCCATCCAGAACCACTTACAGAGACAAATACGGGAACACGAGAAACTGATCCGGGCCCGAAACAGTCAGACCCGGAAATCCATTTCCTCAGATACATCCTCAAATAAAAAACTGAAAGGGAGGCAGCACAACGTGTTCCAGTCCATGCTGCAGAATTTTAGGCGTCCTAATTGCTGCGTCCGACCTGCTCCTTCCTCTGTGTTAGACTGACATGGTTTGCAGGGGTGCCTAAATACCTGCAGTGGTGGAGAGAATCCCTCCCCTCAAGTCCTGCTGTTTGGTTGTGATGCAACAGTGGAAAATGACCCCCCTTTGTTTTCTGACTAGCCACATGCTCCATTCTGCCATTATTATTGTCACAGCTGGTGTATTTCCACGTTATGCCCCATCCTTGACTGCTGTCAGATGAAAAGCTAGGCGCTTAGCAAAAGCACAAATTTCAATCACCACCTTGCTGCAGGGAGAGCAGCACCTTCTGATAAAGCAGGAAGCTGAGGGATTGTCAGAATTATGGGAATTTACTTATGTGCATTATAAGGTCTTACTCAAAGGGGTGGGCTGGGGGAAGCTGAGGGAGGTGGAATTAAGGTTCAACAGCTGTAAAGACCTAACACAAGACAACTTTCCGGGTTTGTAAGTTACCCGTGCTGAGGCAAGTCCGTGAACAGGCTATGAATGTTGATCACTGAGCAGCCTCACTTCTGTTGATACTGTGGGCCGCTGTTCTCTGGTGAGCCCTAGGGATCCCGGTCTTCCCCTCCTGTTGAAATGTAGAACCAGGCAAAGAATGAGGATCAAGACTGAAGGATTTTCTCTTTGGGAGAAGCTAAATCAGTGGGATGTTGATGGCCAGAAGGGGAGGTGAGAGAGATGCTTTTTGTCCCCTGCAGTGGCCACTCTTGAGGTGTAAGCCGTCGAGGCACAGGAGAACGCATCAGTAGATGGACCTGCATCCAGCAGGATGGCGCCCACCCTCACTCTGGTACTCCTGCCAAGTCTTTAAAAAGCAGGGAGCCATTCTGCCTCAAGGAAGGTGGGCAGTCCCTGCTCCCAGCCTGCCGTGGCGCTGAGCACCTCTCTTCTAAATCACTCTTTAAAGTGATGTGGATCTTTCTTCTCTCTCCAGAGATGCATACTGATGTTTTTCCATAGCAGCAGGCTGTCCTGTGCATTGGGGTCCATGAGCTTCTATGTCTAGTGTGTTACACTGATTTTTTTTCCCTTTGAAGTCCTTAGCCAACTCTATGGTTTTTTTCAGTATTTTGGTGCTTTTCTTGCTGCCTTTCATAACCCAAACACCATTTATTTAGCCTATGTGTTGTTTTACCTAGCACTCTATATTATGAACCATTATACTGTTAACTTGAAAAATTTGCAGCAGTACTGAAATCTTGAGACAATCTTTGCTGTATTTCTGAACTTAGTTGTAGAAACTGCTAATAAAAGGTAGGTTAGTGACTGTTTCTCCAGAAGTATGATATACAATAATGTCTCAAATATATGTTGGTCTCATTTCTCAATAATGTTTTTCAACTTGGGACATGCGTTTCCCAGTAGCTTTGTATTTTGTCCACTAGAGTTCATTATGGGAGGCTGGGGAACTCCTGCAGTTTGTAGAAAATTTAGTTATCAATCCTGCAAAGCACTGATTATTTGGATATTATAATCCTGCAGAGTATTAAATAGGAGATACTTTTAGTCCATTAAAGATTTTTCATGAATCGTGATGATAATTTATTTCTGTCTCTAGTACCACACACCTGACTTATTCTGTAGATCTTACTCTTATAACTTACTCTAAATCTTACAGGTTTACACCATGTAAATGAGTATTACTATCTTTTTTTATTTTCTTTTTTTTTCTGTGAAGTGAACCTGAAGTGGTCCCCAGTTATTTAGGAGGCCAGACTTCTTGAGTATATCAACTGCCAAGCCTTCATAGTAGCTGTTTGGGGGTAATTTTTCCCCAGTAGAAAAGTAAAATACTGTAAGATACAATATTTCAACCCAGTGCAATGAGAAGTGGTGCCCCTAAGCATAGTACTGAACTGACTCCTAGTTTTCCTCAGATATATACCAGGGAGCTTTATGTCATGTCCTTGTTCAATTTCTGTATATTTCAAGTCCTCTACTACTTGTGGTGCTGAGTTTTTAATTCTGAAACACCACATTAGAGAGCGTCTTCCCACTTCTGCCTACCAGGAGGAAAGTCTCCAACCTTTTTTCTGTTAGTACTGCTGTTTCCACCCCCTTCCTAGCAGTGTCTGAGATGTGAGTTTCATGTGAAATTTTGTGTGGGATTAATATTGATAGTATCATTAGGTCAGGTTAGTTGACAAGTTCAGTGTCCCTTCCTGCATTGTGTCTGTGTCAGCCCTGAGTTGTCTGCAGTTTTTGCTGTGTCCTGTCCAGGTCCAAGGCTCTGTGCTACTCCTTTTGCCTCCCTTCTGCCCCTTCCCTTGCTAGCTGTTGCCCAGCCTGTCTTCTTGTGAAGCCGTGTCCCTTGGCTCAGCTCACCTCCCCCTCTGCATTCCCCTTGCTGTAGCTGTGAGCCAGATTACTCTGAACTGTCCCTTTACAAATATGTTCAGTCTGAATATACAAATGGATTGTCCTATTTTTTTCTTCCAGAGGTGAATAAACTATGAGCTATCACTCATTCACTGAGTTCTATGAATTTTATCCTTTAGCTTCAGCTCTGCAGAGTATTTCTAGGATATGGATATGAGTTGCTTTATGGAGATCAAACTAGGCTTGGCAATGAATGAGCAGCATGCTCGGGCAGCACTGGACTTACTGCTTCTTTGCAAGGAAAGAGGTATCTCCCCTGGTTCCTTGCAGCTTCTTTCAGAGTCTTAAGTAGCTGGTCCACCCTCCCTTCCCCACATCAAATGACTTTTCTTCTAGGAAAACCTCACCAATGCATTTGTACTACAAAGCGCTGATGGACAAGTTACTGAGTGGATGCACCTGAACAACTGCATGGGCATAACTGAAACAACATGCTCAGCCTGTGTTCTGAGCAAATACAAGTGCAAAGATGCAAATTGTCCATGGCACTGTCTGGTGGCTGCAGAAGTCCTGCAGACATTGGAAGCCAAGCAATAAAGTGCCAAAAGCCAACGCATAAAAATGAGTCGATAATCACCAGCACATCTCATGGAAAATATTTTAGGTTTTGACTGTGCCTTGCTAGGGAAGACTGTAGGCAACCTGCTAGTTTAACAGTGGTGATTAGTGCTTTCTTCTGCATACAGAGTCTAGATGACAGCGTGTATCCTCATTGGTGACATGCCTTTCACCAACAGCAAAACAACCACGTTGGGGGTAGCAGTTAGCAAATATGCATTTGAGTGGGCTTGTAGCAGCCAAGAAAGGCTGTTCTTGGTGTCATGTCAGTCTCAAAAATGAAAATGGGCTTGGAGTAGTGATATGGCAGAGAGTAGGGGGAGAAGATCTGTGTGCCACCACCCCATTCTTCCTCTCTGCCCAATGACTCAGAATCACATTGCATTAGTTGGATGGGTAACAACCAAGGAAATCCATTTGGGCTAACAAAAAGAGGGTTCAGAACAGAAAATTCTTTGTCATTTCCAAGAGCAAATCTATATGAAAAACCCCCAAAACCTGTGTTGCAGCCTAACCATTTGAAGTAACTCTTAAATTCAGTTTTTTTTCAAGATGAGAGATTTTGGGAAACAAGCTTATTGTCAGGAAACCCTTCCCTATCAGTCTCATCTTCTAGGAAGGCCGATGTAGCAAGTACTATTAATAAAAGCACTGAATAAGAACAGAAGATTTACTTCTAGTTTCACTTAGGGGGCTTTCCACTAGCAAATACGAGAATAAGCACATTTCAGTGTTGCCAATACAATACCTGAGTTGAAGGAGCATCTGTCTCACTGCAGGCTCATATAGTCCTGGACTATATGAGCCTCATATAGTCCTGGATTTCATGTGAGGCTGTGATATCCATCTGTGTGCACTTGGTTGGGATCTGCCAGCTTTGTGTTACTTGGCCACAAGTGATGAAGTTCTGCCTCATTTCTGCTGACTTGGTTTGGAAAAAAAGAGTGGGGAAAGAGCTGAAGGGACAAGAAGGGGAATATCTGTGTTCTCTGTTTCAGGAGAAGAAAACATTATTTTGAATACAGAAGAAGAAATTGCTGAGAAACATGGGAGGGGAGGGACAAAACCAGATGTAAAATAAAGTTGGTGTAGGTGCTTCACAATGAATTCCCATTCCTATGTCTGTTTTGCCCCCTTGTTTTCTGAGCTTACGTATTTTTTTATTTGTTGGCATCTTATGTCTTTTAGGAAAATGAATATTTCCAAAGGCTGTATATTTTGCTAGTATTTATAGATATATCCAAATAGGATTCAGCAAAACCTCTAAGCAGTCAAACTGTTTATTACTGCCACTAAAACAGAAGAGCTTGTAAAATGCACCGTTTGAAGAAGTATATTGAAGTCATTCAAAAAATTGAATATATGCTCTAAAGATAGCACTAGTTTTTCTCTTGAGTTTCATTACTATGTTTAAGTGTTAAAGTTAGAAGTGGAAATCCAAACGAAAATCAGCATTGATGAGGAATTCAAATTGGCTGCCACTGGTTTTCAGTTTAGAAACTTCATGGAATGTACCATACCAGTGTTTCATTAGTTAGCTCTGTATATGCCAGATTTGTATGAAAGTACAAATTTTATTAACTTATTACCTCCATTATCTTGTTCTGTGTCTATCCTTCTACACCTTTTAAAAATTAACACAAAATGCTACCACAACAGATTCACTTTTGCACATAGCTTGTGGAAATAGCTGCTCTGAATGACAGACAACTGATTGTCAGTCTCTGTGGGCTTAGAAAGTTAAGGCCTGTGGTCTGAGGGAAACACTTCCCTCCTTTTTCCTAACTCCCTGTTTCAGTAACCAGTCTCTGCTCTGGTTTATTTTTTGGTTTCTCTGTGATGTCTGTATGAGTGGTCAGTATTTTCAATTGTCCCAAAGATGCAGGTAGATCTTTACCCAAATACTGCACACTACGAAATATCTCTGGTGCCATTGGATGCTGTGCTGTGACCTGAAGGTCAGGACCTGTAACTTGAACTGGCTTCAGTATTCTCTTAGGGGCCTAAATTATCCCACTTGAGTCACTGTAGATGTTTAAAGGAAGACTGAAGTGTTACAGCTGAATTGAGCCAAACTGATTTTTTTTTTTTTTAACTCTGAGATTTATTGGGTTTTTTCTGCTTTGTGTTTTTCTGAGTTGCTCTTCCTTCCTAGAGTTTATAGTATGGATTTTGTGTCAAATCCTGGCAAAGAAGATTTTGCAAAGTGAAACCTACTTTTTATCATTCAGGCTTCTTTAAAGAAAAGTGATGTTATTACTGAGCCAAATCACACAGAGAGGAAATATTTTTTCCACTAGGAAGACTTCTGATTTAGGTAAGCTTATGTGTGTGTGTCCCTTTTTAAAAGGCGAGTACATGTGTGCGGGTCTCATGCATCACTCATGCTCTAATATAATTTTTTTCCCTTTGCCCTTCTGATTGAATGCTGGAGGCTTAGCATTTTTCACAACTTTGAGGCAAGTTTGACTCTTTCTCGGTCTCTAAAAAGCAGACTGTGGGTTATAGGAAGCATCTTATCTCCTTAGGAGCAGAATCACGCCAACTAATCCCCATTTGAAATATCAGACCTTAAGTTTTTGTTAGCTTTTTTCTAAGACTGACACTTTGAAGTAGAAAAAAGTGACAAATCTGCCTGCAAAGTCTCCAGCAGCTGTCTGCTGCAGAATACGTCTCTCAGATACTTCTCAGCAGCTCTGCTGTAAGAGGTGACCCTTCTGCTGGAGCGTCCTCCTGACACTTCCCTTAGCTCAGTTCACAATCAATAGTTTCAAGTACATCAGAAGCAAGTTTAGACACTGCCCTGAGGAATTTCCATAAAATGGAAGAGAACCATTTGTGTGTTGTGGCACATAAAATCACTGAGTCTGAGTTGTGAAGTAAAGGTCTCAGTGACACTGAAGAATATTGGGAGTTTCTGCCCAGAATTAGAGAGTGTATCTGAACTTTTAATTTCAAAAACTATGGCCATGAGTCAGCCAGCATCAGAAGAAAACCAACTTGGAGGCTTCTAACAAGAACTATTATTATTGTGGCTTTATTAATTTTATAGTTACACTGATTGAATGTGACGTACTGTACAAAATAAAGCTAGTCTTAGGCTACCAGGTGTACCATGGCATTAATTTGAGACATACCAACAGAAGTTTGCATGTGAAAAATCTTAAAGTGACACTAAAGCAATGTTACCCACCTAATTGAGTCCCTTAGGAATTTAATGTTTTCCTGTTTTACATCTGGTTTCCATGCTGAGTACAATAAAATAAGCACTGTCTTAATTATTCTGGGTCTCTGTTTGTAGGCTGACGTGGGAAAAGAAGGGACTTTTAAGGGTGAACATTGTGCCTGAATTTATGAATGTGTGTAAGTCAGAGCAGGCTTTCTGGATTCAGGCCTGAGATGTGGCACCTTGCAAAGCTCATGGTGGTGGTGGTGGAAGCTTCCACGTGCTGTCCATGCCAGAGAAGAGACCTGTCTGCTTCCTTCTGCCTAAGTGTAGTTGCCTTTGCACAGCTGCTCACGAGCACAGGCTCTTCTGCATCAGCTGCTGCTCAGCCTTTCAACAGCCCCCTGCCATACAACAACACATTACCCAGCACAGCCCGCCCTGAGCCGAGGTGGAAAAGGCAGTGTTTTAACCCTGCGGTGTCACTGCTGTAGCCAATGGTCACCACCACCCATCAGCATGCTTGCACACCACACAAAAAGCTGAGAGCATCAGCATCACAGTAACTATTTTTTAACCCCCCGAAAAAGGGGAAGTTTTTAGTACATAGTACTCATAGTACTCATAGTGCTCATAGTACAAAAGAGCATAAGGCAACAGATTATGGAAGTATTTTGTGTTACAGATATGGTAATATCCATGTACCTATCTTCTAGAAGGCATGAGGCACGTTGGCACACACTTTCCTATGATGAGAGGACAGGAGCAGAACAGACTGAGATAATGCAGCTGCATGGTGCCTCTGCTACCAGTGATGTTCTGTCTGCTCATCCTAAGCTGGAGTCTATTCCCAAAAATAGTTGTGTTTCTCTTCTTGTGCCTTGTAGTTGTCAGGGTGCTTCAACTACTTGCCCAGTCCTTTGGGCAATTGCAGAAGGTATTTTAATAATGAGCTTTGGTGCATTCCTTGTTGTATGTTTCAGGTTTCTGCATGCCAGTGTCTGCCAAACATTAGTCCCCCAGCTGCCAGAGTGGGGTGCTTCCCTGTGGCAGCTTGGTTCATTCAGCTCTGTGCTGCATTTGTCAAGGTCTCTTAGTAGGCAGGAAAGCTGAGGTCTCCCTTTTGTACTTCATCTTTGTAGCCGTGCTGCAATAAGGAAAAAGCCCAAAGATCCCTCACCCTGACGGGACTGACCCAGCAGAAAAAGGACTAGAGCAGAAAATAAGCTACCATCCTGTCAAACCAGTGATGACCAGTGCACATTTTCTGGCTGATGCAGACTTTGTCATGTAACATGGCAGTTTCAGGGAGATGATGCCTTCAAAAACAGAGAATAAGTCTGTCTTCTTGTTTAAATATCAGCTGATTTACTGAAGATGTGAGCTTTCCAAACAGCCACACTACATCCCGAGGTATCTGCTTCACTTCGTCTGCTGGAGAAACCACCATGCCCTTAGGGATTCAAATGTCATCAAAATCACTCCGTGGTAGGTGTTTCCACTCACAATAGGCAGTGGAAGATTTCCTCAGCAAATTTCAAATTACTTGCTCCAATGAGAACCATAAAATTACTGGTTTGGCTAGCCAGTGTTTTAAAACGTAGGCACTTAAATCTCCAGCTGAGGCACTTACATCTGCAACTGAGTATTTAAAGAAATACGACCTCATTGATGAGAAGTGTGGGGTGCTCTTCTCTCCTGTTAAGGTCAGGTCATGGAGACCTGTGGATGCTTGAAATGTTCACAAAGCAATGCACTTTGATGAGGCACCTGTATCCAGTGTGATAGTAGGTAACTCATTGTAGGCAACTCTCAGTAGCAATGACAGTCCACAGACAACCAACAGAAAGCTACCAGTGCAAATTAGGAAATGGTGATTGTATGGATGGTTAGCAGGACTAGGGAAGTGATCACCTGAACTCAGGGCTGGTGAGGCTACGCCTTAAGTGCTGTGTTCAGTTCTGGGCCCCTCACTTTAAAATGTCCATTGAGGTGCTGGAGCGTGTCCAGAGAAAGGCAAGAAGGCTCATGAAAGGTCTAGAGAGCACGTCTTGTGTTTTATGAGCAGCAGCTGAGGGAGTTTGGGTTGTCTTGTCTGGAGGAGATTCACCTCCAGGTGAATGAGGCACCTCATCTTTCTCTACAACTCCCTGAAAGGAGGCTGTAGTGAGGTGGGCGCTGCTCTCTTCTGCCATGCCTGCAGTGAGAGGACCAGAGGAAATGGTTTTAAGCTGAGGCACATGAGATTCAGACTAGATATTAGAAAAATACTTTCCATTGTTGGGGTGGTCAGGCACTGGAATAGGTTGGCTAGGGAAGTGATGGAGCTACCATCCCTGGAGGTGCTCAACAGGCATCTGGCGGTGCTGGGTGATGGTTTAGGAGTTACCATGATAGTGCTAGGTGGATGGTTGGACTTGATCTTAAAGGTGTCTTCCAACCTTGATGATTTTAAGACTGGTATGCCCCATTGTTACTCATATTTCAGCAATGTTTGTAGGAGTGTTTGTGTCACATAGCACATCTCTTTCTAAAGTGTCCTTTGCACTTACAATAGACAATTTAAGTGGGATCAGCTGCTTGGGAGAGCAGGTGCCAGCCTACAAAAGAATTTGCCTTTGCTGTGCCGTCTTAGTGATGAATTAACTTTCTTTTTAAAAAAGGTTTTCTAATAGCCTGCTGTGGACTACAGCACAAGGAAGGGATTTGGGTCATTCATGCTGAGGTTTTGCCTTAATTCCATAATTCTTTTTATTTTTTTTCCTAATTAGAAACCTGCTCATGGCAGTGTTTTTTCTCTCAATCCACTTACATAACATCAGAAAGACATAAGTGAGCTAAGCAGTTAAGGACATTTTTCTCACGGGCTGGTGAAAAATACCCTGGCAGCTGGAACACAACCACTGGGTACCCACCTTTCCCTCGGTACCTGGTGGAGAATGGCTGGTTTGCAGGAATGTCTGCTAGGTTCTGCAAAGCCCCCACATCTGGGCTGAGCTGGGAACTGCTGGACTGTGTCACTGTGGCTGTGAGGAGGAGGAGAGACCAGGTCTGCCTGGGAACCAGCAGAGGTGAGGCCATCCATGAAGCCGCTCCTTCTGGGGTTTGGAGCTCCTCATGTTTCTTCCCTTCTTGTGTCTCCTACTTTTTCAAGGACAGCTACTGAGCTGCCAGTTAATGAGAGAAATTGCTTAGGTTTAGTAAGTCTTAAGCTAGGGAAAAGCCTCTGGGGAGGTGCTGTCTCCATGCACTGGTTTACTCATCCTACTCGAACTCCTGGGCTCCCTTTAGGTTTTGGGCACTGAGTGCCTGCTCTGGAGGCAGAGGCTGGTGGACAGGCTTTCCTTTGTTTTCTGGCTGCAGGAGAGAAAAAAGTGGAAATAAATAGGGCTGGTACTTGCTCAGGTCATATCCAAATATCCCCCTGCACCCGGTGTGACTTCTTCAGCTATTTAAAGGAGAAATGCTGGCTAAGAAAGTGAAGATCTGTAGAGCAGTTTCAGTAAACCCCCCGTAATGAGTCATACAAACTACATAAGGCAAATGCAAAATATGCTATAATTTTGGTTCATTACATGAAATATCCTTTATTACAGGTTTATCTCTTTGCCTTCACTGACATTGTTCTGAATCCTTACATATTTCCCTGCTGGGAAAGTCTTCCTGGTATTCACCCTAACTTTCCTGCTGTACAGCTCACTGACAGACTCTACCTCATTCCTGCACTCATTTTAGAGAAGAATAGTGCACTCACTGTAGCTGAAGCTCTCTGGAAAGCACTATCTTCTGCATTGTCTTCTTGGGCTTTAGTATCCTGGGAGCTGACAGTGCTCTCTCTCTCTCCTTCCCAAACTCACCTACCTTTCCAGCTTGGCTCAGCTGATGATGAAGAATAGCTGAAGAGTCAAGTGGTTGGTTTTTCACTCTCATTTGCTCCTCACTTTTTGGACGTTGCCATGAGTGATACTGGAAGCTGCCCTGCATTTCCTAACATACATTCCCGTGCTTTGGGGACATATCCTGACTTCACTAAACTGAGTGCAAACTACACAGTCAGAACATGGCTTCTTCTTCCTGGGCTGGATGTGGATAAGTAGCCTCTTTCCCATCTGTCACTCGTCTCTCTGCCCTTGCAAAGCCAAAGCTGGGTTTCTGGCCTGTTCCCTTTTGGTAGCACAGGTGGAGCAGAAAGCAGTCCTAGTTTTTTTTTTCCACTGGATGTTTCTCTTAGATGGCACACTTTCCAAGAGCACAAAGCTGCAGTAACCATCTCATTATATCCATTCCTTTGCTTTCAGGGAGAATATCTGTGTCATTTCATTTGTGTATTTTCTTTCCAGCCTGGCTCACATACAGGCTAGAATAACTACTGCAAGCGAATTGATGGCACTGTAGAGAGAGCCTCCAAAATTGAAGGCAGTCCCTAAGTGGTCCTAATTTCTGCTGAACTAGAAGCTGGAGCTTTTGAAAAACCTACCCCTGACAAAAGGAAAGCTATGTCGTACAGATACAGCTCTTTTTAATAGCTACACATATGGAGGTTGTGTCCAGCTTCAGCACAGCTGGTCCTTTCTATCTCAGTGCAGGCTCAAATAGAAAATGGAAAAATACCTTCACTGAATCCTCCCTCTACCGGGGCACACTTATCTCTTCTACTTGTCCAAGCACATATATAGTGGCACAGTGTACACACAGCTCTTTCCTGGCAGTCTGCTCTGATCACACACTTTTCTATTATTGTGAGGCATTCAATACTGGCCCCGGAAGAGCTTTCATACTTCTTTAACTTGTTTGACAAGTTTTGCTTGAATAAATTATTTCAGTCTTTCCGTGCTGTGACCTAGTTCCTTAAAAGGTCATCTGCCCAACCAACCCTCAAAAACTCCTCCATTTCCTGATACTAGGAGAAAAAAGAGGCTTGGTTTCAGTGTCCTTGCCTGAGAATGCAGCATGTACAACCAACAAGTGTAATTAGAAAGAAAACCATAGTGCAAAGCTTTGCTTGGATAGTAAAGAGAAAGGTGTGAGGAGGCAGGAATGGGCTTGTTTAAATGCTCCTTTTCCTGGGATGTTCCACACCTTTCCTTTTACAAAGGCATTTCAGCACTGTTAGAATAGTTCTGTTTGGCTTTCAAAAATCAAGTGATTGACATGTCTTCCAACTTGCTGCAATGTGCATGAAAATGAGCTATAGCTCATTAAAATAAAAACATCCATTTAGATGAAAAGCCTCTGAGCAGCTTTCCTGGTTAGATTGGTTTCTAATCAGTGGTCTTGGCAGGTGGGACTTTGCAAGGGCAGTGAGAAAGAAGGTTCCCTTCTTACCTCACCTTTGCAAACACCAGGTGTATTGGTGATGTGCATTAAGCTCAGGAGGCAGTAGAGGCTCTGACAGGTGGGGAGAGAGCAGAGGCTCAAGTGCTCCTCATTACTTGAGCTCAGTGAGCAGCAGGAGATAGAAGCCACAAGCCTAAAGGCATTTGATGAAGATGCAGTGAGTTGTAGCCAAGACTTAGGTATAACAGTGGGTTAAAGATCCCCCTCGGGAGAGATGGGAAAGTGTCCAGACAAGACTGTCTATGCTGCAGAACAGCTGAGGTAATCAGGGATGCTGCAGGTAAGGTGCGACATAGAGTTCTTGCTCATGTGATGCCTTTATTCAAGGTTGGTTCAAAGGGTTGTGAAACTGTCAAGAGGAGAGGATGGAGGGTCTGAGTTGAGAGGAGGGACCTAAACATGGGATATTGTGCTATGTGGAGTGTATGGTGTTATTAATGCATAGCAATTAAAAAGTGTAGCTTTGGGGAGAAGTTTTGATTCTCAGCACAGGACTAAGGTGGTTTGAGATGCTTGGCTGAACATAAGGTTTTTGCTTTGCAAGCCAAGAGTAAGAACAAGTTAGGTCCAAAGAAAAGGACAAAGAGCTAAGGCTGCAGCAGTTGTGCCTGTGCCCCCACCAGCCAGGGCAGCCCAGGGAGTGCAGTGGCTCAGCTGTATGGACTTACCAGAGAGGCACACAAAACTCTGTAAGGCCAGGCTTTCCCCCAGAAGTTTTATTGTTTCCATCTCTTTTTCTTTGCCATGAGACACAGCTGTAAAAAGAAGTAAGAAATCCCTGGTAGATTGTTTGCATTGGTTTTAATGGGAGAAGAATGTTTTGACTGAGGTTTGAGAGATAGCAAAGGCAGACGTAGATTGATTGGGTAACTTCCTAGAGTATCAGAAAAATGTGACACAAAAGCTTTTTCCTGTATAAAAAGGTATTGTCAGCACCTTCTTTAGCATTAAAGCTCTAACAGAAGAACAAAGAGGCACTCTGGCATTTTGGATGTCCTTGGCAAGTTATATGGGATTGCCACGTATTTTAAATGGGATCTCTCTTAAATAGAGCAGAGTTACTGAGTCCTCTGTCTTGTAGCTCTCATCCTAGCCTGCCTGCCTGCCTTGTTTACCAGGGACTGAGCAGTGCCTGCAGGTATACAGAGCACACATCGATTTTAATGTCACACTAACACACTGCACATAAACACCATGACAGTTCCTGGCAGCAGCAGCACCAGCCCTGGTGTCACATGGATATTTAACTCTTTCTCACACTGTGCCTTTGGCATGCAGGGCCTGCAGTGGATCTGCCCTTGTAAGAGTCTGTGGGGGGAATCTATTTGGCTGGGGGGGAATGTGAGGTTTAACTCTCCAAGCTGCAAAGATTGCCTGAAATGGTGCTTTCAGCATAATCGATGTGGCTGTATGCCTTAAACCTGTAGGTAGCTCTAAATCTTTCCTTGCAGTGCAAATTAGTATCTGACTGGAGAATCAATTTTAAAGCTCTAAAAGACTTTTGGCAATAATTGAGCACAGAACTGGGTCCTCCCCTGCTGTTAGCTATGGTGCAGCATAGAAAAGCTGGGAAGAGTGAAGGTCATTTTTTCTTCATTTGTTTGCGCAGAAGGGTAAGCCTCTATGTTTTGCTTCTAAGTGAAGCAAATCAAACCCTTTTTCCCCTCCTAACTTTTAATGAGCTGTCAAAGCTTGACAGAAATCTAGAGGAAACAGCTGATCTTGGCAGGACTCTTGCATTGCACTACAATTTATGGTAAAGAGGGCAACCGTGTTGGCCCAAGGTTCAGTTCTCACATGTCTCGTTCCAGTGAGCAGTGCTGTCTCTGCCTGTTGAACCAGCAATGGAGGGGTTAGTCTCAGGGCTGTGTAACTTTGTATGAATTCCCCTCAAAATAGCCAACCTGTCAATAGTGGAGGCAATTTTAACTCTCACTTAGATGCAACTTTTATTGTAGGCTATTCCGAAGCCATTGGACATCAGGGAATCTTACCTACTGTGTAGGTAAGTTTCAGCTCGAGTTATGCAACCCAGCACGGGTCTTCTAAGCCTGGCCCTTAATGTCTGAGAGAGAGAGGCTTCTTAATCTTCTAATTACTTGCCATGTTTAGAGAAAGCCTTTGCTTCCATGTCACTTGTAACAGAGGGTGCAGACATTTGCACTTCTATTCTAAGAGAACATTTTTCTTTCAGATATGCTGATAGCAGGGGAGCCAGGAAATGCTGCAGTCACACTGCAGGATGTTTTAAAGCTTCTGTACTGAGCCCAAGCATTAAACCCCTCTTCCCTTCAACATGGGAAGTGCTCAGGTTTGGGTTTTTTAAAGCCACCAACTGTTCGTCAGCTCATGACCTGGACAAGGTGCAATGTATGAGACAATGCTGGCTGTTAGATATCAAATAGTGTCAGCGGCGGAGTCCAGGAATATTCTTCAACTAAAATCACTTGGGAGCGTTTCACACAAGACCTGTAAGTTCCAGCTCAGTCAGCTGGGTGCAGAAATTAATTAACATGTTTTTATATAGATACATTAGACAAAAAAATCTGTTCAGGTGACTAGGACAGCACCTTCTGATGACTAAACCTGCAGAAGACCTTCTTGTCACTGGGGTTTTCCATGTCTCAAAGGGCACAATCTTACAGAAAATAATTCCTTCCAGAAGCTCAGCTTGCTCACCTGTCACAGGGCTCAACAGGGAGCAAAGGCCTCCAGGCTGATCTCCAGTAAGTGGAGGCTGACAGTCTTGGCAACCCTTTGCTAAGTAGACAAAATGAATGAATGGGAAACCTCTGCTGATTAAATACATTAAATAATGATGCTTCCTTGGAAGAATGTGTAAATCAATGCTTGTCTTTCATTTTGCCTGAGCACTTTCCACACAAACCTTCTGTAGCATCACCAACAGCCCAGTAACACAACTCAGTGGTACCTGTGGCATCTCTCCATCTCTGATGCTGTGTGGGGACACTGCACAGTGTGTCCTCTGCAGAAGGGTGAATGAGGCACAGCCCAGGCTGCCCTCAAGCAGTTTGTGCTTTGGTTACTTTTCAATGTCAGCTTACATTCCTGCCTGGATCACTAGGAAAGGAGGTGGCCACGGCTTTTCTTGACAGAGGGCAAGGTTGTGGAAAGCCCACGGCAGCAAATGTCCCGTTGCCTCCATGTTGGTCTTTGGGCCAAACTGTCCCTTTGCAGGGTGGACACAGCCTGGCAACTGGCCAGCAGCCAGTTCTGCCTGGGATTTTTGCCTTGCCTGGAAAACCACAGCTCTCTCCTGTCCCAGCCAGGTGTGATGTTATGTTAATGTGGTACTCTTCCTTGGATCACATGTGAGCAGCTGTAGAGAATGGATTTCCTTTTGGCTTAATCCTACCTCTACTTTACCTTTTCAGTTAGAAATCCCTCTGCAAGTCTTATCTCTAGTTCTGCTCCTTAACCTTAAGGGCTGATAAGACTAAAGAAATTCCTGAACTGTGGGCACTCCAGGAGAACCTTGGGCACCAGGGCACAGCAGCATTACTCAGCAGTGAGATTCTTACCAGGAAACAAAATTAAGAGCTTTAATTCCCTTCTGAAAGGCAGAGGGAATGTGCATTTACCTATTCTTCAGCATCCTGTTTGGCTTTTAGTTCAGCCAGCCCCTCCACTGCAATTTCCAGCACTCTGGGCATTGCAATCGACTCGGACGACTGCCCTGGAATGTAATGAGACTGCATTGTATTGAGAATAACAATTCACATCATACTCCTCAGCTGCACTGCATTGTCCTTTTATATTAGAGGGCAGGGACTCTGGTTTGTGTAGCTTCCTCTGAAGAGTCATATTGAGTCTGACTGAGTTGGATTTGGAAAAAATAAAAAAGCATAGTTGTTAAACATATGTGGAAAATCACCTCTTTCTTCCTGTTCTAATCAATGGGCTGTCCACAAATGCTTCTGTAGCTTCTCATGTTGGCATTTAGTTGATTAAAGATTTGTGTCTGAATCAAACCCTAACGGGCAGATTATCAGTTGGAGTTAATGAATATAGTGCTATTGACTTCAGCAAAGCCATCAGTCCTTTATAGCTGCTAATGAATTAACTTTGAATAACTCCAATACACTTAAGGTCTGAATCTTGACCACTGTCCTGTAGACAGAGTGAGCTTTGTCCATTTCGGGGGAGGTTAGGCACACAACACTGTTACATCTTGAGGCCGATTTAACTGAGCTTTTGTCTGAAATTCTGTGTTCAGAGTTAACAGAGCTGAATTCATTGACTATTTTTTCACCCCAAGTTGTTTTGTTTCACTGTTCTGTTTTGTTACAGTCTTCCTAGAACTGCAGATTTGGAAAGATGCAGGGAAACCAACCCAGGCTGTACAGTGCCTGGTGTAAAGGGCCTCCTGAATGACCTTCTTGCTGTTACCTGACCATAGAGTCATTCATGAGAAGCTGATGGAGCTGTTAATGCCACCCTCTACTGAAGTGCCCTTGATTTAGTTAGTCATTTGCTTGTCATAGTGTTTATATTCAGGAGTCACTAGAGGAGTTTCTTGTTTGCTGTAGCTGCTTCCACATCTGGATATGACTTTCACAACCCCAGCTGGCAGTGCCAGAGCCTGTCCCCTGAGCTCCCTCTGGTTCTCAGAGTCTCCTGGGGGTTTCTTTCCTCAGCACGTGCAGGGCCCAAAAACACTGCTGTGACCACATGGCTGTGCCATGGGGTCCTATTGCTTCCCCTCTGCTTTGGGAAAGGCTGCACTCTTACATGCAGCCCTGATGGCAGTTTTGTGCCTGGTTAACACATGCCCTTCTCCGTGTAAAGCCAGTCCAGCAATGTGGTCTCCTCCAGGAAGGCACAGGAAACTCCTCATGGCTACTGTGTATGGCGTTGCTAACAACATTGGACAGAAGGCTTGGGGTGTTGCTAATCTCCATCAAATGACCTCTTAATCCCATTCCCATGAATGTATATTGGGTTAATTTTTCATCTGGCAGTCCAGGGCTCTGGGTGAGCACATTACATCTCCAACAGTGCTTTGAGGGCAGCTCCTTCCTTCCCTTCACCGCGTGTTGTCAGGGGGTTAATTGTAGTGAAAGTCTATGATAATGGACATTTGACATTCCAGATTTCATGGGTATTTTCAAGCAGAGATGGTTTGGGAGGCGGAGAGCCTCTGCAAATTCAAGCCTCTCTATGAAGATATGTCTGAGAGATAATGATGATCAATAGCATAATAGCTAATAACAGCTTGAGGCATCTGGACTGATAAGAAACAGCCCAGTTGTGGAGGCAGAGCTGGCATTGCCTGTATAATCACTTGAAACAGGTGGAGGAATGGGGCAAACAGTTGACATCAGCATGTCTTTTGTCTCTGTGAATGCAAGATGATCAGGAGACGCTAAAGCTCCAGCTTTGTCTCCTGGGTATTTTTTACACTCTACTTGAGACACAGGGAGTAATGGGCTCTGTTGGCAGCACTAACCCCTGAGGGGATGAGTGCTCAGGGTTTGGATGTTTAAGCAATTAGAGGATTGTGCATGTGGAAGCAAGAGAGCTAGCTCCTCATCAGAAGTCATTCTTGTTTCCAGGTCAAGCATTTCTTCCGCAGCTCTTTCAGTATCTCCTAGTTTCTGTCTTCTGATTTCTAAATCTCCCTGTCATTTACAGCACGTCTTCAGCTTGTTGCAGGGGAAGTCGCTGTCGTCTGTGATGACATGTGGAAGAGTATTTCATGGCTGAACTATACTGCTACTCTGCAGTGGCATTACTTGATCATCAGTATCCATTTTTTGCAGTTTGTTTCAATGAGAAGGAAAAAGTGCACTGCTGCTTTGCTCTAAGCAGTATCTACAGTTCTCCTTAAATTTACTGTTAACTGTGCCTTATGTTACATGTAGAAATAATTAGATGAGTGAATGTATTCTAGGTTAAGGCTTTAATAGTGTATCTTTACCTCCTCAGATGCACCCAGATTCAGGGATATAGGAGAAAAACAAAAGGAAGTCTAGCAAGTCTTGACAAGTCATTGTGGATTAGCTTTTTTATAATTTTTTTAAGGACAAGCTGAGACTGTCTTTTTAGTGCTGGATTTAAAGCATAAACTATGAGGGTCTCCTCTGCACCATTCCCTGCAGAGAATTAATGAAGATATTCCTGTGCTTTAATACCTAGTTTTGTTCTTATTTGCCAAATCTTTATAAATTTATAAAGAGTAAATGTCTTGCAGTGAAACTGTACTATGAAAATAGCAATTTTAAGGAGGGCATAAGTAACAGCCAGTCCATTGTTATTACACCATCATTTTCACTGGGCAGCATTTCACTATGCTGAAACTGAGGTCTCAGATAACTGCATTTAGATTAATTTGTAATGTCATTCTTTCTGGTATGTAGGGCCTTGAAAGCTCAGAAATGGATACAAGAGGGGTGACCCAAACATTGTGCTCAGTATTTATATTTATACCCTTATGTCACTGCAAAATCCTGGCCTTTTTGAAGTCACTGGCAAGACTTCCACCGATTTCAAAAGATTTTTTTTCCTTGAGGAGCATGTTGTCTTTCCCTCTGAATTCCCAGCAGAAAAAAAAAACCCAGCAGAAACAAGTTTATGCCAACTTTGAGGCCCAGCTAAAAAGCAGGATACCTTGTAAGTAGCATCTTACAGGGACAACCTTCAAGTGTCTGTCCTGCTGTGTTTGCAGGCTGAGCCGGTGGGCAGCAGCACATCATCTGGTAACACATTCCTTCAGCAGCAGGCTAGCCCCAACAGCATTTGGGTCCCAGAGCAAAAAGCCGTCACTGTGGTCCCTGGGGACCCCTCAGACAGCTCCACACCCAGCATAAAGCTCAGAGTGGGGCAACACCCCTGACTGACAAATAAGGGGTTACTCTGATGACTGTGCATGTTGTGATGCTCTTGCCTTTAGGTGTGTCAAGCACACATCTCCTCTTTCTGCTGGGACAGTGTTGACCCAAGAAGGCTATCTGCTGTTCACTCCATCCTCCTTCCTCACTGCAATCTCCTAGAGAGCAGCTGGCAACCCCCCAGCAGATTTTCTCTCTTAGTGTTAATTTCTTAGAACATGTTTATAAACCATTAGGTATAGAGATGCTACTTTTGAGTGCATTGTTTCTGCCAAAGTGCATGTGTGTGTCCCCAGCTAAAAACTACAGGTCTAAGTGAACTGGGAACAGTACTCATGGATTAGCTATGTACCCCATGTGCCTTCCCCAGCAGACATGCCTGAATTAATCTTTTCAATCATTTAATTTCAAAGAATCCTTCAGATTACACTGGCCTCCTTCCTGTTTGGATAAAACTTCTACAGAGCAGTGAAGGAAGCTGTGTTAAGGGGATATAAATAGACAGCCTTTCTGAATGAGAACGTCTGTCATCTTTAAAGAAACAGCAGTGAGAAACAGTCCAGGTTTATGTGTGACAGATGTCCTGTAATAGCATAGGGGCCACCTATCAGCACTGCCTGTCCACTATTGTATCTGAAGTGCCTTCAAAACCAGACAAAATGTTTTACTGTGATAGAGGAACTCAGAGCAAAATTAAAAGTCTCTTATGATTTTAACTCTATAGAGTTAAATAGTATAAATAGAGCTCAGACCTTCTCTCATTTATCACCAAATCAGACTCTTCACTCCTTCCTGCTGGCTTAGGTTGTTTTACTATCAGCATGATGTTCCTAAACCTTTCCGCAGGTTTCTAGGTCTGGTGCAAAGAGAATTTTAATGGCTCTAATGCCAAGGTATGCAGGACTTACAAGTTCTGTTATTTCTAGTTGGTGGGTTTCTTAGTGGAAGAATGCAAATGCTACCAAACCAGTCAGTCCAGGAAAATGTTGAACTGCTAGCAGGCGTTTAAGAGCTCTTCTTTCTAGCCATGGATAAATAAGTTACACAAACAAGATATCAAGAACTGCTAAAATTTTCTACAGGTGCAATCTGATGGGGCTTCAATATTCCCTCCAATCCTGGAAACGAGAGCTGTGCTCTTCCAGCAGCATTTTGAGCAGTGTTTTAACTTCATTAAATACTGTCACTTTTTATGTGCACATTCCAAGTGCTTTTATGCTGAGCTTCTTCCTACCTACTGTGACCCAGAGATGCTGACTGCAGTGGGCTGGGAGTGTAAACACCTTCATTGCTGATTTTTAAACATTTGGCATTTAAAATTGTGAAGTGATTGATGCCAAAGCTCTCCAAGGTTATAGAGGTTCTGCTCACTCCTCACTTGTTCTCTTTTTGTTCACATAACATCAATATCTGAGAGCAGCTGTGGGAGGTCAGTGTTATCCAAATGTGGTATTTTGGCCCTTGATTTGGCTATTGAACGGGCAAATATTACTGTGATTTAATGTTTTATGCATATGCTCTTGCAGGCAAAAGTGGTAATAAATCAGCATTGATAAGAAGAGATTAACTTCATGGTTCAGTGGAAAGTGTGTCCAATGGGGATATAAAGTAATAATCTGAGCTATTCCTCTTTTGTTTTCCATTGAATTACTTCGTGTCAGTACTGCTTATCTGAAATACTTGAAACATCACCAGAAATGCCATCATCTTCATGAAAACACATATAAACTATTTACCTCTCTTTTCTGATTTTTAAGCCTCTAGGATTTTTTGCAACTAGTTAAGTGATTCAGAAACTTGTAATTAGGATGTGGTAAAAATACTGTATGTAACAGCAAAGCCACCTTGAACACTTTAAATACTGTCAAATCATTCTTTGTATTCTGTGAATGGGTGACATGTGGGCTCTATAACACTTCTCTAAATTCTCCTTCATTCACTGTAGGAAACTTCAGTCCTACCCTTCTTTCTATAGAAATGACTAGCTGAAAATTAGGTAAAAGCTTTCTGAGACAAATCAACAAGGGGAAAAAAAACCCCACTGATATTTTTGTACTGATCAGAAGTTTCGTTGGTTTCCTATTGTGAACCTCAGTAGTGTTCTCATTTAGTACGTGGCAGGTTGCTCCTTTCAGACTGTTAACTCCTGACATGCAGAGATAGAAAACAGGTTTTATGTTGCTGGACTGACTCCATAAATGTCTACTACACCAAACTCAGCCTCTGTCTAGCCCTGCTCAGCTGTGATTCAGCTTCTGCTCTGTGTTGTCAGCAGAGTCAGACTACAATGCACTTGGTTAATGAGCATGTTTGTGTGCCAATTGCAAGAGTGGGGCTCAGCCTGGCCCTTCCTTTTGTTCTGGTTTGTTTCTATAAATGGGAATGCAGAAGGAAAAAAAAAAAAAAAAAAGAGCAAACTAAACCTGGAAGAAATTTTTCCAGATTTTCACCTCCCTTTTGAACTAAATGGAAAATGAGGACAGTGTTCACAACAATAAACACTTTCTATAGTGAAAGGTAGCTTAAAACAGCAACTCAGATTTTGGCCTGTAAGCTCCAAGGCCTGAGAAAACAAATTTTACTAACTTGATATGAACAATGCTTGAGGTTCCAAACAAGAAACCAGTGTTACTGGTACCAGATGAAATCTCCTCCTTGTAAAGTGGTCATCTCCATAGGGTAGGAGTGAGAGCTGCTGTTTGCAGCATCTGGTTTCTGTGGTTGTAGTATAGCAAAATCATGAGCAACTCTGCAACAAGTAGTGGTGGATTACCTCTGTGTTAGCTCTTAATGGGGAAATGAAACTGTTCATATGCTCCCCTAGTGACTAGCTTTTCTGTACATGTTACCAACATTTCTTGTTTTCCTTTGGCCTGGGAAAGAAGCCCCCCTGGGTTTGATTCTTGGAGAAGTAAATATTGTTTGAGGTAATTTGTTGCTAATGCAGGGCTTGCCCAGATACTAGTTTGATGCTTCTGCTTCTGCAAACTTTAGCACTGACAATAATAACGTTTGTGTGCACTATTATGCTATAGATCATGGAGTCATTTAGGTTGCAAAAGGCCCTTAAGATCATAGAGTCCAACTGTAAACCTAGTATTTCTAAGTCCACCACTAAACCAGGAAGATGTTAGAATTAAGGTCTGAATTGAACTGGCCTGACTGGAATATGGCTGAAATGAGTTTGATGGTAGTCATTAAAGGCCGTTGAATGCTAATACTCAGGGTTTTTTTCCACAGCAACCTTCCTTTTTTTCTTTCCTGCAATTTTGGGTTACTTGATCATTTCAGCACTTCCACTGGATGGTGATGGAGGTCAGTGAGTCTCCTCAAGTCTGCAGAAGGCTGACAATTAGTCAGACCTGGATCACTCAGTCTTTGATTCACCAACAGAGTCAATATTTCTAAGATTGTTTCAGGCTTCCCAGCATCTTGGTGGTAATATGACTCGGCCTGTACTACAGGAACCATAAGTGTTCCAGGAGTTTCACTGGCATATGCTGCAAGTTTAAAATGCATTTGCTGCTTTTGTGGCAAAAGAAGAAACTATGGAGCAGGCCTTAGTGCAGTTGGCAACAGAAGGGACTTTTGCAGGAGAGCAGGTGTTTTTAGTGTTTCTAAAGTAACCTTGCAGGCAGAAGTTAAAAAGAGAAAGCAGATGTAACTCCTTTGTGCTGGGCTGTGTCTTTTATTTAGACATTTTAGACTTGAACCAATACTGTCCATTTAGATTCTAATGTAAGCCCAGTAGCATTGGAAAAGACAGAGCAAAGACTAAAAGGTTAGCTCTGCAAAAACCACTATTTGTAGGATAATAATTGGCTGTAAGTGCCTTCAGATTGAGTAAATCGTAATGACCATTATTTCATGGTTGAGCTGAATAAGGCAGCTACGCTGCTATACTTTAAAAGTTTTATTTTACTCACCAGGAAAAGTAAGATGAAAAATCTTAATGTAAACCTGAATTTAGCATGGACTCTGTGGCAGCTGCTGTTGGACTATCTGTTGAGAACAGCCCCCAAGCTCAGAGCAGGGTCAGTTAGAGAGGTTTCTCAAGGCCATGTCCAGTTGGGTTTTGAGTACCAGCAATGATGGAGAGGTCACAACCTCTCTGGGGAACCTGTGCCAGTGTTTGACAACTCTCACAGGAAGGGGGAAAAAAATATGTCTCCTTTTATGGTTGAATGTGATTTTATGTACTTTCATTTGTGTCCATTGCTTCTTGTCCAGTCACTGGATAGCACTTAGAAGCGTTGGGGTCCATCTTCTCCATCTCTTCCCCCCATAACAGATATTTTTTATACACTGATGAGCTCGTCCCTCAGCTGTCTCTTTTTGAGGCTATAAAGTTCTAGCTCACAGTTTCTCCTTGTATGACAGACAGTCCATTCCCTTCATCATCTTCTGGCCCATCCCATACTGGTTTCACTCCAGTAAATCCATATGTTCCTTGTATGGGGAGCCCAGGGCTGGACTCAGCACTGTGTATGTGTCTCACCAGTGCTAGAGGAAGGATCACATTGCTGGCAATGCTCCTTGTAATTTCTCTTGAAGAATCTGGTGGGCGTCCTTGTTGCAAGGGCATGATGATAACTTATGATCAGCTTGGTGTCCACCAGGATCCCCACGTCCTTTGCTGTACAGCTGCTCTACAAACACTTGGCCCCCACCAGGTACTGATGTGTAGGGCTGTTTCTCCCCTGATGCAGGAGGAGTCTGCGCTGTGCCTTGTTGAACTGCATGAGGTTTTCTTCAGCCCATTTCTCCTGCCTGTTGAGGTCCCCCTGGATGGCTGCACAACCCTCCTGAGTATCAGCCACTCCTCTCAGTTTTGTGTCATCAGCAAACTTGCTGAGGGTAGACTCTACCCTGTCATCAAAATCATTAATGAAAATGTATAACAGTACTGACTTCAGCACCCTGTCCTGTGAATGGCCTCCAGCTGGGCTTCTGCCACAACTGGATTTTGTGATCATGACTCTGGGCCTGGCAGTTCAGGCAAATTTCAATCAACTGCCTAACTTGTACTTCTTCAGCTTGTCTCTAAGGGTGTTGTGGGAAACAGTACTGAAAGCCTACTACTGTCCTTGGAAGAAATAAACAACATGGTCTGCTCTCCCCTCATGAGTCATCTCTTCATAATCGAGTTGGTCAGGCATGCTTGTCCCTTCAGAAATCCTTGCTGACTACTACATTATCTTGTTCTTCGTGTATTTAGAAATTTCTTCATCACTTTTCCAGGGGTCAGAGTGAGGGATATGAGCTTGTACTTCCCCAGATCCTCTTTCTTGCCCCTTTCTGTCTTGAAGACAGAAATGACATTTTCTTTCTTCCCATCCTCAGGAACATCCTCCAAGGAACATAACCTTCCACATATCACCAAGAGTGGCCCCACTGTCATACTACCTGCTAGCACATTCAGCACTTGCAGGTGCATCCCATCAGAGCCCACGGAATTAACCTATGTGCAGTTTGTTTAAATATCCCCTAACCTGATCCTGTTCCACCACAGCTAAATCTTCCTTGCTCCAGTTTTCCAGGTCTCATGGTCTTGGATTATTTACGTGTGGTCTAACCTCTAAAGACTGAGACAAAACACACTCTGTTCCTCAGGGTTGTGTGTTCTTTTGTCACCAGGTTCTCTCTCCCTTCCTAAAACATGTTGCCAAGTAATATTCCTCTTGTAGGCTTATTTTTTTAAGAAAACATGTAATCTCATGAATGTCACTTGAGCAATTTGTATTGTCATCCAGTTGTTGTGGAGAAGTACAGCAAAACATGTGAATTATCCCTTTGCTGACTAGCATTGCTCATATGCTCAAAGTTAAGCAAATATTTAAAAGCTTTGGGAAATGGACCTTTAATTTCCATCAATGTGGAAGGCTTCAAACACAGTCTGCTGCTATTCAAATATTCTCTGAGACAGCTAAAGATTAAAAATTTGTACATGTCCAAAAGTTCAATGTAAAGAATTGCTGCTGATAAAGGAAAATTATAAAAAATACTGGAGATTTTAAGGTGGACCAGGAGCTGGATCAGACTGATGTTCTCATGCTTGGCATGTGTTTTGCAGAGCTGGGTATGTGTTTGGATGCATTCGGAATAGGGCTGTATACAGCCTGGAACATTGATTTTAAAACAGAGAAGACTTAAGATAAGACGCAGAAAACCTTAAACTTGTCTTGGCTCTGAGCGCCTCTTTTTTCACAAGTAAGGAGCTGTCTTTCCTATGAGCACTGACACTTTCAGCTACAGAAATTTGACTCTTGGTCTTATGAGGCCTCAGATATTTTCCTCAAAGCCTGGTAACACAAAGCACACTGCTGAATGTCTTGCTGAGTTGGCCAGTTCAGCATCCTTCGGGACACTTTGCTATGTGTCTTGGCCCATTCCTTCGTTAGCATCTCTGTTAGGATGCATGGATTGTGACTGTAATGAAAACTTTGTACAGGGTGCAAAAGGAGTTTAGTTTGTTCCTGGAAAAATGACTGATCTGGAGTCAGAAATTAGTGTTGTCAGCTTTGTGATACTGCTGATGTAATTTAATTTCTCAGGGTGGAGCAGTTGCATTTGTAAATTGTTTCCAGCAAAAGCTGTATCTTTGCACCATCTCTTCCCCCCTGGGAACCATGGCTTTTGCCCAAGCTGCTACTTTGAGACTAGTAATAGTCAATTATTGTAATAGGACCAAGATCACAAGTTCCCATTCTGAGAAGCAGCAGAGTAGCTACCATGTGCCAACAGGGTAATCAGTGCTGGCTTTTGAGAACAGCTCTTCCCAAGAGATAATGGAGATGACAACCTGACCTCAAGTTGTTAAGGGCTCTCTTGTACAACTGAGAGATTAGTTTGATTTATATTAGCCCTGCCAGATTCCAGCCTCGCTTGTTTGCTCCTTCTTCCTGAAATTATCTTTCAAGGCTCAGTGGGACTTGGAGTAGCAAGGCTCTTTGCCACTTACCATCAGTCTGCTATCTTCTGTCTTCTCTCTGGAGCAGGGCTTGTGGGCTGACACAAGAGTGGCTGCACTGAGGTTGAACATGAACTGACATAAAAATGCAGGTTTTAAAATTTGGCACGTGCCTTGGGGTTACTTGAGATGATGAATATGAGGAAAACACTAGCATTTAGCACTATTCTTTCTAGAGCTACTTTTACTTGAGTAACATATGCATTAATAAGTGCTGTCAATAGCACCATCTACTGCCTTTGGGATAGCAGCACACAACATCTGCATTATAATAGCAGAGATAACTAGTAAAATGAGAAAAGAACACCTAATGTGGTTTTTCTCCTCATCTCCTGGCAGCAGTGATGCTAGCAAGGCACTGCATCCACCCGTGTTCTCAAGGCAGACAATCTGCTGGGAGTTGGCATGGCCAGTCTCCCATCAGTGCTCTGCAGATCGGTTTCAAAGCTCTTGGGGCCTCTTTTCAGATGTGTGTCACCAAAGCATCCCATCTGATTTGGTAACAAGTACCAGGAATATTCTTCCTTCCAGTGCTTTGCCGAGTCTTCTCCATCTAACTTTGTTAGACCTTAAGCCAATTTGGGGCCAGTATCACTTTCTCATGCTCCCTGCCAACCCACTGTGTCTGCCTCTCTGCAAAACCTTCACAACATTCCCTTTCTCCCATCCCCAAAGTACAAGCAGTGGATGCTCCTGGATACTAAGCCAGATAAGGAGACATAGATCTCTTTGAGCATTTAACCTCTTCATCAGCTAGCCCAAACTATAATCATGAGCTGATACAAGCCCTTGTGCATTTTATTAACAATGCAATTTACATGCTTAAATAGGAGACTAAATGCACAGTCTGAATAACTGCCTGAACTTTAGGGGATGAGGAGATCCTGTCCTTTGCACAGGTCAGATTAATGGCAGTCTGCATATTATGCAATCTTTAATTTCTTTTCCCCTCCCAGGATACCATGAGACTTTGGACCTTTTGGCTCTGCAGAGTCATAATCCCTTTTTTAGCCTACAAAAAGGGAATTTTATCCCAAAGAGAGTGTTTTAAAAGCCTCTGGATGTTCCAGCCCCATACCTGATTTTGGAAAGGAACCACCTTATTATGCACTCCAGCTTTACCCTCTTGCTAAAAAGAACAAACTTTTCTTGCTCCTCTGTTTGTCTTGCTTTTTTTTTTTTTTTTTTTTTTTTTTTTTTTTCCTGTTGTTCCAGGACAGGATGTCTCACTTAGAAATCTAATTTTTTTTTCAAGGAATTCAATTTCTCACGCTGCTGCTAGTTGCTGTCCAGCATTCACAGAGCCACTGCTCTGCCCCAGGGAACTGAAAGATTTTTAAAAAAAAATCATAGGCAAGGAAACAGAATAATTTTAAGTGGCCAGCATCAACATGGGAATGAGTACCAAGAAAAAAAGCAGTTGTTTCCAGTACTGCAGAGCCAAGGACACCTGGGGTATGGACATAGATTTTAAAGGGGAGATACTGGTGTGAGCCTATAGGCATATCAACCCTCCAGGAGGGCATGAAAATTACCTCTCTCCCTTCCTCAGCCAACAATCACAGGAATCTAATGTCTCTCAGGCTCTCTAGACTCTGGCAGAAACAAATTCATCAGTGATTGTGGTTAGAGCAAGGGCCGAATTGGGGTGAACGGAGGGGTTGGTCTCTTTTGCTCCTCTGATTCAATCTTCTGCAGGAAATATGCCAGCCTGATTGGGCAGCACAAGGTCAGGGCGAGACACTCAGCGGCAAAGATGAAAACACTCCTCACGTGGTAAATTGGCAAGGGGTTCTCTGAAGAAAATACGTGTAATTGTGTCATTAAGGACTATATAATGTATGATGTATCAGCATTTGGGGTCAAGTTAAAGCCATACAGACAGCCCTCGTTAAAGCTCCTCCTCAGTTTTGAGTGATGCAGATTAAACAGTGCTCTTTTGCTGCAGAATTTGGGGGTGTTGTATAAATTTATGCTACAAGAAAGTCAGTCAATCACAGCAGTTTGAAGATCTGCTGAACAGAAAAGTAGAAAAGAAAAAGCAAATCCAAGCAAAATCATCAAGCAGTTGAAGAACATACCAGTTCTGTCTGGATTTCAAGATTACACAGCTTCATATCTACTATGAAACAGGAGAAGAAAATTCCAGTGCTTACAAGACACTCAGAACTATGTCTGACTATGAATTGTGAAGATGACTGAAAAACTGAGGTGTTTTTATTGGCTTAACTGTAGCAACAGTCTGATGGGGCAGCAGTGATGGTGTGAACAAGCACCTCAGTTCTTGGGAAGGTCAGGGATCCTACTTGTACTTATCAATTAACTGGTTAACTTATTGTGGGGGTGGGCGGAGCCCCAGTGACTCTGCCTTGGAGGGAAGGAGAATTTTGCAACCTCTCACAGACCCTGAAGTAACAAAGCTACCCCCAGCTCAGGGCGACTCTCCTGGAAGACCCACAAACACCCTTGGGACCTTATGTAGATCTGTTGTAACCAATTGGTTTTTTACCCTTCCCCCCTCCCACCTAGTTCCCTATAAAACCCCTGAAATTGCCCTAAGAGCCAGGGCACTCGGTCCTCGGCTACCTTCGCTATGCCTTCACAATGAAGCTACTCCTGCGGAACTGCCAAAACGAGGCCCTCTCTCTCTCCACCCGAAGCCGGCTACAGGGGAAAGCAAAGCTTCACAGGAGGCAGAAGCTGAAACCACTGAGCTGAATCACTAAGAGCTGAACCACTGCCTCCTGCTGAGCTCGCTACCCACCAGCTGAGAGGAGTGCCTTCGACCCCCTAGGGGGTGTCTCAGAGGAGATACTTTCTGGCGTGGCTCGGCTCTCCTTGGGGGTCCAGAGCTACGGACCCCCCCCACCAGCTAGGGACATTACTTATGATTCAACATGTCTAAACTACTGACAAGTGCTTGTGAAGTACTTCAGCACTGCTGAAGCACTTGGAAGTTCACTGTAGGCAAAAGGAGGAAATGTCATTGAGTAACTCCTGGGCTTGGCAAGACCTCACTTTCCCTGCTTCCCCATGTTGCACCTCCCTTTTCTCCCCGCCAGCATGCACAGCCTATTTTTCAGCTCAGTACCTTTCTCCAGTTCCTCTGCTGTTGTCTTGTGAGGTCCTTAAACACAAATGTATTTAATTGGAATTATCCTGGGACCTGATAGCCCTTGTGTCATTAATTTGCCTGCCAATGAATCAGAGTGGCTTGATAAAGGGGATTTTGTCCCTGTGGCCCTGAGCTGGCAGACAGAGCCCTGGTGCTGCTCTCCTCAGGAGAGGGTTTGCTTTCAGTTCCTGATGGGTGCCTGTTTCTGTCCATTGCAAACCTCTGTAAAAAGCAATTGACAGCAAAGATCAGCTTAGTTGCTCCAAGGCAAACTCCAAACCTCTACTTTGTACTCCTGACAGGTGAAAATGTCTTCAGTCTATTGGCAGAGACCTGTAAATTTTCTCTGAGACCCCTGTGCTGATAGTGGGGTGTCGCAGTCGACATAAAGAACTCACACCCACACCTTGCGATGTCCCAGGCGGAAAGGAGAAAGGTTTATTTACAGAATCAGCATTTATCGAATTCCAGCAGTGATCATGGATTGGAGGAAAGAAATCTTCTTCTCCAACCACAATGGACCATGCAGCAGTCCATCAACAGTCTCCTCCTTATGAAAAGAATGTAAACATCTCTAGAGTTTACCATAACAAATGGCTTGTTTATATGAAAGTGTATCTGACTCCAAAAACACAGAAGGCTAAAATTAAGACTTTTACAAACTCCTTAAAGGGGACAGAGGAGAATGGCAAAAACCCAGACAACAGTGGGGAGTGTCCTTTTTTTGCACACCACTTTGAACAGTGGGAAAGAAAGAAGTTGTTTGTAGGGAGAGAATAGAGTATGGATTGGTCAAACCTATCAGGCTGGATAGATGAGATGTGCCATCGTGTGCTGTGTTCTGTAATTAAAGCAATTATTAGCTAGTACTCACAGCAGGACAGGGCCATGAAAATCACCTTGTTGCTGCTTTCTCCACTTCTGAATCCTGATCCTACTCTAAGGGAATTCATGAAGACAGATCCCAAGAAGGTGAGTGCATAGTGAAGTCCTTGCACAGGAGCGAGTAGTGCACACCAATGCTGTGATCCTGTGCTTTTAGGTACCTCTGTATATGCTGTGTTGGGTTTTCACTGTTGATTTAGCATTCCCAGTGCCAGAACTGTTGTGCTATATGCATCTACAGGGTACTTGAATTCATACTTTTGGGAGCAAAAATTGCAAAAGAAGCTTATGGAGGCCTTGATGGATCCGTCTATACTTTTCACTGGGAAATGGGGATTATGATCCATTCCTGTCATGGTCAATAGAACTGCTCAAGCAAACTGGCCTTTATGATTGTTTCATTTACTTCAAACTACGCTGTTTTGGTGTACCTTTTCTGGTGCCTGTATGACCCTTAATACCCCTATGGGCTGTGAAATGTAAACACAATTATCTGTTCATGGAGACTATCCTGTTTCCACTCAGGACAGGCCCAGCAAGTAGCAGTGATTCCCACTGCTTTATGTTCCCTTTTATAGGCAAGGGTGCTGTGATTCCAAATCATTAGGCACTGTGTGGGAGCGATACAGTAAAAATGACCTTACAGCCTCTGAGCCAGCAAAAACACTAAATCAGTTGGTCAGCTGGCAGCTACAGCCAGAAAAAGAAGGCTGTGGGAAAAAAACCCAAACCATAAAACAAAACCCAAACAAACAAAAAAACTAAAATGCAACAAAACCCACAAGGGTAAATCAGAGCAATCAATCATGTCTGAGTGAGATCTGTGCATGTTCTTTTGTTTTTTTGGCTAGGCTGTGACAAGCAAGGACACACTGGAGGAGAGCTGCTGTCTCCACTGTTTTTCCACAGAAACTCCCAGGCATGGAGTATCCTTCCTTTCTGCAGAGGAAGAATACTCTGTGTGTGTCTATGCATGAGGGCATGATTATTTTTTTTTTCTTTTGGCTAGCTGATATTGCAAAGGAGCTGGGGTAGAATACAAAATTATGCACTGTACTCAGAACTCCTGAGTTCTGGGCAGTGTGAGATCATGAAATTAATGTGGCTGAGCTGAATTCCCTGCTAACTCAAGCTTGTTGAGCAGCATTTCCCAAAAGATTTGTAGGTGGCAAAAATGTGGAAGACCTGACAAAGGATTCATCTTCTCCAGGAAGGAAATTTGTTATTCCACATGCATAAGATATACAGTGTCCTGTGACTCACAGGATGAGAGAACAGGCAGGTAGGACAGGAGGGTTCAGCTACAGTGGATAACACTTGAATTTTTCTTAAATAGAGCAATTTTGTAATGGAATCATTGGGAAAAAAAAAAAAAAAAAAAAAAAAAAAGCCCAAGCTTTTCAATCCTACTATTTCTCCTCTTGGAATGTAATTATTTTTTCAAATAATTACATGATATTTAGTATGGCCTGGGTTCCTGAGATGCCTCTTCTTTCATCTGACACAACACTTGCCTCGTTTATTGAAAGCAATAGTTCATTGTTATTTATTATTTTACTCTTCCATTCAGCTTTATTTCATTCAGAGCTTGTGCATTGCAAAGTCATGTTTGAGTTTTCTGTGGTCAGGTTCATTGTATAGTTTACATCTCTGCAGCATTCCCTGCTCCAACCCAGCTGCTGTCTGAGTGCATCAGGGTCACTCCCTACCCTCTCCTCTCACAGACAGCCCGTGGAAAGGGGAGATGGCAGAAGCTGGATGGACTCTCTACTTCCCTTGCCTGGTCATTCTTTATTTATCTGTATTGCCAAGGGTGTTTGACACTGAAGAAACAAGGAGAGGAGGCTTTTGCCCAAAGGGTTTAAATCCAAGCAGATGTTAGTGCAGGGGCTACTTGAAATTTTCCAGATTAACAATTTCTCAGTGGGAAACATCTTTTTGATTAAATGAGCATGTTTGTGGAGTGTGTCTGCTTCCCATGAGTAAGTCTTCTTTTGCTGGAAAAGAGAAAGTCCCAAACTCAAAAGAAAATTGATTTGGAAACTCAGTTCCTGTAAAACAGTGTGACCCAAGTTTGCCATATCATGTGTCTTCCCTATCAGGCCTCCCCTTGAACCACAAACAGGAAAAAATTTACTGAGTCTCCAGAACTGCTTCCTACTGCAGCAATATTCCCATCATATAATCCACCTTCAGTTTAATTAGTTTTCTGACCTTTATTCCTCCATACAAAAGGCTACTCCAAAACTTGGCTAGGTTTTAAATATTTTTTATTTTTTATTTCCACCCTAAAGTTATTCACAAGCCACATAGGCCAGTTTGACTTTTTGCTAATGTTGTTCCATAAATTACAACACTCTCCTCTCTCTGGAGTTTATTATACTGTAGCATAAACAATCATATTTGTTTCCAGTCTTCATTTTCCAATATCAAACTGAATTTTCTTCTCTTTGTTTGATCCTACTGTTTTTTTGCTGCACTTGTCTTCATTCAGATTAACTTTTCATGAAGCAGGACTGAACAGAGTGAACTTATGGCCATACCTCAAACAGCACAACTGGTATTTCTTTGATTCAACTGGAAACACACCACATCACAGATCCTAGGATTTTCATCAGGGTTCACTATCCTGCTGCAGCCATGCTGGAGTTTGAGCTAAAGAAAAGAACAGGAGAAGGGATCATCCGGCTGGAATGTCCATGAGCTGTGGTAGGGCAACTTCAGACTTGAAATAATAGATTTTCAGCCAAAATCTGTGCGCTAACGTGTTTTTGCAAAAAAAAAAAAAAAGAAAAGAAAAAAAAAGTGATGAAAACTGTTGGGTTTTTTTTCCTGCTGAGACTCTGCTGAGCTCTAGGTCTCTCCTTGGCACTAGCTTTCCAGGCAGTGAAGTAGTCCTGTAAAACCTGGAAAAAATAAGATTCAAAAAATGTGGAGTGACTGAATTTTTCTTGGCTCCAGCATGCACAGTTTCCAACCAGAACACGTAGTCAATGGTTTTGTTACACGTTGCTTTCTGAAGGCCATTTGAGCTGGCTTAACTGGAATGCTGACTTTTGCAGTAAATCAACTTGTAAAATGCCATTTACTGTTGAAGTAATTATTTTACACACTTGCTGAAGGCCTGATAAATTAAAAATATAATTAAAACAAATTTGTAGGGCAATAACAGCTGACACGAGATCATCTTATCCTCTGCAAGCAGCTGGGTGGCCACAATATGGCCTCAGAGCTTTACCATGCAGGATGACTTCTGCCCTCCTTGTGGGGAATGACAAACTCTTCATGGAGCAGAAATTCCTAAAGCAGTGTCAAATCTGCAAGTGTTTTATGTTTCCGCCATGGAGCCTAAGTGCAAATTCCCTCTTGAGTGGTTTGTCTCCAATGCCCAAATCCTGTCATGTAGTCTTCTCTGCCCATATAAATTAATGGGCAGAATCCTTTCCCAGCATCAGATGTGGCTCCATCCAGTCTGGTACTCAGAGATTTTATTTTTTTTTGTCATTTACACAGACTTGTATTGTCAAGGCAAAAAAAACCCCAAATGTAGAGAAGTTTTATTTAGTTCCAGCCTACACATTTCTCTCCTATTGATCATGCTTCATTTTACCATGCAATAAGGGACGTGATTTCAGTTACCTCTCTGTGTTGGCTCTTTAGAGGTAACTTGTACTCATATTGCACCTTTTGCGAAGTTCAAAGCCAATAAAAATAAAGTTTTCTGACAAAAGAGTCAATGCTTATAGCCGTGGCCCACTGTGAGTAGGACTTCACAATATTTTGAATTGGGAGACGTGCAAGTACTTCTTCCTCCCAGTTATACTTTAAAGGGGGTGAATGACTCTGTAATTTCACAGCTGGTACTTCATCTTTGAGGCCACCAAGTTAACTTGTAACAATCATGGCAAAGGTTTATGTTTTATGGATATATTTCCCTCATTGCAAAGATTGCTACTACATCTGCAGTGCAGAGGGGCACTGAGAAACAGAGAGTTATTGAAGAGCAAAATATCTTGACTGCTCTGAGCAGCTGGCCCCAACTGCCTTGTGCTGCTTTTGCTGCCAGCCATGCCCTGGGCAGGCAGCAGCGGGGGCAGCTGCCAGCTCTTCCTGAAACAGGCTGCAAGATTAAGCTCATAAACATAAAAAATTTTATTTCAGGAAAATAAAAGAAAACATGGGCTGTAATGTGTAGCTGGTCACTGAAAGATGAAGCTTTTCTGTGTGTAATACTGAAGAGATTTCCTTTACCAAAATATGATAACAAAAAACCCCCCCATTTATTGTCCTCTCGTTTTTATTACTCTTACCTCATTTATCTCCCTGGGGAATGCTGCAAATTCTTCCCTGCTTTCTGACAGTTGCCTGGAGTGACTGGAACTCTACAAATAGCAGCATCCCAAACACAAGGGGATGTGTTGCAACATTTTCACAAAGTCAAGGCCAGATTCAAGAGCTCAGATTCTCTTTTCAGTTGACTTAAGCCCAAACCTTCACTTCTGGCTAAGGCTGCCTTATTACCATCTGTTAGCTGAGCTCACACAGCATTGCCCCACACACAGCCAGATTCTAGTGGGGTCCCAATCCATCTAAATCAGGGCTCCTGGACTGCACTAGGAACAGAGGTGTAGACAGACACAGAGGCTGGATTATGTTGGTTTTCTAGCCCAGAAAACAGAGACTGAAAATTTTGTGGGTTTTTGAATAGTGTAGCTATCCCATTAATATTCCAAGATATGTGTCTGAACAGCAGCACAGGCTGCCACGCTCATCATGTCCCATAGAGATCCTACATATCTCTGAGCATGCTGCAGTCCTGCCAGCTGCTGCCTGGATCTGCCTGGTTTGAAAAACATGTGCAGGTTTCACAATGCATAATTTTTAGGATAGTATAGCTCACTGTGGGATAGGGTAGAAATGGTGCTCTCTTCTTTTAAAACTATTGTTCTTTAACAGTTTAATCGCTAGCGTTGACTCACAACCTGAGGTAGGGGCTGGGATGGAAAGAAAGAAACATTCCTTATCTGCTTTTAAAATTCATTATTATTCTCACAGAGTTTCTAATGAAGTCTTATTTTTGTGCTGTAGGTTTGTTACAATTTCTGGCACTCTGATCTTCCCATGTCTTATTGGGTTTTTGTTGTTGTTGCTGGGTTTTTTTTTGGGGGGGGAGGGGTTGTTTTTGTTTTGTTTTGTTTTTTCTTTTTTTTTTCCCTTGGATTTACTTACAGACCCAAAATTTACCAGCAGTTCATGAAATTAGTGGAATTAAGTTCAGGTTTCCCCTGCTAAAACTGTGTATTGGGATTCCCCTGGGATTGTGTAGAGGATGCTGTTCCTAAAGTTCAGCAAGCACATTGCTGGCTGGCACAGTGCTGGGTGAAGACACTTTCTACACCAAGTGAAAGTCTTCGGAACGCAGTTGTGCTGAGATTTTAGAAACAAGTATTTTGGTGTGTAAGGCAGCGTTGGCTTGGGGTGGGGAGTTTTTGGGGTTTGTTTGTTGCTGTTTGTTTGGTTTGGTTTGTGTGGTTTTGTTTTTTGGACCGAGACAGGATTTTCTTGCGTGTCTTTTATTGATGAGGCAGGGCAATTGATGAGGCGTGAGATTAGAAACGGCGTGGCAGCAATTACCGGGCCGAGGACATTCCCTATGCATTCCCGGCTGCTCGGTTGGCTGTGGACCCGCGGGTTACACTCGGCCACGGTGTGATTTTCCTTCTGCTCTTAGCACCCATCCCCTTCCGCCACAAGATGGGGATGCAAGCCCGGGTTTAGGCCGTGTATGAAGACGCTTCTAACCCCCAAGAATGAATCTCCATGATCCTTGCCCGCTCAGGGACCTTCCTTTGTTGCTATTATTTAGAGCCTGCAAATTCGCAAAATATATTAATTCTTAAATAATTTTATATTACTGAAGGATGCTGGGATCTGGAAAAAAACCCCTCTTTCTTATCTTTGCTGAAATTAAAACACCTCTGTGATGTAGTTGGCCATAAACAATTTGAACTCCTTGCAAATCCATGTCAAATTTTAAATCATTGCAGCAACAGTAAGAGGCAAACCTCTCTCTAAAAATACCTGTGTGTCACTAAGCAGAGATTAGTGAGCTAATGATTAGTCAGATAATAGCTGGCTATTGATTTAGTCAATTAAATCAATTCTATAAGCTGCTTTATTTTAAATTTTCGACTTTAAGATTCATTAAATATCTACGAATAGTCTGTCCCAAGTGGCCAAGGGAAGAAATCCAGGCTAAAATGTGGCCAGGGAAGGCCCAGCAAGTCTGCAGGTCTCATGTTTAGCTAGCAGTGGGAGCAGCTTGGCTGAAATGATTAACAGGCTTCATTTCGTAACATAACAATGGACAGCCCCTGAAAGATTTTGGTAGAAAACATCATATACACATCTCTTTTCTGTATGTTGGTGTAATGAAGCCTCCCGTTCCTTCTGAGCTAAAGACAAGTGTTCAGCATACTCAGCCCTTCATTTAGTCAGCATTTACTCAGTCTTGCACACATAAAGGGAGGATAAAAGGGACCTGAGCTCACAAAATCCCATTTTCATCATCCATGTTATGAGGTGATACATCCTTTCATCACCAACTTGAGACCACTGATATCCTTGTGAATAGCTCTAATCACTTCTCCTGCCCCCAATATTATTTCAAAATTTAGGTACTGTACTTTTTTATTGTTGACCTACAATAAAAAGTAATTTATTTATAAATCCTCTTTTCCTATTTATTACCACTGATTCCTTTTGCAGTACTGTCTGTGATGATTCATTATTCAGAATATTTGACATTCAGAGAAGTCACTTGTAATAAGTGCCTCCAACAAATAACTGCTTTTTCTAAGAAAATTTTGTATAAAGTGGGATGCCACAAATAACAAGATAATGCTGAACAGCAGAACAATGTTGTTCAGGCTTGATGAAATTGCAAATTGTGTTTCAAGAACAACAATTTGGGTTTTTTTTTACTTTACTTTATTCGATAACTGTCGAATCAGATTTCTCCTTCTTCTACATCCTCCCCTGCCTTGAAGGGCAAAGGTCATCACCTTTGAAGGCATTAAAAATTCAACCTGCCATTTCTGTAGGGTTTATATTGGAAGAGAGTCACACAATAAACCCCTGTCCCATCATTCAGTAAGACAGCTCTCAAAAATGCTGACTGTAATTTTCTGTCCTCCATGTGCTGCCTAGTGGATTTTTGTGGGCTTTTTTCATTTGGATAACACAATGAAGGGACTAGTTTCTAGTCCCTTTCACTTTCTGGTTTTCATGCAAAGTGCAAGATAGCCACGTATTTGTTCACAAAAGGAACACTACCATCACCCCTTATTAATACTAGTTTTAGATATTTAAAATGTTTAATTCATTTACAAGAACAAAATCCTGAGGAAAGTCATCCTTATTTTGCCTCCAAAATCTTCGCACAGGTGTCTTGATTGAAGTGAATCACATGCATTTTGTTGCATGCCCTTTTTTTTTTCCTCTAAGAAAAGGTGTCTTCTTACTGCTTTTTGGATGACGAGTATTTAGTTACTAAATGACAGACAAATCTCTCAGCTAGATCATAGAATGTCCTGGGTTGGAAGAGATATCATGGATCACATAGTTTCAACACCCCTGCCATGGGCAGTGACACCTTCCACTGACCAGGTTGCTCAGAGCTCCATCCAACCTGGCCTCAAACACTTGCAGGAACAGAGCATCCAACAACTTCTCTGAGCAACCTGTTTCAGCATCTCAACACTCTCACGTAAAGAGTTTTTTCCTAATATCTAATCTACACCTGCCCTCTTTCATGTGTTGGTCTGGCAATTTCCAGCTGCTTCTGGATTATTGTTTTGCTTCTTGCTCTCACCTGTAGCTGCCAGGTCTTACTCAAGAGAGTATGCCCCATGTTTAGTTGGGTTGACCTTCCCACGAGCGCCCTGGAAGGCCATAGCAAGTGTCCTGCAGCTGGCTACTTGGGCTAGCCAGGAGGGAACAGAGTGATGGTCAAGGATTCTAGAGCTGGCAGTAATCATTCAATTCACAACAGCCTGTTTTTGTGTTGGCTCTTACGAAACGGGTGTTGAATTCTGCTGTCACTGTGGAAATGATGAATAATAACCAGGTTAAAGCAATATACTACATCATTCACAGAAGAGGTGTGAGGTAGTTCCTTTGAACTTCTAACACTACCCCAGCTGTTCTTCCCCTCTGGGAATGTTTCAACATCTAAGGTGAAATGCCTTATTTGTAAACAAGTGGAAGAGAAGATGATTTTTTTTTTTTTTGTTTCATTGTATGATTAGCCTGTTCTTTGCAATACTTTTACATTAGCATTTATGTGGAAATAGAGAGGATGATGGAGGGGTGTATCTCAGCTAATGAATTTATTCTGTTGGCTGCCCTGAAAAGACAGGCATGTTAAAAAGCCATTGAGCTACTCTTACACAAATATAACAACATAGTTGAGAACTACAGGAAACAACTGTGTGACCCAAGGTAGGTGGGCATTATGACAAAAGCCAGCTATACACGACTTGTGGGTCTCACTGACTTTTCACCAGTCTTTCACAATGCATTTGCTCTGATTTGAGCTCTCATGGCTCTAGATAAGTTCTTTGATAAGTTGCATAAATATTCATCCTGCAGTTGTTCTCTCCATGTAGCATTACATTCCTCAAGAGCAGAAAAGGTAAGAGACAGTTGTTCGATGCAACATCTTAGCCAGAAAATATGAAATAGCAAAAGCGGAGCTGTATACAGAGGTGTGTTTTTTGTTGTTGGCTTTGGGGAATTTTCTGTTTCTCCGTGATAGGCATGACTGCTTCTGAGTTTTTTGTTTTCTAAGGATTTTCTGAATGTTTTGCACAAAAGTAGTTAAGGTTTCTTGAGTAACGTGCAACCTAGAGTCAAATACAACAGCATCTTGGCTGATTTCTGTGGCCCCAGAAGTACATACTGCTGTTCCCTATTCATCCCACTTTTTTTTTTTTTTTGAACAGTCACCCTGAAGGACGGTGCTTCAGTTCAGGGAGGAGAAGAAGATCAGGATATATAAAAACATGTCTCTGTGGGAAGGGTGGAAGGCACAGGAAGGAATCCATTCACTTTTAGGCTGGGGTTAAGAAAAGTTCAGGTAATCTTTCTCTGCCCTGCACAGGGGTTGTTGGCCCTGTGTAAAGTCAGGAGGGGACAAAGGCAATTGTGGAAGTTTCAGTCTGGGTTTGATTCTTCCGACACACAGGAAACAAGTATGCTGGCCTTCAGTTCTCCCAAGACTTTAAGCCAGTACTGAAGAGTCTTTATTAACACAGAGAAAAGTTACCAGCCTGTCATAGCCCCAAGTGCTCCAGTGGTTTGACAGAAATTGTGACTTTCTAGGCTCTCATAAACAATGGCTAAAGCTTGATTTCTGCTCTTGCTTTTTATAGAATGAGCATGTACCTGCTACCTCTAAAGATGTATTTATGAAAGCCTTAATGCCATAGCTGTTGTTCACTGCTGTGGGTTCATGTTTGAACTTTTCACCCCCCATTGCAGTCTCCAAGGAGTTGCAGATTCTCATCATTCCCTCTCTGGATTACAGTTTGAAGCACGTTTTCCTGGTGAAGCTGCAATGAGGACTAAGAAGAAAAGGGCTCTGTGTGATTCATGTGAAAAGTAAGTTAGAGGCTTACAGTAAAGAGGAGGATAGAGGAGGGAGGATGTTATGTCAATTCACTTTGAGAGTCCTAAAGTGAAATTGTCAGTACTAAGTCTAAGTTTTGTAAACTTACCAACTGGGAAAGTTGTAATTTCAGGTTAGAGTGGCTTAGGGAGGAAAACAGAAACTGAACACGGAAGAGATCGCTCTTTTTCCTCTCCTTTTCTCTGCTTGGCTAGACTTCCTTTTGTCCCTGTCCCAGAGTCAAGTATTTCTGAGAAGCACTTCCCAAAGGCTTTCCCTCCTACCCTGATGCTCAGGTCCTGCTGAGTGGTGCTTACATCTGAGCGGATATAGAAATAAGCACGTGTGTGCTGTGTTTTCTCCCACAAAAAAAGGCCTCAACTCCCTAATTCTGGTTTGAAGTGTAATTTGAATTTCTAGGACAAACACTGCTTCTGGGCGGCAGTGACCGGGAGAAGGGCACTGGGGGAAATACATTCCTTTCCCTGCCGTGACAGCTGGCAGTCGCTAGCTGTGTGGGGTTCTCTCCACTTTTCGCTTTAACCTTTCTCTATTTCACCAACGTATCCCTAGATGGAAAACCATAACGGGGGGCAATGCTTGGACTGCTTCACACTTTCCAGACTCGGGCCAAGTGTTGTACGGCATCCTGCTCTGGGGGGCCGTGGCAGTGCCGAGGCACAGAGGGGTTTGTTTGGCCCTGCTGCCCGGTTTCCAGGCCACGCTGGCCGGCTCCGTTCGCCCTTCGGGCGGGCGCGGTTGCGGTTCCCCCGCACCCCGCTAACGTTACCGGGCTCAGCGGCTTCGCGGCGAGACTTCCAGCGGCTCTGCCCGCGCCCGGGCTTGCACACGAGCCGAGCGGATCCGCTCCCCGCCCGGTACCGAGCGGCAGGTCCCGGCTGCCCGGCCCGGGGCCTCGGTGATGCCCGGGGGCCGCCCGGTGCAGCCGTGGAGCCCGTGCTCCGCCCGCCACGACCCGGAGACGCTCCGGGAGGCAGACCCACCCCCGTCGAGCCCTCCCGGCCGATCCGCCGGGAGGCAGGAGCCCGGCTCCGCTCCCCCCGCGGGCTGCGGGGCGGGCCGGGGCGGCGGGCGGCACCTCGGGGCCGGGGCTCCCGCCGGCAGGGGCCCGCCGGGAGCAGCGAGGGCGGGCGGCCGGGGCGGAGCGGCAGCCGGCATGGGGGCCGGGGCGCTGGCCGTACGCGTGAGTAGGGGCTGGCGGCGGGATGGGCACGGGAGCGGGGCGGCGCTGCCAGCGGAGCGCGGCCGGAGCAGGGCCGCCGGATGGCGGCCGGGTCAGCCTCCTCCTCCTGCTGCCGCCCTCCGCCGGGGTCCCTCGCGGGCCGGGGCAAGGGAGGCCGGTCCGGGCCCGGCGCCTTCTCCTCGTCCCGAGCGCTCTCCATCTGTGCTCTCCGTCTCTCTTCTTCCTTCTCTTTTTTTCTTTCTCCTTCTCCCCGCTCGGCAGCTGCCGCTCAAAGATTCGTCAAGGCGATTCCAGGCGGTTTTCTTTAAGTTTCCCACACCGCTCCCCCCCCCCCCCCACCCTTTTTTTTTTTTTTTTTTTTAAACTCTGCAACTGTACTGCCGCGTTCCCTGCGTTAAAGTTGTTGGATGAGCTGTAAAAGTGCGTCCCTGTGGCGTATAAATAGCTTTTTTCCGAGTGTCTGGGCGGCACTTTTTGGTGGCATCCTGCAGGGATGATTAAGTTGCTTTCCCAGTCTTGGAAATCAGCAGCAGTGGCATTAGTACTTGGACACGTTTTCCGTGGGTAAAGTCAGATCTTCCATCTATAAGGCAACATAACACTGAACTCTTTGTTTCAGAGCTGTTTTGAGAGGATGGCATTATTTTGGTTTTGGTTAGACGTGTATTTTGGATAACCACGTAATTTTTTGTTCCTAGTTAGCGCACCCTTTTCAGATGCTGAAACAAGCTCAAAAATTTCCTCTTGTTTCTGTGGACATGGCAAATGTCTGTCGGTTCTCATGCAGGTTTAAACAGTGAGTTTCCCCAAGTAAATCCAACTCAGTGACTCAGGTTTTCGAATGTTGAAACAGGCTGGAAACCTGTAACTGAGCAAGATTATGAGGCTAATTGAAGGTCTTAATTGGAAAAGCTCCCTGAGCATCACAGCTGCTCAGAAACTGCTCAAAGGATTTTTGCTGTCTTCTGAATTTAACCTAGTCTACATGATTTTTCCCTTGTCATGTCTCTGCCTGGAAGAAGCATTCTTTATTATTCATTTAATCCTGAACAGGAACGTGTCTTTTTAATAGAGGTGTGGTATTCTAACGTTAGTCAAATTTTAGTTCAAACACTGGTGCACCTACTGTTCATTGTAAATATTTATAAGATTGTCACAATAACGCAGTATTGCGGTTCTGTTTCACAAATAATAAAACATACTTGTGATGTTTATATAAGCAGCATCTTTTGTAAATATCACACGAGTGTTGTGTAGGACCTGGGACTGTAGAGCATACATATGTTTCAAATAATTGCTTAATGGGAAAAGCACAGCCAAGTGAGTGAGCTGCCAGATCATTTTATATCTGATAGTCATGCTTAATAGCAACATAGCAGATGTTTATGTTGCTTACAGGGTACAGTAAAAATACTGTGTCTAAAGTGAAGAGATTTTAAAGGCTTGTTTAAAATAAAATAAAATATGTATGCCATGAAAAAATTTGTCTTAACACAGTGAAGTGTCAAGACTTAGGCAAGAGACTGAGCGCTTTTTTGTGTTACTATATGGTATTCTATGTGTACAGTTTCTACTACCAGTTTGTTAATGAAACACAGTAGGAATAAGTTTATTTTAAAATTATTTTTGAGCACCATGCCAGTGGTGGGCTTCTTAAAGAGACTGAACTCCGTGGCAGCACTGGCTCCTAGTTCCTGCAGTGTGATTGCAACTGTGGTGAATGATGCTGCTGCTCTGCCTTGAACTGTCTTCCCAAATGTGCAGTCCTGTAAGCTGATCAAGATTTCTGCTTATTATCAGTCCCATAAATTAATCATGTATTATTTTATTCCTCTGGGTTTTATTAACTATCCTCGCATGATTTCTTTGTCACTGCAACTCAAAACTTGTGAGAATGTTGTGCCTCCAGAAGGACCTATGGGATTAAGGGTTTATTGTGCAGTGGGTTTTGCACTCCCCTTGTTATGTGTGATTAGATTATGTAGTCCCTTTCTACCTCTAAAACCTTAGTAATTAAATTTCAGACTTAGCAGATACTAACCATAACAGAAAATCTTTCATAAGGATCCATCTCACCTGACAGTGGCCAAATTGAATCCCTAGGAAACAGTATTTGGAAGAAGAGTGCAGTGAACCTTCTCAGACTACTGCTCTGACAGGCATCCTGAAGACAAGCTGAGCTACTGGTGGTGTATTGAGATTGTTTGTGTTTGTCCAGTTGCTTTTGTAATCCATGAGATTTTCATGAGTTAACAACAGCAGTCTCCTGCTTACTTACTCCCAGTTACTTGTTATTCTAGTAACAAGCTTGTCTGCAAAAGTCTTTCTCCCTTACCTACAGACTACCCACATTCTTGTTTCTCTTCTAGTGTTTCTCTGTTCATTTTTACTTTCCTACTTCACATAGGTTTTTTTCCTGTGGATTAAAATTAAGTGGGGCCAAAGCCTTATGCTGGAGCATAAAAGCCAGTTTTGATGGATGTGCTGGTTTTGTGATCACACAACTTTCTGGAGCAAATGTGACTAATGCAAGAGTTTTTTGGTTTTTTTTCCCCTCTGCTCCTTTAAGCAAAGCAAGTCGGCTGTGAGATTGAAGGAGGACATGAAAAAGATAGCAGTGCTTCCACTGAACAAGCAGAAGGACACGACCTGTCCAAAGGTGTTTGGTGTGAGTCTTCTGGAGCTGCAGCAGCAGGGACTGAGCAAAAATGGAATCCCGATAGTTGTGTGGAATATAGTGGAGTACCTCACTGAGCATGGTAAGCTTAGTGGAGTCACTTCTCCTTAGTAGCACTCTTTATGTAAGACTCTTCAAAGGGAAGAATGTGGGGTTTTTTTGTGGCATGAACCACGGGCAAAGAATGTTACTGTATGTGGTTTGTTTCTTTTTTTTTTTCTGCCTTGATGCTGAACTTATTTTTAGCTTGTTTATAAAGGTGAACTACAGTGTTAGGTAGCAGCACACTCATAAACAAGCTGTTCAGTTCATAAATGGAATGACATTTGTCAAGATTTGAGTCATATTCCAGTTGCAAAACATTTGTCTTTAACACTTCTCTGTAGAGATTGTCATAGGCACACACACATATACACACACATCCCATCAGAGAATATTACTGAAAAGGAATACAAGTTTTTACAGGTTTTCAGATATATTCCAGTTACTATTAACACCCTCAAGAAAGTAAGTTCAATTCTTAGCTTCTCTTTGCATTCATTTAATGGGACTTTAGTTCCTGTTGTTGAAATACATTTCCTTGCAGAAACCTAGAGCACCACTGGTGCACAGACGTCTTGTGTGGCATTTGGTCAGCAATAGAAAAGGTTTGTGGTGGTAATTTCATCTTCTAAGGAGCTGCATCTGGTTTTACCCTTAAAGTTTTTCTTTCAGCTACTCAGTAATGATAATCCAATTCTAGAGGCCTAGATTCTATGACTGTATCTTGATAGATCCTCAGAAGCTCATAGATGCAAACATGGCTTGAAAATCAGCTTGGATTAAGGTACAGTGCAAATTTAAAACATGATCCTACCTTTTCACAGCAGCATCTTGCTTGGTCTGCTTCAACCTGCCTGAAAAGTGGCCTGCTAGGACACTGGAAGAGAAAGAATGGAAAAAGCTTTCCGTCATTTAGGATTTAATCAAAACCAGAAACTGACAGGCACTCTTAACTTCGAGTTGTAGGCTGTGCTCTGTGTTCCATAAAAAGATTGGAATCCCACACGACTGTGTCTCAAATGTGGCTAAACAAGCCAAGTTTTCTACTCTGCAGCAAGATTAGTTGGGCTTCTGAATGCCAAGTTGATTATCTGGCTCTGATAAAGATGAAGGCCATTCTTTTCCTCAAAAATGCAGGCAAGATCTCAAAGATAGCCTCTTATATGGAAAGTTGTTGAAATGGGTGTCACATATCTGTGTAAGGTTTGTTTTGTGAATTAACGGTGAAGTTAACTGTGAAGGCATTTTAAACAAAGGCCCAGACACCCAGGTTGAGCTGACTGTTGGGCAGCTACATCTTTAAACTAAGTTTGCATTAAGCTGCCTATTTCAAATTTATAGATGAAGCCTAATTTCCCTGTGCTGTATTTAGTATTTTCTAATTACTGTTTTCAAGATGTTCTAGCCTCTCTTTATTTCCATAAATGAGTGAGAGAGAGGGAAGGAAGTTTAATGTGCCTGGGGGGCTGTGGCCTTTGCTCGCCTAGTGCTGCAAAAGCAAAAATCTTTATTGAGATGAGATATTTTCTGCCCTCGAGATGGCAGCACAGCATGTCACATGAGAATGCATTTTGTTGTGAATGCAGGAATACAAACTCTGCCAACAGCATTTCATATTAATCAAGTAAAATGTTTGAGTGCTTGTCCATTTTTTCCCTTTACTAGAGCAGTTTGTCTTCTGGTCCAATAAAAAAGATTATTTTTCTCTGCAAACTCTGCTGCCTCAGAATTAAATTCCTGGACTGGAAGCATTCTATCAGATTGCAGTTCCTTGATGTTTAGTCTGAACTGATGAAAACAATACGTATTTCAGTCCTCTTAGTGTTACACTTCTGAGGAAGAACAAGCAGGTTGTAGATGCAGTATTGGAAAGGCAGAATTTTTGCAGTGAAAGGGTTCTAGAGAAAAAATAATTTATAGAGGTCAATTTTAGGGTCTTCACAGAAGGTTTTGAATCTTAACAAATGCCTAGAAGGTGCTGTTCAATTCCATATGATTAGTCTGTCTTCCTCTGTTGAAGCCTCTTTTTTTGTACATCTCCTTTACCTGGTGTGGGGTGTCTGGCCTGCAGTGATCGATACCATTTCTTTTTCATTGTGAAATACTTTGGGCTCTGTGCTGTCCAAGATACATTATTTGCTCATTGAGATTTCCTACTATCATGAAGTTGCAGAATTCACTATGGAGTTAGTGCTGTACTCAGCACATAGTCAGATGTTTTTGCCTCATGATAGTCATGGGTAAGAACCTGTTACCCTGGAACATGGAGCTAGAAGCAATCACATGTGTGAGTATGGCAGTCCTGCTCAAGGTAATGGGCTACTTCCAAAAATGAAGCAACAGAAGTGTTTTGTAGGGTCCTTCGTAGGATCCTTTTCTGTTGAAATACACCAATGGAAAATGTCGTCTCGGTTTCTCATGGTGTGAGACAGCTCAGTGGCATTGCAGTATTCTGGGTTCTCAAAATAGTATCTCAGGCCTCAAGATCTTGTCATTAGTATTTGTTATTTATCATAACCTAACTACCTGACAAGAGGGAGTTTCTGGGGACAAAGCAGTATTTTTTTTTACATTGTAGTGTATTAATTGCCCTCGTTTGTATTACTACATGTGCGTTATTTAAACCACAGTATCTGTTTCATCATGTCACTGGGACGTGGTGGTTCAGCTCAATCTGAAATCAATGTATCATTACAGGTATGACACAGGAAGGTCTCTTCAGGGTGAACGGCAGCATGAAAATGGTGGAGCAGCTGCGTCTGCAGTATGAGCGTGGGGAAGAGGTGGAACTTGTTAAAGATGGTGATGTGTACTCAGCAGCCAGTCTGCTGAAATTGTTTTTGAGAGAGCTGCCGGATGGAATTATCACATCTGCCTTACGTCCCAGGTTCATTCAGCTTTACCAGGGTAAGTGAGAGGTAGAGTCAATGCACTTTCTTTCTGGGTAACTGGTTTCCTAGTTTACTTACTTTGTTCCTCATTTCCTTTGGCTTCAGCTCTTAACTTCTCCCAGATGTGCAGTTCTGTTATAAGAGGCAGAAAAATGTTTCTCATATGTTTGGTAAAGTTGGACTATTTATGATTTTCTAATCCAGTTATATCTGTTGAATAAAAAACGAAGTGATCAGCTGGTTTCTTTGGGTATGCTTGTAGAAAATAATTGCACAGATTAATAGATAGGTTTATTTCTGTTTGGTAGGGTGGTTTCTGACAGTTTCATTGTAATGGACTCTTGAGAAATGAGACCTTCATCTGCATGTCAGATTGGGCCAAAAGCATACACTGCCAAAGTTTCTGCTTCACACTAAGTAATGTGATTGTCCATGAAAAAAAAGAACCAATTTGTAGTAACAGCAGACCTTATGTTTTATCCATAGCACACAACCTGGAAGATTTCTTTTTTTTTCTCTTATTTATGCCCCCTCATCCACCTTCAAGTGGTGGATCAGCCATAGGAAGGAATACCACTTCTGCTGTGGAAAGTTGAGAAATAATTTTAAATCATAAAGAGAGTTATGCAAGTTTCAGTCTAATTCATCTGTATCTGATAATCTCTGGTGGTGGTAGGTGGAATAAGTGGTGGTTGGCCCTGTTCTTTGACCGTGTGGATCACTGACAGTTCATCTCTCTTGCTGCAAGCAGTCAACACTTCTTTATGTTTTCTTAAGAAATTGCAAGGTGAGTGGGTAAAGTTACTGGAGAATGCAGAGGAGGAACGTGCTCTCTGACGTGCATCCCTGGCGGAAGATGGTGCAAAGTTCTCACATTCTTGTCTTGAGGTCTACCTTCCACTTCTTGCCTTCAGTGGAGAGGAGGTTTAGCCATTTCCAAGAGGAGTGAAAATAGTGCCATGGGTTTTCTTTCTTTTGTTTTTTGGGCTGTAGAGAGTGTTGATGGTGCACTGGAGAAGAGCTCTGTGCTTTACCTTGCGTGCAGACATTTCTGCTGTAGGTTGTATGTGGACTGTGTAAAATACCTTCACTATTTAGTAAAGTTGTCTGGGGCACAAGGATAGGGTTCAGGAAGTGTTGTGTAGGAAGGTGCTATTGTTTTAGAAAGTCCCTTTTTTTCTGGTCATTGCTGTGCTTTCTTTGGGGACTTCTAGATTTCACCAGGTCTGACTCATGAGCTGTATTTAATTATGTTCTTCCTCATAAATCACAGCTTAAGTGTAAATTAATAATAAATAAATAAGTCACACCTTTGCTGTTCCATATCTCTTCTCCCACAAAGGTCATTCTGGTATATTGTACCAGCAACTACTGATGTCCTTTGTGAACAGCGCTGTTTGTGGAAAGGTTAATTTGTTCTGTCTCCCACAGGAAAGGCAAAATCCCCCAAGTACTTTCTAGGGAAATGAGATGGGTATCGTTATTTAGCAGATTTACTCACCAAACTTTCTTGTTTCTAAATAGAGTTACTGGTGTAACCTATGAACCCAGTTCTGCAAAAATCCATCCAACTGTGACGTGTCTTCATAGCTAAGTTTGCCGGTATTTCACAATAAGATCAAGCTTAGTGCCATTTTAATTTTGATTAAGGAAAAGTACCGTCTTATTTGAAAAATGCAAGTTGGCTGTTGTGGCAGGAGGAAGGCTTTTGTAAAGTTTGAAGAAAACTTGAAGGGTTTTTCATGCCTTAGAAAATACAACATAAATGAGTAGTTATGAAAGGCACTGATGATTTTCATCGTGTTCAGATTAGCTTAAGTGGTAGGTGGGCATTTGCTTGCAGTTAAATGATCAACCAACTGTGCAGGATTGCAGGAGTTATCTGTTCACTTATCAAAGTATGTGCAAGGGTATTGGTTGCAAAATGGTACCAGGAGAGTGTGTGCCTGGGTGTTCGTTTTGTAAACTGTGAAGTGAGTAGGTCAAACTGTTTCTGAGTCAACAGGTTATTAAAAAATAACTTTGAATCTGGAGCCACTTTGCAACATGTCTACAGTGAAGGCAAATACAAGCTCTGTCACAACCTCTGCATTCCCTCCTGTTGAAGCTTTGCATGGGAAATGTTTTTTTAGGATTATGTTAGATTTCTTTTGGTGTATTTTTAGGGGTTGTTATCAGCGTTTTTTAAGCCAGCTGACATCTTGGCCTGAGAAGAACACATAGTTACTTTACTTACTATAAAAATGGTTAGAGAGTGATTCCTCTAGTTAAAAATAGCTGGACTGAAAATTACAAACTTTACCTGTAGCTGTAGCCCTTTTCAATTCTAGCTATCAAACTTGTTACCAAATCAAAGAGAAATAATCTGCCCTATTATGAAAGGGAGAAGCTGTCCTGTTGGTGTTCAGGAAGTCTACATAGCTGGTTTGGCTTTGCTGTCTGCAGCCTGTGCAGTGTTGTGTGAAACAGAGCCCTGCATGCTGCCCTCAAATCCTAAAGTACTTTTGTTTATATAAATATTCAGCACAATGCCAGGACCATGCAGTTCCATAAAACATCATGTAGTGTATTGTGGTGTGTCCTGGTATTCTCTCTGTGCCCTTGGAGAAGGACAGTGGCAGTGGGAGCTGGGAGGGGCCTCCCTCTGTAAATGATGTTGATGGGAGATGTGTGTTGCAAGCGCAGGCCAGGGACACACTGACAGTGACCTTGGTGTTGGCCAGTCTCCTCACAGTGCCTGACAAATAAAGATTGCTCCTTACGGGGACTTCTGGGGTAGAAAATGTCCATCACAATCTCTTTTGTGGCTGAGGCTTCCCTGCAGAGCCGAGCTGTGCCCACTTGTGCGAAATGGGATGTACTTTGAGAAACCTCAGCCAGAAATTAGCAGCTCCCATACAACAATCGCTGCCTGAGCTTGTTTCTTCCCTCTGGCTTTTCATTCCTTATCTTCTATATCATGATCACTGACGCCTAAGACATCTGTACGTACTAGGAACTGTATACACAGCTCTTACCCCTTTCACAGGTCACTAGCTTTCATCAAGACGAAGTGCTACTGTACTGTAAACTTCTTCTTGTTTGATTCCTTCCTCCAGTGGAGGTGCAGTGAAATACGGACTGTCTTCCTTTCTTATTCAGTCTAATTAAGTTTAATGTTATTTCGTCACTCTGGCTTCTTGACATTGCTCATTCTATAGAATTTGTATTTTTTCAGTGAACAGCAGCAAGATGTGAGTTCTATTTCACATACCTTCTTCTGCTCACAGCCTGTGATGGCTGGCATGGTTTTGTCTGGTGCCTGTGAACAGCCTTGCCTTTTTCAGGGAGAGGGATGGGAGGCAGTGGAAGGGAAGGAGCAGCTCCCTTCCCGATCAACATGTCAGTTTACAGAACACATAGTAGCCAGCAGCTGTTTGAGTTACATGAACAAGCAGAACCAAAAATACAGCTTGTGTTGGGGGATTTTAGAGGTCAAATTTCGATCTGAACAATGACTGTGAAAATGAATAGATGAGAGCTAACATTTTAACCATGGTAACTGCAGCAGTGCACCAAATCTGATTCATTAGATATCTGTGATTCTCCAGGGCTCTTGTGATACGATTTTAACCTTTTCCTTTGGCTTTTATTGTCATTTTAGTGTTATCAAAGCTATTTCCAGGCTAGAGAAATAACTTCTGTTTTCCATGTGATCATGATGTTCATTATGCAGTAAAAACCTCTTGGAACTGGATTTTTATGCAGATCACACTCACCAGAGTTGCAAAAGAGGTGTGCTGTTCCTCCAGTATGTTGGAACGAAGAATAAATACAGCACTGCAAAGTACCATAATGATAGAGTGAGGTGTCTCAAGCTGGATTGTGATGACAGCCTTCTTATTAGGAGGACTTACAACATTTCTGCTCCTGATGGCAACAAGGCATGATTTTTTTTTCCCTCTGGGTCAGGATCGTATGTGAAGGATGGTGTCTGGAGCGGATTGTTTCTTGGCAGAGAGAGACTGGAGTCCCACTTCCCGTAGATTGCGGAGGTGGAAAGAAATGCTTTCATTCTTTCTGCAGCCCAGTGGGTGCTATGGTACTGCAGTGCACAACCTGCTGCCTGTGTTCCAAAGATCAGCTTCCCAGGGCACATTGAGAGCTGCTGACAGATGCAAGCTTTTCTGACTGCCCTCCAGCCTGGTAGCATGCAAGGCAGCTGGAAGTTATGCAGTGGTAGCATGACACTGAGCAGTAGCCTCTCTTCCTCACCTCACAGCACAGATAATTGGCTAGGGCACTGTGGTAATGTGGATTCAGTGCTCCCAGACTGGAGTTCTTTGGGGTCAGACCATTTGAGACTTGAGCAAAACAATTACACCTATTTGCGGGAATTCCATATATTTAGTGAAGTTCAGGCAGCATGAAGGGGTAACATGAACGGAGATTAACTGGGGAATTAGATTGTGTCTCTAGTGTGTCAGAGACATCAATATGTTCAGAAATAGCATGAACTATTGGAAAATATGTCCCTCTTGTTGTGAGCTGTGGGCGTATGCTGAAATTAAATGAGACTGAAAACACCCTCACAAATGTGTCTGTACCTCCTACACTGTTGAGACTCCTGTTTCTAGTTAATTAACATTTTTGGAGAGACTGCCTGTCCTTTTCGCTTGTATCCTTGAGTCCTTCCTCAGTAATGAGTCCCTAGTGCAGCCTTGAGGTGCTAACTGCCCTTGCTGGCTTCCTTGATCCTCTGTGTTTGTGTCCTCTGCCTGCTGAGCCTAGGCATGGCCTGAGGCTTCTGGTTTTGTTCCTCTCCTCAGCGCAATCCCCTGTTTCATTCTTGGTTTCAAGCCCTTCCTGACTGCACATATAGCTAGGTTTCTCTTACAGGCCTTGGCTGAGATTTTGTCTATTGCACATGGAGTTTGGAAGGCTCCCCAAATGAAAAAGTTGAATGTCTTTGTCTGTCCTGAGACCATCTTCGTCTTAGCCTTCATTCTTACTTTCCTCCTTTCCACTAGGCAAATTTTTCAAAAGAACTGGTTATACTGTGCTTGAAAATCATGAATAGCATAAACCACTCTGGTGCTCTGATGTTTTTCTGATAGGCACTACCAGCCCAGTAAACCTTAGTGACTGACTTGAAACAAACTGAAAAGGAGGAGGAAGATTCCAAAGAATGAGTTGATGTTATGACTCAAGTCTAGTTTTACTCTCTAGTAAGTCAAAAAACTGTTATATTCAAAGAAATACAGTCATGGATGGCAGTAGCAGACTTGTCCTGTAAACTATACAAACTGCATGGAATACTGTGTATGCATGCATATAAATTGTGGTTGAGATTCGCCACAAATTATAAAATGAATTTTTAAAAATAAAGCTGAAATCCATGAAATGTCATCAGCAGAAGAATCAACAAATTCTTCTGATTTTTGGATTCTTTTGCAAGAAAAACTTGAGTTCCTTCCCTTGTCTTTTCACTGGAGAAGGAGGAAAGAGAGCAAAGCTGTATTTTCTTTCTTAGATTTCACAGGGAGAAGGAATTTGATGGCTCAGTAAATAAGGTTTGCTGCCTCATGTTACTCAGTGTCTACGTCCTTCAATTAGGGTAATTTCTCATGATCTTGTGATGTGGTATCTGTCTCTATTCTTGAAAGCACAGAAATGAATAAAGGTTTGGCTGTGCCCAGCAATAACATTTCTGATGTTGATTCACACCCCATAAAACATCATGGTCAATGAACAGGGACATCCTACCCAGAAAATACTACTAAGACCATGGGCCTTTATTTGTTGTCAGAGAGCAAACATGTCTTTGGAATGTTTTGTGGTGAGTTATAAGCATCTTTCTAGTTTGGAAGGGATGGAAATTCCTCCAGTAAATGAAAAAGTACCCATCAGTCTAAAGTCCCAGTGGGAGACTCAGAGAGGCAATTAGCTATCAAGGGCATTCCCTAATTAGATGACAGGGTGATAGTGATGGAAGAGGTATATTTTTTCTGAGAGATGCTTTGCCTTTCCTTATCATAACTGCAAGCAATTTGTAGTAGAAAACACTGTGCTAGTTGTTTTGTTATCGAAAGAAAAGCATGTTAGGAGGTGAATTTTAGTATTTTGGCTACATGGAAATAAGTCGTGTTTTGTTTTCTTTTAAGCTTCATAAAAAGATAATTAGTAATCAAGTCAAAGACTGTACAGTCCACTTTGATCAGAACAATACAAATGCACTGAAATTCCTTATTGTTATCCCATTTAATACAGCCTTCAGAAGCCTCCTGAAATTTTGCTGCAATAATGGATCAGATTTCTTGCTGTTGCCAAGCTGATTGCTGGTAGCAAAGACATGATTGTTGTTTCCTCTCTGTAACTGTAAAAAAGGTTGTGATAAGCAAGCAAGATTTTTTTTCTCATCTGCTTCATGCATATTTGATATTTGACTTTTCTGAAGGAGCTAATTTCTTCTCTGTGTAAGAAAAAGATATAATTAATCAGTTGGTTAAAATGTTTGGTCCTGTAATTTCACTGACATTTTAAACTTTGGTCTGCTGTGATAAAAGAATTCATACTAAGTCTGTGGTACCAAAACAGACACATAAAAGTGAATTCACCATGCATATAAAACTTAAAAAGGCTTTCTTGCCATGTACAATATTAGGCATGTCAGGTAAGGCAAGAATCCTAAGCCTGGAAGCAGATGAAGTCCCTCAAGCTTTAGCTGTATGGAGTGGCAAATAAGTATATAAAAAACCTTGTTTGTTTGCCAAACTATTTGCAGGATAAATCATGTTTATTAGCTACAAAAATGTCTGACTGTAAACCAGAAATAATATTGCAACCCAGCGGCTGAGTTTGCAGGAGTCACTTTCATATATTTTTATACAGACTGCTAATTTTCACAGCTAACCACTTTTCAAAGCATTCTAATCCTGAAACACTGTTCAGCCCAGCCCTGGAATATTTCTGGGAAATGAAAGATAAAAACAAATACGATACTTCTGAAGTGCTTATACATATGTTAAATGGTGTTCAAAGATTTTTCCCCTCCTTTTTTTCCTCTCTAAAAAAAGTGGAGCAAATGTAAAATGTTCTTTTTTTCTTGCAACACAGGCATGTTTTCCTTTCAACACATGCATTCTTCTCTGCATGCTGGTAGCAGGGCATACAGCAGAGCAGCACCAGCAACCCATAAGGCTGATAAATAAAGAAAAAAGTACTAGAAATGCACAGATGGCCTCATGCTAATGGACACTGCTTATAATTAGATCGGTGCGGAAAACCTTCAGGGCATGAGGTCTTCTGTCTGGAAAGGATGTTGCAGGGTCCTTGGGGTTTTCATGCATATGTGAAAGTTTCAGTAACACTTCACTTTCATGGAGAGTAGAAATTAACACTTGCAATGACTAATGCATCCTGTTTTGGTATAAAGGGAAAGCAATACTGACTTGTTTTCAAAACTTTGCTTTTTTTGACACGTAAGCCCAAGATTTTGGTGGGTACAAATCACTTTTTGGAAGATATTTTTGTGATGGAGGAGGGGAGCAAAGAATTTTGTACATGAATTCAATTCCACCAGCAGGACATAATTAAGCAGAAGCTGCATGTGAGGCCAAGCTTGTGTTCACCATCTGGGTCTGTGGTGAACACAAGCATCTGTGAAGTTCATGCAATTTTTACTTTAACACTTGATGTGATTCAGTTCAATATGGAAAACTTTTATCCATACCTGAATTCATAACAGGGCTAATCTCTAACATAAGGCCACATTTTGACTAGTTTTGAATTCTGGCAATGCCTAAAAAAATGTTTCCCATAAGGAAGATCCTTCCTGAATACATAGCAGAGTTGTCACCCACACGAGGTATTGTAGTGCTGTTTTAACACTGCATTTCAGGAGACTCTTTGTTTTACCATTCTTGCTTTCTTTTGAAGGTTTTCATGGGAAGGGAAACTAATTCCATGAGAAGGGTTTGGGAAGTAGGGATGGCATCCAGAAGGAGCATGGAATCTGAGGATCTGGTAGAGAGGGGATTAAAGCAGGTTTAGCTGTGCCAGGTGGGGATAAACATGCTGTAAAGCTCTTAGCAGTTAGTAACTGCTCAATCTGCTCGGGAAGAAGGCTACTGCATAAAGGTGAGAATGAAATGGCACCCTTGCTGGCCAGGGTGAGTCTCATGAGAAACGTGTGCGTCCCCTGAGGAAAACAGAGGAGTTGTGTGTCTCTGAGCAGAAGCAGGAGTGAATTTTAGCTCCCACTGCTTGCTCACCCATGTAATTAAGTTGGCAGCAGTGAAGAAAACCATATACATATGTTTTTTCTTCTCTTCTTTTCCATAGACTCTAGAAATGACATACAGAAGGAAAGTTACTTGAAAGAACTCCTTAAAGAGCTGCCTGATGCTCATTACTGCCTGCTGAAGTACCTGTGCCAGTTCCTGATAAAGGTTGCTGAACATCACGTAGAGAACAGGATGAATCTTTGCAATCTTGCCACTGTATTTGGACCAAACTGCTTTCAGTAAGTTGGGCTTTTTACTTTTCCCTGTTTGCTGACAGGTAGCCAGAAATGTGGATGTCAGAAAACTGTTTTTTCAGGGTGATCAGATGGAGGCAGTGACTGGGGCTCTGTGTTAAACTTCAGTGTTAAAGCTATTTTTGAGCCAAATGGAAGTGGACTTGCTCTCTCATTTCCTCTTGCTGTTTGCTAAACCGTTGATCAGTTTTGTATCACTGCTTTGGTAGCAGAGCAGAAGTATAACAGTGAAAGGCCTTCAGACTGTGTCAGTGAAGGAGGCTTGTGCTCATACAGCTTTCTTCCTTTGCTATCAGTTAATTTGAGTGCTTCTCTCCAGAAGGCTGTGACAAAGGATCCTTGGTGGAAAAGGACTCCAATGCAGCACCAAGCTGCTGTAGTTTCTAGACATGGATACTGCATAATGTCTGCATGTTTGGCCTTGTGATTTGGTGTCCACCTTCAGATGCTGATGATTCTGGGTTCTCTGTACTTCTAGTGTATTCAGAAAATGCTCTGGAGCTTGTGGGGACCCACTGGTCTCTTAAAACTCCTTACTGGACTTGATAGTTTTACCGGGCTCTTTCACTGGGTGCAATTCCTGGGTGCTTGTGCTGAAGACGTGTTTTACGTGCTGGTGGAGCTTGCAGCAGTAGCCAGAAAGTTATTTCGAGGTGCAAGAACACTCTTGAGTGAGAAGGTTTCTGTTGAGTCACTGCAGTGATGCAGTGCAGAGTTAGCACCTTCACCTCTGCAATGAAACCACTGGCTGGCATCTAAGGTATTGGACATGGGAGACACCTAAGCAGTTTAGTTCAGTCATCAGTCTTGAAAGATGTGTGATATTACCAAGAGGAGACAAGAGAGTTCTTTGTATCAATGTTGCATTTGTATTGATCTTTGTAAGGTATTGCTCTGGACTAATACTGAGTTGTCTAGTAAAACTTAGTCTCATGAAGCAATTAATTTAATCTATACCCCTGAGTTTCCGCTCAGAGAGAAGTAGATTGCTTTAAAGAGAGGAAACAGCAATTAGGTTCCTGTAATATACGGAGACAGTTCCACATACCTAGGCTAGATGTTGCCTGCTGTCTTTTTAAGGAGCATATTTTTTCCATTAAATAGGGAGAGAACATACAGGAATGAGACACTTAAACTAGAGCTTGTCCTAGTGACTGCATAGCTGCCTTATCTTAAGATGTTGCTGGTGGATGATGAAGGTGAATTTCAGGATTAAAGCATTTGCTGTGTTAGTACAAAAAGATAAAGTGTATTTTAAAAAGATTTGTTTTCCTCTCCAAAACAAAAACTGCTCGAAAGACAGTAGTATGCATGGGAATGCATGAATATGAGAATTACTGGAAGCAAAATACTGCAAATTTCTGACAAGGAAAAGCAAAACAGTTTTTTAAACTTGCATTCATATGGGTAGCTTGGGAATTCCTGTCTAAATGTGTTAGCAGAGTTCAGAACAAACAAAGTAATTAGAAGAATATGAATTCAATGGCTATGTCTCTATGACTCAAGCTCCCAAGTGGATATTAGAATAATTTTTAGTTTACTCATCACTTTTTTCAGGAGAGTTTAAAAATTAGCTGTGTGTATTTTTTGGTGTAGAATGCAGAGAATTGCGGTTCAGAATTGCAATTGGCGTTCCTAATATTAAACCAAAGGGTATGTGTTAAAAGCTCTATAGCTGTTGCCACAACTGATCTCTGCTCCTAAGACAGCATGAAAAAGATATAAGAGTTTTTGTAAGGTACAGAGATGGAAACACCTCATTCCATTGCAGAAGACTGAGGAGGGCAGAGTTCACTGGAGGTGAAAAACCAAAGGCTCATGAGTCTGTATGTGAGTTTAACCAGCCCAGCAGATGTGACATGTTGAAATAAATGCTCATGTGGCAAAAGAGGCATTGAGAGCAAGGCTTGATGCTTACCAAATGGCTAATGTGTTTTTTAAAGTCCCAAATAAGTTAGAATTGGGAATGTAGATTTTTTATTTACATCTGGTAATCCAGCTATGTGTTTTATCAAATCTTGATCTTTTCAAGGCAGTTCAGTCTTGTGGCCCAGACACAAAGATTGTGAGTAACAGTTCAAATACCCTTTTCTCCTATGTTCGTAGATGCAGTTTTATATTGTTGGAACTGTGACCATCTGTACCAACAAAGATTTGATAGGGGAAGGAAAGGACTTGCAGCACTGTTTTTAGGTATTGGGCTTAACCAGTTGGTTGGCCAAGCATCCAGAAGGAGATCCTCAGAAGACATTTCAGAGCTACAGAGTAAGGCTGCCTGAAGCCTGCTTGGCAAGGGTTGTCTCTCTCTCTCCTGGCTGCAGGCAGCCCATGGAGAAGCTGCAGAAATTAAATACTGGCAAGAGGCTGAAGTGAACACTCGTCTCGCTTTGCCTTGTTTGTTCAGAGCAGTGCATGGGGGGTTTCTCCACAACAAGGAAAGAAGGCTCAGTATCCAACTTGTCAGCAATTACACTGCTGAAGCAGGGAGAACTGAGATTTTTCTGTCAGAAATTCACACTCGTGTCTAAAATTAATGTCAGAGTCTGTGCAGTTAATGCACAGTGTCAGAGAAGATAAAATCCATCTGCTGATAGTGAAGGACTTCTTTTGGCAAGGTATTTTTAGTGACAATTTAGCTACTTAAGCATAGTATCTCCTACTCCATAACCAAAATAGTTTAACAGTTGAATAAATCGTGCTGCTTGGTCCCTTTCCAGATATTTAGGCTTCATTTTAATTCTCTTAATCTCATTCTGTTTTTCTACATCATGTCCTCTGTAATGTATCCTATCTTCTAAACTTTCAACCCTTACTGCTTTTGTCTTATCCAGTACTTCCCCTGTTTCCTTACTTGCCATTTGACAAACTGCACTGGTGCTTTTCTAAGAAAGATTATCTTGTGCTTTCTGTATTTTTAATGAATAGAAGGGAAAAAAAATGGCTATTTGCATTCCTTGCAATGAAGTGTGATGTAAGATATAAGAACATGTATAGGGCAAGGTCAAACAGGTCAAAAAAAGATTTGAGATTTGATTCACTGTTTTCTCCCAACTTGGATTGTTTGAATTTATTGTGATGGATGGCTAAGGTCAATTATATTAAGAAATACAGCCCTGGAGAAACAATGAGCACAAAGGAACAAAATTAGTTGTCTTTTCTGTCACTGGGCTAATTTGTGTAGAGTATTAACATTTGCAGTGTGGTTACTCTTGGAGGAAGTTATTGTCCATTGACCTGAATTTCAGCTCCTGAAGAGACATAGCCTTAGGTAAGGCCGGTTGTGTGGGCTCTGCTTGGCTCTAACAGCTTGTGCTGAAAAGGAGAGGACCAGCTGGGTTTTCTCTCCTCCTCTCTGTTCTCCAGAAGCTGGGTATCAGAAGAGCTGCTGCCCTTTTCCTGTCCTTTGGTTGGCATGGTAAGACATGAGGTCTAACAGAGTAATCAGAGGATCCATTTGCACCCATTTTTTGCAGCTCTGTCTTAATGATGTCTGTGTGTGGCTTCCATCATTCAACTTGGTTATATGTAATTCCAGCAGAGATTATGCATGTTGTGAGGGGTTGATCCATCCCCTCAAAAGTGGCAGGCAAATGCAAAAGTGGCAGTCCAGCTAAAATGCTGGAGTTAGATGCAGTTATTTATGTGTGATGACTACAGGAATTACACAAAGGGTAACAGAAGTATATTATTTTTGGATATGGAGAAAATGGTAGATTGTAGGGTAGCTGAAGGTATTTCAGAGATGCTGAGCTTGAAAGAATTAAAATCTGATCTGAAGTTATGCATTAATGTCTTACCTTGATTTCTAGCAGCCTTGGAGCCTGCACAGATTTGATATATGAAAATGAAGTGAAAGCAGAGGGGCTGAATTAATACTCCTCCGTGAGTAATGTTGGCCTCTGAAACATTATGTGGATGGGCTTTGTTTTAGGGCAGTGCAGCCCCAATCCTGCATCAGTCTTTAAAACAAATGCGCATCCAGGATCAGGGGTAAACTGAGTACTGAATATTGTTGTTTAAACATTAATTATTGCAAATTGGAGCATGCAGCTATAACCTTTCTTACAGAGTTCATACACATGTTAAATACAATTTACAGTGCATTTTCCAGCACTGTAAAGGAATTTTTCATAAGTATTCAGTATGCTGAAGCCTGTAATGACAGTTTAAAACATCAAGCATAATATAGCAAGGCTATAAGTGTTCTCATCCATAATCATATTAAATACTCATGAGTATTTGAGTTCAGCAATACAGCTCAAATACAATCACAAGGAGTGTTTTTGAAGAGCCTCGGCTTTGAAATATTTGGAGATGAGAGCAATGTACTTTGTAAGGGAATGTTTGGCTATGGACTGCCCTTTGTCCCCATGTATGTAGGTTTCACTCTCTAAGATGCCTACTGTCACTGTAATTTTGTGATGAAAAATGGAGCTTTTGCTGAAGCAAAAGATTTTGCATATAAATGAAGCCACTCAGTAAAGCCTTTGTGGCAGCATCACTCTTAACTGCTTTGTGTTACCTGTGTTGCCTGCATTTTACATTTTATTATTAATTTTTATCATTCATTATGTGCTATTGTTTTATTATTTATTAGTGCTATTACTTTTTATTAATTATTTATTATTTTGCAAGCAGTGCTGATAGAGTAGAATTACCGAGTTAGGCTAATAAATCTGATCCTAGAGAAAATGATCTGGAACAGATTTTAACAGACAGGCAGGTACATGCCCCAGAATTGACTCTCCAGGATTCTCCAGTATCACAAGAGATAAAACACTTCTGCAAAGTCTCAGTAGTTGTATCTGTCATTGCATTTCACCCAGATTGGTGAGACGTAAGCCTGCAAGTGATGCAGAGCATGTAAACAAGTCAAACAGACTGAGATGAGCACCTGTCTCCAGTGAGTGTTCCTGTATCTTTAGCTGTTTATTAGGCTGTGATCTTGCAGCAGAGTCTGCAGACATGAATACGTGCCTTTTTTCAGCTGCACCCGTTTGAGGACTGGTCTGTTAGGACAAATCCCTTTCACCAGCTGAAGTGGACGAGTTACGGCCATAAGGTCCCATCTGTTACAGACACAGGAAAGTCCACCTAGAGGCACAGAACAGACTGCCTCAAGTTGTAACCTCTGTAAATTACTGCAACTTGGCTCTCAAAATCTCCACTTGTGCTTGTTGAGGGACTCATGGGCACCTGAGGTACTAATGAAAATGTTTTGCCGGGGCTGGAGAAACAAAAAATCTGTGCAGCATTTCCTGTCCTTTGAGTCCCTTCATTTCTGGCAGAACGGTAAGGTGATTTTGTGGTGCTTCTCTATAAAAGGTATTGTACAAGCAGCAAAAGTAGTTCATAGAGCATGTAGCTCTCTGATTGTAAATTAGGATTACAGTGCTGTCATTCCATGCAAGCTGCTTCTGCAAAGCCACTTGAGGAAATGGTAGCATGCATCCTTCATCTCAGACAGGATGGGGTCAAACACTCTTGGGAATTCATAATGAGATGACTCTTTCACATGTAAATCTCTGGTTCTCAGTTGTGACAGGGAACTGTCAGCAGTTGCTGCCTGTGGAAATCAGTTCAGTTATCTCAGTTCAGCTCATTATAGACAGATGACTATTTCCCAGATCCTCCTGGCCGCTTGAAGCAAGTTTCCCAGGTGTGGTAGATGGTGACAGAACCTTGCAGTGATGCCTGTCCTGTGCCACATGCAGTCACGTTTGTGTGTGTCACTGCACTGCTCTCAGTAGTCTGGAGGCTCACTGTCTGGAAAGCCCACTCTGCATTCAGCCTGTTACCACTTGTTTACAGAGAGCCTGAGGTAAATTCATTTAACTAAATGCCTGAGATGTAAGGAATTCTTTCACAGTGAGTTAATCTGACCTCAGGTCACTTTACTTCTTAGTAAAAGCTGTGATACAGAGCCTTGCTGTGATTTAACCCTTTGAGACAAGCTTTCCTGAGCATCCCTGTGGAAGGAGATGTGTGGAAGGAGACATGGACTCAGTCTGGAAAAGCCAAAGAACGTGTGGCTGTGGTGTCTGCATGGACAGGAGCTGCACTGGGTGGGCCAGCCATGCTTGTGGGGCATTGTGCAGAAGTGTGAAATGCCGCTGGGTATCAGATTTTGAAATCGAGCTGACAGCCTGATCCGATTACCAAGTAATGTTTTTAACTTTGAGAACTACTGCTTTTTCTGCTTTAAAATGACTTCACCAGTAATTTCAGTTTTTAATGTCCTGCAAAACTTGTGGTACTGATGCACATTTGCCCTTGACCCTTCTTAACAGTGTCAGATGCTGTTAATGCTGGTACCTCATTTAGACAAGGCACATTTTTTTCCAAATACTTAATGTGGACATGCCGTGCTTTTCACACAGATCATTCAGAGGATCTCTCTGGGAAGGGCAGGTGTCCAAGGAATTTAAGGGAGGGGACACTAGAGAATTTACTCCTGCTCTGCCTAAGCTGTGTATCTGTTGATGACCTTGCAAGCCACTGTGATAACTTCAGTGGGAGTTTTCCAGCTAATATAGATCTGTTCTTATCAAAACTTTTTCTTCTAGAAATAACCATAGAAATTGCAGGTTTATGCCACCCTTCTGGTGTTTGTGGTAGTGAAACTGATGCTTCTGGTGCTGCTGCTGAGGTAATTTGTACGTAGGTGGCTGTAAGGGGATGAAGTCCTTCTTTGAGGATTTTGTAACTGGAGTAAATTGTGTGTCTGACTCTCAAAAGCAACGCGGTTGTAATGCCTAATTAACATGAAAATAGACATAAGGAAACCAAGACTATGAACAGTTTTATACTGTGATGTTTTAACAGGATCTTTACAAATGATCATGAAAAATTTCCAAGGAGTAGGGTGTACATCAGGAAAGTGGAATTGTGAGAGAATATTTTCTCACAGATCTGGGTTTTTCTAGTCAGTTAAAGTGACATTTGTAGATGTCGTGACTTTTCAGAATGAGAAGAGCTGAAGTAAAATGCTATTTTTTTACACACATTTTCAGAAAAGTCTGATCAAACTGGTAGATAATGCAGTGTTGCAGCAGATGGGGTTTACTTTGTATGAATAGGCAGGGTGGTGTGTGCTCATAAACTTATCTTCAGCTCAGCATATATTTGTTGAAAGGAAAATGTCACCATGGAGAGCTCAAAGAGTGTAATAGTCCTTATTGTGATTGAGATCTAATAATAGCAATTACAGGAGAAATATATTAGAAACTTTGTTAGATATGCCTGTTTAACTGGCAGAGAGGTGGCAATGAATAAAATATGTTAAATTTCCATTAAAATAAATCAATTCATGGTCATTTGCTTAGTTACACTCAGAAAGAGGTATTAAAAAAGACTGAAGCCACAAGCTTTAGCCTTGTGTTTTGCGTATGTATCTCATCCTACTCATACAGAATTTTTCAGAATAGGATGTTGGATTTTTCACAGGTTTGATTTAATAAATTTTAACTGACGATGTAGTGTGGGGAAGGGAGGGCAAGAAAGCCATGGAATTGAGCAGAAATTAAATACTGTTTCTGTGCTTTGTGGAAACTTAAGAGACTGGACTGTTTTTCAGCCAGGTAGAGTTTTTTGGTATTAGCTATATTTTAGTATTTGTTGCCAGTAGGGAACCATTGGCTATAGTTCCCAGCTGATGTGGTTTAGGTGAAAATTCTGCTGTCTGGAGTTCTTATTTTGACTTGCACGTGCTCTAATACATTTTCAGTCCTTTTCCTGAGAATGAGATTCGTAGGGGTGCCATTATTTAGGTTGTACTTTGTTTTGGAGAAACAAATCAGGAAGGTAATAGTCAAGATTTGCCTGAACTAGCAAGCAAGCAGGCTTTGCAGCACACTAACACTGGAGCACATAATTTAGCATGGCAAGAGGGGTTTCCTTCAGTCGGATAATTGCATGGGCATACATATACTTCCTTCAGGCCAGTTACTAAGTTCTAGTGAATATGTGACATTCTTCAAAGTGAATTGGCTTGAGTGTACATGCACATCCATCAATAGAAGTGGTCCCATTTGTTCCTTATTTAGTGTGAGGCCAGCTTCCACGCTAATTAAAGCAATCAGCTAGGACTGACACATTTTTACAGCTGCCAATATTCTACAGCGTAAAATAATTCAGTCCTTTAAAATTTAGGTTCTGCCACTCTGGCTTGTATTAAATGTTGAAATGATAGCAATAAAGACTCTCTTCTGGAGTTTACAAAGATGTGTTCTGCTGCAGTGGGTTACTCTCCCTGTTGACACGTAGATGTATGGCAGAGAATAAAGCATTGAGAAGGATCAATAACCCCTACAAAAAGGCACTTTTTAATGACAAATTTCTGGGCGCATCAGCTTTCAGAGCCTTCTTGTTGAAATGCACATCTGGTCCCAATAAACTACAAGTTACAGTTTTAGGGCATGTAGTTATTTGTAAATTTTTATTTAGTCTTCGCAATGATTTACTTTCAAGTTACATCTCTCTAAAATAGCCCAGGGGGAATTAGTTTTGCTTTTGGGGGTTTGGCTTATGTTTTCTTCTCACATAACCACTTGTCTTCAGCCAAAAGGTACTTGAAACTTTGTTTTGATTTTGACTTCTGTAGGAAACACTGAATATTGCAGAAGAAGATTCTTCAGAGATTGAACTTTTGCATTAAAATGGAATTTAAGTCAGTTTGGGGCCAATAAAATTGTCAAACAAGGTGTGCAGAAATTTTATATTCCAGCAGATAATCACTAGATGCTTCAATGAATTATGAGCTCTGTTGCGAGTGACATGCATTTTTTGCTGCATGAGAGAGTTGTGTGAAATACATAAGGAAACGTGCAGATACATATAGCATCTTCCTTTTTCTGTGTGCCTTTAAGGTTTGTGGTAAGCTGCAGAGAAGGGGGCCTGTTTCAAGAGAGAAAGAAGCTGCTTCTTCAGCAGCCAAGTAGTTGGTTGTTCTGCCAGAAAATGTAGCTTAGGAACCACTTTTTGTATTAATCTTTTAGGCTCTTCTGCAAAAGGCAGCATCCATCTCCATGTTTTAGAAAGCCCTTTGAATTATGACCCTACTATCAAAAGAAATGGTAACTGAAAAGTTAGATTGAAAAATCTGGTGTACAGCATTGGGTCATCTGAAGGCAAAGACTTTGTTTAACTTCCAGTGTTTCGCTTAGCATGTGGGATTTCTTAATTTTTTCACTTATCCTTCTTGTGTACCTTCGTGAGGTTATCACAAACCAGGTTTTCGAAGAATCTGACTCTTGAATTAACAGTTCAGAACATCTAAATGCCTGAGCTGTCGATCCTCAAACCCAGCTTAGAGCAGAGTTGGTGGCACGTCATTTGGTGGCTGTCTCAATTCTATCCCTACCTGCATTCTGTGGACAGGGTAGTTTGGCCAGAAGGTCTGGTATTTGGTATTGATAAGAAGAACTGCAAACAAACTGTGATAGTTGTTACCAGCATAATCACAGTCCTCCTTTCCAAGACAAAGTTTCCTGTGCCTGCTATGCAGCCTGTATCCACCAATGAAATGTTACAGAGACCCTCTGCAGGACCTTTTGTATGTTGAGTCCCTGTAACACACTGCTTTGTAATCTCTCCAATTCTAGCGTGCCCTCTGGATTTGAAGGGATAAAGGAACAGGAGATCTGCAACAAGATAATGACAAAAATGCTGGAAAATTACAATACCTTGTTTGAATTAGAAGGCTTGAAGAAGGATGAAGAAAAACCTGTATGTGAAGAGCTAGCAAGAATAATTTTGGTAAAAGTGAGTATCTCTGATAATTCATTTTCTCACACCAAATCAATAATTTACGCTTATTTCAGGCTTCAATTCAGAAATCTTTTAGATAAGTGGAAGGCAGACTCTTGTAGTAATGTTCTGTATTATTGGTTGGTATGCAGTTTACACATTGATTCTGCTGATAGGCTAATTTTCATTACTAGTTGTGAAGTTCATTCTATTAAGCATCTTATTCTTTGTTGGTGTCCTGGTTTAGGGCAAATTTGGGGAAAACCTCCGAAGGGGTTCCTCTGGAAGAGTAAACCCAAACGGCCCCTCCCCCCAGCCGGTCCGGGAAAAGAACTTCCTCGGAGAAAAGTGGAAAAAACTATTTATTTAACAAACAAAATGCCCACAAATGCAAAGAATTAATAATATGAAACAATAAAACCTCTGCCCGCTCCGAAGAGAGATGGCAAACAGAGACAGTCCTTGCCGTGGGTGTAGCTCAGCTCACTCAGTCTCTCCGAAGGTCCAGGCCCGGCGGGGCCGCAGGTGCCAGCCCTCGCTGCTCCTCTGGGTTTTTCAGTCCTGAGCAGATTTAAACAGTCCCAAGAAAAAAAAAGAAAAAAAAACAAAAAAAAACAGGGAGTCTTCTCTGCCTAGCTAGCTAGCTAAAAGCACAGGAGATCTCTGTCCCACCGCTGTCCGTGCCTCGGACGAACACCGGAGAGCAGCAATGTGGGGGAGTCAGGCAGTTTCCTCAAAACAAACTGCGCGCTGTTCTTTCTCCCCCTTCACTCCCAGAACAAGGTTTAAAGGTACAGAACACAATATACAGCACAAACAGAACAGACGATTGGGGATACAAACAGCATAAAGTCACCCTACCACATTCCACCCCTGTATCTCCATATCGTCAACTTACTACCAAAACTAAAATTCTAACTCTACACACACATACCTTATACATGCATATATATACAGTATACAGCTATATACAGAAAATGGTAGTAACATTCAGTAAATGATATTTACTCATAGTTTTCACCCAACAATCAGATCTCCCTGAGGTACACATCGTGTTGTTCCATCTTTCTGCATTATCCACCATGTGCATCCTGGTCCCTGAGCAAAAACAATCCCACGGATGGGTTTGTCTGTACTTGAGGCAGATTTAATCCAAACTGTCTTCCCTAACAAACCTCTCACATGTACCACTGGAACTTTATCTCCATCTACTGTAGATAGGAGCTCAGACTGGGCAGGGCCTGCTCTGTTGGTGGAACCTCGGGTGTTAACTAACCAGGTGGCCTTTGCTAAGTGTTGCTCCCAATTTTTGAAAGATCCTCCACCTAATGCTTTCAAGGTGGTTTTTAACAGTCCGTTGCATCTCTCCACTTTGCCTGCAGCTGGTGCATGGTAGGGGATATGGTAGACCCACTCAATGCCATGTTCCCTAGCCCAGGTGTTGATAAGGCTATTCTTAAAATGAGTCCCATTGTCTGACTCAATCCTCTCAGGGGTACCATGCCTCCAAAGAACTTGCTTTTCCAGGCCCAGGATGGTATTCCGGGCGGTGGCATGAGGCACAGGATAGGTCTCCAGCCACCCAGTGGTGGCTTCCACCATGGTCAGCACATAGCGCTTGCCTTGGCGGGTTTGGGGCAGGGTGATGTAGTCAATCTGCCAGGCCTCCCCATACTTATATTTGGACCACCGTCCACCGTACCAGAGGGGCTTCACCCGCTTGGCCTGCTTGATGGCAGCACACGTCTCACAGTCATGGATAACCTGAGAAATACTGTCCATGGTTAAATCCACCCCTCGATCCCATGCCCACTTATAGGTGGCATCTCTGCCCTGATGACCTGAGGCATCATGGGCCCACCGAGCTAGGAACAACTCTCCCTTGTGTTGCCAATCTAAGTCTATCTTTGACACTTCTATTTTTGCAGCCTGATCTACTCGCTCGTTGTTTCGGTGTTCTTCATTAGCCCGACTCTTGGGAACATGAGCGTCTACATGACGAACTTTTACAGATAGTTTCTCTACTCTGGTGGCAATGTCTTTCCACTCATCAGCAGCCCAGATTGGTTTTCCCCTACGCTGCCAGTTGGCTTTTTTCCACCTTTCCAGCCAGCCCCACAGAGCATTAGCTACCATCCACGAATCAGTGTAGAGGTAGAGCTTTGGCCACTTCTCTCTTTCAGCGATGTCCAGGGCCAATTGAACAGCTTTGAGTTTGGCAAGCTGGCTTGACCCACCTTCTCCTTCAGTGGCTTGTGCAACCTGTCTTGTGGGGCTCCATACGGCTGCTTTCCACTTTCGTTTCATCCCTACGATGCGGCAGGAACCATCGGTGAAAAGAGCGTAGCATGCTTCTTCTGCTGGCAGTTGGTTATATGGTGGAGCTTCTTCAGCCCGGGTTACTTGCTCTTGTTCCTCTTCATCAATGAGACTAAAGTGTTCACCTTCAGGCCAGTTTGTAATTATCTCCAAAATCCCAGGACGATTCAGTTTTCCAATACGGGCGCGTTGTGTGATAAGAGCAATCCACTTACTCCATGTGGCATTGGTGGCATGGTGGGTAGCAGGAACCTCTGCTTTGAACATCCACCCCAGCACCGGTAGTCGGGGTGCCAAGAGGAGTTGCGCTTCAGTACCAATCACTTCTGAGGCAGCTTGAATTCCTTCATAGGCTGCTAAAATTTCCTTTTCTGTTGGAGTGTAATTGGCTTCAGACCCTCGGTAGCTTCGGCTCCAGAATCCCAGTGGTCGGCCACGCGTCTCACCCGGCACCTTCTGCCAAAGGCTCCAGGACAGACCATGGCTCCCAGCTGCAGAGTAGAGCACATTCTTCACATCTGGTTCTGTCCTGACTGGGCCGAGGGCTACTGCATGAGCAATCTCCTGCTTGATCTGGGCAAAGGCGTGTTGTTGTTCTGGGCCCCAGTGGAAATTGTTCTTCTTCCGAGTAACCAGGTAGAGAGGGCTCACAATCTGACTGTACTCAGGGATGTGCATCCTCCAAAAGCCTATGGCACCTAGGAAAGCTTGTGTCTCCTTCTTGTTGGTCGGTGGAGACATTGCTGTGATCTTGTTAATGACATCGGTGGGAATCTGGCGCCGCCCATCTTCCCACTTTATTCCCAAGAACTGGATTTCTCGAGCAGGTCCCTTAACTTTGCTCTTCTTTATAGCAAGCCCGGCTTTCAGGAGAATCTGGATGATCTTCTCTCCTTTCTCAAACACTTCAGCTGCAGTGTTTCCCCATACAATGATGTCATCAATGTACTGCAGATGTTCTGGAGCCTCACCCTTTTCTAGTGCAGTCTGAATGAGTCCATGGCAGATGGTGGGACTGTGCTTCCACCCCTGGGGCAATCGGTTTGAGGTGTACTGCACCCCTCTCCATGTGAAGGCAAACTGTGCCCTGCATTCTGCAGCCAGAGGGATGGAGAAAAACGCATTGGCAATGTCAATAGTGGCATACCACCTCGCTGCCTTGGACTCCAGCTCGTACTGGAGTTCCAGCATGTCCGGAACGGCAGCGCTCAGTGGTGGTGTCACTTCATTCAATGCACGATAGTCCACAGTCAATCTCCAATCTCCGTCAGACTTGCGCACAGGCCAAATGGGGCTGTTGAAGGGTGAGTGGGTTTTGCTGACCACCCCTTGGCTCTCCAGCTCACGGATCAACTTGTGGATGGGAATCACAGCATCTCGAGTCGTTCTGTACTGCCGGCGGTGCACTACCGAAGTGGCAATTGGTACCTGTTGATCTTCCCCCTTCAGAAGTCCTACTGCAGATGGGTTCTCTGATAACCCAGGCAAAGTGTTCAACTGCTTAACACCTTCTGTCTCTACAGCTGCTATCCCGAATGCCCACCTGAGTCCCTTTGGGTCTTTGAAATACCCATTTCGGAGGAAGTCTATGCCCAAAATGCATGGGGCCTCTGGGCCTGTCACAATAGGGTGTTTCTTCCACTCGTTTCTAGTCAGGCTCACATCAGCTTCCACCAAAGTAAAATCCTGTGATCCCCCTGTCACACCAGCAATAGAGACAGATTCTTCCCCCACATGTCTTGATGGGATTATTGTGCACTGCGCACCAGTGTCAACCAAGGCCTCATATTCTTGTGGTTCAGATGTGCCAGGCCAACGAATCCACACAGTCCAAAAAACACGGTTTTCCCTAGCCTCTACCTGGCTAGAGGCAGGGCCCCTCTAAGCCTGGTTATCCGTTTTTCCCTGGGTAACCGGAGCTACTTCCCTCTTGGTGGAACCTCCTCTCTGAGTCTTGCCTTCCAACAATTCACGCAGCCGCTGTGCTAAATCGTCAGTAGATTTTCCATCCCATTTCTTCATGTCTTCCCCAGAATCACGCAGAATGGACCACAGCTTAGCTCGTGAGATACCACTTCTTTCCCTATCTGGGGAACGTCTGCGTTTGGTACCAGAACCTCTGACCTGTACTGCGGAGATTTGGAGAATGTCCTCTCTGAGTTGTTTGTGGTTCTCCTCCATCTTGTTTTCTAATGTCTGCATACGTGTTTCCAGAGCTGCAATTCTGGCATGTGTTGGACCGTGCACAGCATCTGCATATGCTCGGAGCTTCTTCGCCATATCCAGCACGGTCTCTCCCGTGTCGTCCCGTTTCATTATTGCTAAAGCAGATGAGTATTCTTGTGGCCCAAGTCGTACAAGTTTTCGCCACATCACGGATGTACACGGTACCAGGTCTGGGTTCCTAGTGTTTAGGTCATCTGAGAAGACGATCTCTGCCACTGCCATTTCTCTTAAGCGTTGAATCCCTTGTTCTATGGTCTTCCACTGGGTTTGCTGCATATAAAGATCGTCTGCACACAGATATCTTTGTTCCACACTTCCCAGGACCCGTTCCCAGAGACTGCGTGGATTAGCCTCTCTCATCATTCCTTGGTCAATAACTGGATCTTGTGACAGGGATCCCAGATGCCTTGCTTCGGTGCCGTCCAGAATTGTGGCCTCGCCTGCAGCATCCCAAAGACGGACTAACCAACTAATTATAGATTCATCAGGTCGTCGAGTGTAGTCCTTTCTTAGGCCTCGAAGGTCCTTCAGGGAAAAGGACTCAGTAGTAGCTTCTGGTCTTCTGCCAGTTGGTTGGGCTTGTGATCTGCTGCCAGTTGGTTGGGCTTCTGATTTTATGTTAGTTGGTTTGGCTTCTGATTTTGTGTCCGTCTGTTCGGTTTCTGATTGTGTATCAGTTGGTTCAGCATCTGATTGGGTGTCACTTGGTTGGGTGTTGGGAGGCACTGAGGGTCCTTCACCTGGATCATCATCCACTGGTCGATCAGTTTTGTGTGTGCGCTTCTTTGCTGGGGCGACTGCCAGTGTCTTAGGTTCACTGTCTGGTTTAGCTGCTGTCTGAGTAGCTACGGTATTGGCTGCAGCCCGAGTGACTGGGGTAGCTGCTGATTTATCTCCCTGCCCCCCTGCCTCTACCTGCTGCCCTACAGTATCTAGCAGCGTACGATAAGCATATGCCAGGGCCCAGCTTATTGCAATAAGCTTTTTCTCCTTAGAATCATCATGGCAGTTCTCCTCCAGATATTTCCCCACCTCATCTGGGTTCTGAATTTGTTCATGTGAAAATTCCCAAGCTGGGGGATCAGAAAATTCCTTCAAGGTTTGGCCCATTCTCTCCCATTTTCCACACCATTCAGGATTTTTCACACCTGTGTCTACTTCTAGGTCAGCAATCTCATCAGCCCCTCTGGAGAACTCAGACCTCATTCTAGACAAGCTGTAGAACATATAGAGGAAGCCTACCAGAAAAATGGTTTCTTTAACAGTCAGAGGACATTGAACATTCTCTAAAAGTGATGTAACCGTCTCAAAAGAGAAGGAATAAAGGAAAGACTGAAAAGCTTCATCCCCTCTAACAAACTGGGTGCAATTATTAATAAATCCCCAAAACATGCTACTGGAACTAGGATGCAGGGTAGGATGAAGAAGCCATAAACCAAACATACCAGGCACAAACTCCAGTACCTGTATAAACTTCCTATAAATCATGAACATTAAGCCCAGGACAATAACAATCCTAATTCGTGCACCTCTAGTGTAAAAGCTATGTGTTAGAGACAACATCGGAGCTATCTCTGAATAAGAAAACAAACCTAAGGACCAGAGAGGTATTAAAACTTCAAAAAAGCCTAGGGAACAGAAACACAGAAAGGATTCCATCCCAAGAGACATTAGGAATTCAATAAGCAACATGGCTACTGAGTACTCTATTCCCACACAAAGTACAACCAAAAATGCAATCAATATAAGTTTTTTCCACTCTCTCAGGCCTCACGTTGGGCGCCAAAATAAATATATGTCCTGGTTTAGGGCAAATTTGGGGAAAACCTCCGAAGGGGTTCCTCTGGAAGAGTAAACCCAAACGGCCCCTCCCCCCAGCCGGTCCGGGAAAAGAACTTCCTCGGAGAAAAGTGGAAAAAACTATTTATTTAACAAACAAAATGCCCACAAATGCAAAGAATTAATAATATGAAACAATAAAACCTCTGCCCGCTCCGAAGAGAGATGGCAAACAGAGACAGTCCTTGCCGTGGGTGTAGCTCAGCTCACTCAGTCTCTCCGAAGGTCCAGGCCCGGCGGGGCCGCAGGTGCCAGCCCTCGCTGCTCCTCTGGGTTTTTCAGTCCTGAGCAGATTTAAACAGTCCCAAGAAAAAAAAAGAAAAAAAAACAAAAAAAAACAGGGAGTCTTCTCTGCCTAGCTAGCTAGCTAAAAGCACAGGAGATCTCTGTCCCACCGCTGTCCGTGCCTCGGACGAACACCGGAGAGCAGCAATGTGGGGGAGTCAGGCAGTTTCCTCAAAACAAACTGCGCGCTGTTCTTTCTCCCCCTTCACTCCCAGAACAAGGTTTAAAGGTACAGAACACAATATACAGCACAAACAGAACAGACGATTGGGGATACAAGCAGCATAAAGTCACCCTACCACAGTTGGCTACACACTTACTTATGCAGGAAATATATTCACTAAAATTTAAATATTTTTAAATGAGGAGGCAGAATAATTTTAGGAAGTGTTCAGGGTTTCTGACATGATTATCATTTATGGTGTACTTTAGTGATGATAAACTTTGGTACTCTAGGACAGTGTGAGGTTTCTAGCCTTAGCCTTTGCGTGAAGTCTGCCTGTCTCAAACATGTACCTGACTTTAAAAGTCAGGTGTTCTGATTCAGCCATTTCTGAATGCACTCGAAGAGAAGCATTAAATAAGAGTTACTCTTTGAAGGAAGTACATTGGAGCTCTTAAAGAACGTGATAGAGTATTACACCTATGGTGGGAAGAGGGCTTGTGTGTAACATCAAAGGATTCTAAGATTCAAAAACTAACAAGCAGGGAGCCAAAAGTGCCTTGTTCTGGCTTGTGCTGTCTCTACCACAGGAAGCAACCTCAAGTCTGTGCAGGAAATGGTCATGAGGATGGTTTGCAGTTGCCTCATTTCTTACTTTTTGTTAACTGTGCAGATAATTACTCTCTTATAGGGTGTGAATTCTTGAGTTTGGGGGGGTTGAACTACATGCCTATCCTTGGTAGCATTTTACCCACTGATAAAATCATTTTAGCCTTCACTGTCTGGAATAGAAGTTGTCAGAAAATAAGTTGTAAAAATACAATGTCTTTGACCTTGACAGAACAGGAAGTTTGGTGTGAGCCCAGGTTCTGCCATTCAGGTGAAATCAGCTGATAACATTTCTGCTTTTGTGGTGTATCACAGGAGAGTCTGCTGAATCGGTATGAGCTGGGCTCAGCTGCCTTTAGAAGGGTTTTCTTACATTGTGAGTCAGCGAGGAAGTATTTAGCTGTATTTAGTTGTCTTTTAGCTGTTACTAGCAAGAAGCTGAAATGCTTCTGTGGAAGGAAATAGAATCACTGATAGCCTTCCAGTGTAACAGTAACTTCTGGGTAGTGGAAATTATCTGCCTGGCCAGTGACAGTGATGTTTTGCCACTGATGGTCACTTCAACAACAGAACCAGGGAAAGAACATATTTCTAAAAAAAAAAAGGACCCAGAAGAAAAGCTTCAGATGTACTTCCTTCTGCTTCAAGCCTCAGTCAGTTCCAAAGTCAAGATAGTCTTTCAAATATAAGGATTCAGTAGTCATTGGGATTGCAGGAGGATGGAGATCTCGGAGATTTCCCACAGCTGTTGAGAGATACAAGCTATCAAATTACTTAGTGACAAGTGGAATTACTCCAGCAAAATAGCTAAAAGATATAATTACTCCAGTGAGATGGGAAGTGTTGCCCGTTGCATTGCCTCAGGGGACAGATGATTGCCTGAGAGAGCCATGCCTAAATACAAGAGCTCACATTGGGTTTGCATCTTTGGACCTTGTTGATGTTTTCCAAATTCTGCTGGCAGCCAGCTGCAAAAGTTTGACCTTGTTCATTGTCCATCTAATTTGGGTGGGAAGTTTTAGTTTAATCAAGGCACATACTCAAACACCAGAAGTACAATCATCTAACTTCATGTAGCAAAAGTACTAAGAAGGGGTTTTTTTAAAATTTGTCAGGTGACTCCATGAAAGGATGCTTCATACCGTTCTCAAAGGTTACATTTTTTGTATCCTGGCAGATACCCCATATCCTAGCCAGTTTATATAATAAACTAGAGATGGTACACTTGAAGAGAAAACCAAGTGATAATGAGATTCAGTAGAGAATAGTGATTGTCAGATTACTAATGCATGAACCATTACATACAGTAGAAGCTGCTCTGTGTTACACAAGAACAAATGCCTCAGAGAATTATTTGTCATGACCTGTGTCACAGTGTCCAGAAAACAGCAAGCTATTTGTAGGCAAAGTTTCTGCCTCTGGAAAAGCCATTGATATATCTACAGGTAGGTGGATAGAAATTTTCCAAGTAATCGTATTGTAAGCATTGAAGATTGTAGGATGCTCAGGACAATGCTCTCATAAACTGAGGCACTGTTGATTTTAAGGGTGTTGCATTCAAGTATGAACTGTGGTGGGATGGGGGAGTGGATGGCAAGGAAAATGAAGAAGCTGTGGACTTGCCCTTTACCAAACTCATCTGCATTTATTTAAGTGGCTTTTTTAGCTTCTGTTTTGGGAACAGCAAGAGGGCAAGGAGGGATTTAGATGACCTCACTCACTTCCTTGTTGGGTATTCTGTCATCCTTTCCCTCACATCCCTCACTGTATTGCCAGCATTTCACCCTGTGTCACTACACTGTTAACTTTCCCCTGATTGCCTTCACTCTCACACCTTCCTCACTTCTTCATGTTTACATTTTTCTCTGAATTCCCACAGCCCTTTCCCACTATTCTTGCTGTCAAATGAAAACAAGAATATGTAGATTGTTAAATAAAGTCATGGAAGCATCAAGCTTCTCTTGGAGCAGTGTATTGGAAAGGAAAAACAGCTCCAGTGGAGCAAGTTGCATCTTGTTTACTGTGTTGGTCATAGCTAGGGGAAATCAACAATGCTACAGGCTTCCAGAAGGAGCTTTGAATCAGGCATAGACTGTGGCAACTTAAAGAAAATATGTTTTAAGGAGGCTGAATATTATTAGTGTTAGAGATGGGATAAAGAGACATGATTTTGTAGGGCCATTGATAGTTGAACTACCATTCTTGTTGTGTATGTGCACTGAGGAGGCACAGGAACACTTTAATCCCAGTCATATTTCTTCTTTCAAAGGTTGCTCAGTTATTGGGAAAGACAAGTTGTGCCAGGTAAAAGGGATTTCTTAGCTTGTTTTCTCAGTGGATCATAATTCAGAAAATAAGGCAGTTGGCAATTCTCTGCAAGTTGCATTCCAGTCCCTCTTGCTCATTGCTCAGGCATATTTAATATTATAATTAGAAATTATAGGAATTGTATCTTCGGGAACATCTACATTTTTTTTTTAAGTACAATTTTAACAAAAAAAGAGAAAATTTGTCTTAGAATAGTTTCTATTTCAATGGGAAGTTGAACTGTCAGGTTCATGACACCTTGCCTGGAAGGGTTTTGTTCCACCTATTAGAATGATACCCAGATGATCATCCAGTTTGGTGGCCAGCAGGTGGAAGTATAACATGAGCTTTCTTCAGAAATAGATATATTTGGAAATGCCTTATCATAAAAGGATTATGGGATAATTTTTAAAATTTTGAAATAAACTGGAGTTTGTTGGAGTTTACAGGTCTCATTTGCAGTCAGCTATTACTGCAAACCTTAATCCAAGGTTTGCTTAAATTTCCTAAATCACTAAGAGTCTCAGTCTGTTGATCAATAGGCTCTGCTAGTTAGAGAGAAATGGGTGGAGTGGGTTGAATGTTCTGATTAGGTGTTTGCTCCATGGTCACGTTGTCAGGATCATAAACACCTGGTTTTTATTAGGCAATGTTGTGTGTAAACAGTTAATTTTCTGATAGTACATCTGCACTATTGTGCATTTTCACATTATAAACGTCAGGGCTTCCTAAAACAACATTGCTTATGTTTTGCTTTGAAACAGAATTCCTAGTGTGAATCCATACAATCCTGATAGATTTTTGTGTTCCTAAACGGGGTGATAACTCATGTAATGAATGATTAGTCAGCCTTGAGTTGCAGTACTGCCAATTTTGTAATCTTCTGGAAGAAATAGGTTTACAAAGCCTATGGTGACAACAGAATTAATAATTTTGAGCAAGGACCTTTAATATACAAAGGTCTTGAATTGCTGTTTGAACTGCAGCTGCATATAGTCTTATGTTGTAGCAGTAGCCAGTGGTGTATTGCTACAGCTGGAATGTATTGGGACCTTGGTGTTAACAGTCATTAGGCTTCTCTAATGATCAAAGATAAGCAGTGAAGATTTTTATTTAGTTCAAGTGGCAAGGGAAATTTGGGCAGGCAAACTATTATGAGATTCGCTCTTGGGAGATTTCTAGAATTATTCCTTCCACTAGCTTAAGGTGAAACATGTTATCTTTAATAGCATGGTTTATAGCTCACTACTGTCTTCAGATAAAACATATAATCTATTACCTAGTCGTGCAGGGTTAAAAGATCTTTTTTTCCCCTCTTTTATTTTCACCGTTTCCCTCCAATGCCTTCTGGACAGAGCACTTCTAGTTTCAAGAACCAGTCAGCTCAGAGCACATAAATATTTGCACTGGCACGCAAGCACTGACATTATGAGGATGTAATGCTGTTCCTGGTTTGATCACATGTTTGGGACAGGAATGCAAAAGGCTTTTCCCATTCCTCCCCTGCTGGGTGGTAGAATACATTCCCCATTCACTTGATGCAGAAGAAAAAGCAAGTAGATTTAGAAAATTATTATAACATTAAAATAATATTAACATTTAAATTGAATTGAAAGTTAATCTTCCAAAGTAAATACATGTGCAGTTTTATCGTTGTGAGCATATTGTAGGTACATTTTTGATGACCTCTGAAACAGGCAGGTTTCAATCCCTGAAGAGCTGCAGAAATTGGTCTCCTGCTGATTTTTGCAAAAACAAATAGTTTCAAAAGAACTCTTAATGTAGATGCAGTTACCTTCCTGCATCTTTATCCTGTTTGTTTCCAGTCTTCTAGCCAGAGCTGCCACTTCAGTGGGGAGGATGAGTTGACAGAGTAGTTTTCTGCACTTTAAATGGCAGCACAAGTGCACACAGTGTTGTGCAAGCCTGCTCTGAGATTTCTGACATGCAGGCAACCCCCTGGTGCAGGTGTGGCTGCATCTCTTAGTGTTTGGTGTGTGCAAAATGTGCAGTGCCCATCCCAGCCAGGCAAGACCCCTAACTGCATTTTTTTTTGTCAAGGAGAGTGCACCAGCTTAAAGTGGAATACGTGCTCCTTCCCATTGAACACTCTGAGCAGTGTTCATTATTCATACTGAGCTACGATTTGAGCCTTTTGTCCCTGAGAAGAGGTAGGAAAGGTAAGATTGTCACAAAGTTCTCCATCTTGGCTTGACTGGTCCCTCTGCAGCTAGGTTTAAAGCTCCACCTCCGCTGAAAGCCATAATGTTTCAGCTGATTTCCTCCCATGAACAAAGCTGGATCTTGACTTATAAATGCTTCTTTCCCTTCCTCAGCAACAGCATGACAAGATCTGGGAGAAACTTCTGAGAACTCACCAACCACCACAACTAATGGGCTCCCTCTAAATAAGTCCCTCTCCGTGTCACCTCAGGGTTACACACTCAGCAGACACAGGAGCAGCCCATCACGTCAGGAAAAAAGGCATCCGTTTCTAATCCATGTTACACTGCCCTGGCTAAGCCTGCAGGGTCGAGATAGTTTCCTTTATTCTTCTTTCATGTCTGGGACCATTTTAGCATTGTGTTAATGGTCAGCTTTCAGTACTGGATTAATTATTTCCCATCAGGAGACAGCAGGAACGGATCACTGGAAATCCTTTCCAAAGGTTTGAACAAACATTTCCATTTTGTGCAGCATCCCCTTATTAGGGCAAGTCATGCCAGTTTGCTCCCACGTGGACTAAGGAGCCCCAAAGAGTAGGAGTGGGTTCACATGGGAAATGTGCAAATGGGTGGAAAGTGCATGAGGAGAAGGAGCACCTGTGGAAGTCTGTCTCTGTTTTTTTGTTTAGTGTTTCTTCATCTAGAATTTGCTCTGCAGTTGTCCACCAGTGAGCAGATGGGCATGTTTATAGTAAGGGTGTGTAATGATTCAGCCAGAATGACATTTTAAGATGTAAGCTGACGGGAAATGAGCAATATGAGATTTGTAGGGGAAAGTTTATAAGCCTCCATACCCTTCACCTGTAGGAAATTGAGTCTGGAGTGAGGAGGATGGTTATGTTTATGCTGTGATTCAGAAAGGCAAGTAAAAAAAAAAAACCCTGAACAATTTCTTGTGTAATTCTGAAATGGCTTTCCAGTGCATCTAGCTGTGCTGGCTTTGACAACCTTGTGCATGTATTATTAAACCAGAATGTTTCTGCTCTTGAAATTCACTGAAGCTTTTACAGGATTATAAATCTGTCATTTGTGGTGGTACTAAATGCAGTCCTGAATATTTACACAAATACGCTTATGCTAAACTCTGTAATAGATTATTGTGCTGATACTTCTTTCACTAGAATTTCACCAGCCATATATTAATTTTAGCATATTATTAGAAGAAATTTGCCAAGATTCAGGGCATATAAAGGAAAGACAGGTGCATAACAAATGTATCTTTCTCTCCTGCTGGCTATGCTTCTAGTATACTGAAAATTGTTTGAATACAGCTGACAAATTTTGTGGTTGAGGTGCCTACGAATTTTGCTTTTGATCTCATAATTTTTTCTTGAAACAAATACTCATTGGTACTATCGTTGTTCCATGGTAATTCCATGTAGCTAAAATATAGGGCAAATGAGATCCATATGTGTGTCCTGGTCTGTACTTGCACTTATTTTATTTTACATGTTTTTCATTCATTGTCTGTTACTGATCTGGGTTTATTTGAGGGTTCTCTTGTTGTTGTTATTTTATATTTGTTTTGTTGTGTGGGTTTTGGTAATTTGTTTTTTTGGAGGGGTATGACATTGTGATTTAGCACTTGGGAGCAGTCCATCTCAGGCAGTGCATCATCATCTTTCAAAAGGGAGGCATCAAAGTCAGCACCAAGAAACAGGGTACAGTAAAATAAGCATGTGAGGTTCTGCAGTAGCCAGCTATTGCTGAGCATCCTTGCTGTACCCATGGGGAAAAAGGAGATTACCAAGAAAGTGAAAATTTTTCAACTAAGACAAGTCTCTCAGTTCCTCCTGTTTAGATTCCTCAGTGTTTATTCTGCTTCTCAGTTAATCAGGTTACACAAAATGATCAGCATTATCCCCTCTGTATCTCTGTATAAATCAGCAGTCAGTGTTGTCATTGTGACAAGGACACATTGCAGACAGTCGGAACTGATCCAAAGTAAAGAAGTGTAAGAGATTTTTCTGTCTATGGCATTTAATTCTTGCTGGCCTCTGCCATTAGCTTCATCTGGAAAACTCTGAAGGTGGGAGCTTCAGAAGGAGTCAGCACTAAATTAATTCTTTTTCCCATATTAAGAGCAGTGAAATGCTCATTGACTGCAGTATAAATTCTATGAATTTTTAAAACCCCCTGCTGTGAGTACTGTGAAGGTCCCAGTTTGTCCAGAAGGGGATTGGTACACCCTGCTCTGCCTGGAGCACTTTCAGTGCCCCAAAGCTCATTGTCATAAACTGGGCTCAGGGCAGTCTGAGAGCAACAGGAACATGTTATGCATGGGACACAAGGGGCCAGATGCTCCTGAAGTCTGGTGTACACTCTGGAAAATCCGACGTATCCAGTGGATCCCAGCAGCAATTGACCTTATTTGCCAGCAGTGAGCATCTCAGTTTCAGTGTTAAGAAAGGGGTCTGTTCTTTCTGCACTGAGAACCTTACACGAGTAACTAGAACAATATAGAGACATTTAAGACTCCCTAATTTACTGCAGATCAGGTATTTCTTTTGAAAGTAACATTGCATGAATTCCATGTGTGAAGAACTTTTTTCCTTGTGTGTTGATTTTTAGATCTGAAAATACAATTTAGCTTTTTCAAGACTGAGTTTAAGCAACGGTAATTTGAGATGCAGATCTGGTGAGCCTGGATTTTTCCCGTATCTAGGTCATAGCTCCCTTTTAGATCATCCTTTTTCCATTTATGAATAATATTACAGTAAATAGATAAATCAGATTCCAGTTTTCAAAACTGAAAGGTAGAAGAAAATGTTCACCTGAACTAATCTGAGCTCTGTTGTTACTGAACACATCTGCACACATAGACACAGAGTTAGATAAACCCAGCAAGAGAAAAGCCTTCTTTTGCTACTTTTAAAATGTTTAAATTGGTGGTTTTTGATCTTAAGTTCTGCTACAGGCTTCTTTTGGGGTGTGGTCATTGACACCTTAAATTCCCAGTCAGTTTATACATGATGGTGTATTGAGCTGATTGAGGCTGGGGTAGAGTTAATTTTCTTCACAGTAGCTGGTATGGGGCTGTATTTTTGATTTGTGCTGGAAATGTTGATAACACAGGGATGTTTTAGTTGCAGATTGTGGGGATGGGCATGGAAGATGAGTGTTTTCCCTCAGTGAAGTTCTTGTAACCTTTTAGAAATTCTGGAATTATGTTTGATCCTGGCACTACGAGTTTAACTTTTCATAGCATTCAGTCCTTCTGCGTGGCTGGAGACACATTTTATGCTTTCTCCTGGAAAATACCATGATATTCCACAGATGGAGCTGGTAGCATTGAGGTGCGTCATGGGATTGTTACTATGTTTGTCGTTTCCTTTCACATATTGCAGTTCTGTCTAAAAATAATGGGTTTCCACATCACTCTCTTGCTTACGTATCACGACTCATGACCTTTGTACGTGTTTTATGGCAATGAGTGCAGTAGGTTAAGATTGTCCTAATGTGAAACAGAGTAGCTTTTAGCTGTTTATTAAGAGATACCGTCTCAGGTAAAAGGTCATATATAGAAATAGTCTTGGGAGAACAAAAGGAAATGAAAGTTGAACTGAAAAGGGTATTAGTTTTATATTGAAAGCTAGTGATGTGTTTCTTTTGCAAACACTGATATTCTCCTTTTTATCACTTCTATCTGAAACAGCTTGGCTGAACTATGGTTATTAAAGTATAGTGTAAATGATGGCAAGGCAGAACAACAGACAGGGGGAAACTGACCCAGTTTAGCATTTTTATGCTAATAGCAACCAAGGCAAAAAACTCACTTATAAATACTAGATGTTTCAATATTTGTTACCAGTCTTGTTTAGCATGATTTACTGACATTGTCCCCCCTTCTAACAATGATGTTTTCAATGCTTTCTAGATACAAAATAGAAGGGATGCCTGATACATTGTGAAGAGGTTTTGGTTTTTTTCAGTTACTGTTCACATTAAATATTTTTCCTGAAGGTATCTGTTCCACTGAATGACAACTCTGTGAACTGATAACTGAATAAGAATCAGTTATTCCATCCAGTTAACATTCATGACAATACCGGTGACCGTGTGAATTAGAAAATGCCTTTGAAGATCTCCATACCATTGGCCACACAATTTTAGTCTCAGAAATACAGATTATTTGATACCTTGCATGTCTTTTGGAGCCTTAATCAGCCATGAGCTATTTTGCGTGGTCACAGAGGGGAAGACATTCCATACTGTAATCATTTTGAGAGTAAGAAGATCAGTGCTGTAACTACTTTGGCACCCTTGACAGCAGTGCTGCATGTCACACCTGCCCTGCTGTGCACCAGGGAACTTAGTACAGGGGTTGGTGTATTTGCCACTCCAACATCAAATAAAGGGAGATCCAGGAACTCCTAAATCCACTGTTCCTTTTGCACTGTCCCATGCACAACACTGCTGTAACTCTGGGAAAATTCACAGGTGTGACCCTGGTGACACCTACGTGAGGCAAAGGCTGCACTGCAGCGTTATGTGGAGGGAAGCAGAATATTCCCTCTTCTGTGCTGTACAGCTGCTGACCCAGTAAAGAGTCAGCTATTGCAGTCTGTCCTCATGTAATCAGCTAATGCATCATTCCTGCAGTAATTTGTGGCATGGAATTCACTGAGTAATCCTCTTAATGTCTGCTCATCATACATTAGAGTGGCTGTGCTGGCTCACACTGGGGATCCATCTAACCCAATGTGCTGCTTCCAACACTGCCCATAAGCAGATGTCAAGGAAGGAGAAGGATAGGGCAGCAAGGTGTTTCCTCTGTTTTTTTTCTACCAGTTCATGACTATTCTTGGAAGTTTTTTCCTGCTCTTGATAGGGTTTTTGTATTTAGTGATTCCAGAGTAATTGTCTTGTGTCTCTCGTGCACGTGTGTAAGCTTTTTGCTTCCAACATATCATCCGTAAAAGTGTGCCACAAATTGCTTCCTCTCACATGAAGAACTGACTCCCTTTGTTAGTTACACGTGTGGCTTTCACTAGTGTCATTTGAAGGACACCTGTTTTTTTTCTTCTTTTTTTTTTTTTTTTTTTTTTGCTTTGAACTGGAGGATATATGGAGGATGAGGATATATGGAGGACATAGTGAACAGTCCAACAGAATATCTTCACCACCTGTGACCCCTACAAGCTACCGTGGTGGTTGGGAGTTTTCTTCCTGATTAAGAATTGCCACTGCTATTTGCAACCCTAATCACTGTGCTGAGAACAATTATTTTTTCTGTCAAAGCCCTGCACAGAGTCAGTGAACAATCCCATATAAGAGCTCTTCTCTTTTGGGGCACAAAGCCAAACACTTTGATGAAATAAATTGGATGACATTTTGGTGAAGTCAGAATGGCACATTTTTATTGCAGAAGGGACTCTGATCCCTTGTTTCTGTTAAAAAAAAAAAAACAAAACAAACTAGTCTGTGCTTTAATTAAGAAAGTTTCATATTGATAAAAGTTCATTCTTATTACAGTGATCTGGTGCTTTCTAGAAGCGTTTAAAACTTGAACTGAGAAACCCACAGGCCAGTTTCCTCTGATTATGCAGTGTGTGAGACCAGAAACAGATTAATTACTGAATCAAGCAGGAAAGAGAGGATGAGCACAGCATTAATAATGAGATAGTTCCAGAGATAACTGGGAATATTATGTTATCAACAAGTAAGTTTATAATTGTCATTAAAATACAGTGCAATATATAACCATTGTTTTTAGTACCTATTTTTTTCCTAATTCCTTCCTTAAGCAGTCATAATCAGTTGCATTTAAAGTCTTATGTTAGTGTGGTAGCATGCCACAAATACAAAAGATTTTAAATAGACTGCACAGGTCAGTATCTCTGTGGCTACAGTTGACTGAGGCTGAAACATAGCAATTTTTATGCCCATTCGACATTTTGTTGACAAGGATAAAAGTGAGGGCAGTATTCCGTTCTGTTTTGAACTTTGCCTCCAATATAGGTAACAGTGTAAGATGCAAATATGCTGTATGAATCCCTCTTACTTAATAATGGCAATGGATAAGGGAACCAGTACAATTTATTATTATACTGTAAGGTTAGGAGGACCTGCAGGTCTCTAAATGTGCCACATTTGCAGATGTAGGAAATGACTAAAAGCATTGCTTTATGCTGATAGACTTCTGACTGCACAATTTGCCTATAAATATTGCCTATCATACTTAGGACATTGAATGTTCTCTGGCTTTCCCTGTGATCTTGTCAGTTCTTGCATGACAATCATTACAGAAACTTAGTTCAAAACCTGGATTTGCCAGTGTCCTTTACGGATGCTGATGATGTACTTTGGCCCAAGTAATCTTGATAGAAAATTTCTCTTGTTGACTGTGGTAGGGCTTGATGCCATGATGAGCAGGTACTCTAATTTGAGTAGGTTTTGGGGAGTATGAGATGGAGAGGTGATTGCTGGCAGCTGTTGACAGTAAGCAGGGCTTGGGTAACTTTCCAGGTGTAAACAGTTGATGCTGATTGTTGAGTACACACAGTTGAACAAAACAAAGTTTGTTTTGTATCCAGTCTGCTGCACTGGAGATTTTTTCTTCACGTGAGAATGGAAAGTATGCAATTGCTAATACGCCATACTTCTTAGAGCATTCTCTGGAGATTGTAGTGTTCCAGAGAAGTGATGCTCAGATAGTACTCCATGCCAGTCATTTTGTGGCTCCAAGTTCATTTATCCCAGTTGTACAGGAGCCATGTCATGGGTTTTAGAAGAAACCAGGCTTTAAAGCACAACAGATTTCATCCCACTGTTTCATGAATTTCACAAGCAGTGCTAAAAATGAATAAAGAGAAATTTCAAAGAAGTCTTGAGCTTCGGTAATTCAAAGATGCACTGCAATGCATATAGGTAGTTATGTAATAATGTTATTTTTTTGATGCAAGTACAAAGGTTGGTGTAATTGCTTACCTCTTTAACAGAAGTGCAGACAGATAAGTGCTCTTTAAGTCCTTGCAAGTGTGACCTGACTAAATGTTGTCAGTTTTACTACTCTGTGTGGAATGCAAATGCCTGACTTTAAATACTTGCATTTAAAAATTACAATTTAGGTTTATTGAATCCCAGTACCAAAGAGTGTTCTGAGAGAGTCAGATTTCTGAACATGTACAGTTATTTAATCTATGCTAGTAGAGTTAGGAATCAGTTTAACTCTGATCAAAAATAACTTAATTGAGTTGACTTTTTGATCTGTAGGTTCACAGGATATTTAGAAAAACAAAATATATTCAAAAATATGCTTAGTTACTGAAGGACGACATGTTATTGGAAATGAGAATGTTCTTTCTACTTTCTGGATTTTAAAAGGTAAAATCAAAAATACTGCCAGTCCTTCACAAGCTAATATGCAAGAACAAAACACTTTACAGCAGTGGGTTCTCAGCTTAAGCTGTGTTTGAGATTCTGGGTTTTTTGTTTGTAAGTTTTCCAAGTAGCCTAGGAACTTGGGCAGCCTGAAAATATGACTATTAGGCCTGCCTGATATTCCTAGTAGGTTTTGACTTTCAACTTGGATCTTTCATGTTAATGGTGGTGAGTTCTTCCCCTTGTCCTAGTTAATATAAAGATATGCTGTACAGTTAGAAAAAAAAAAGCCAGTTTGTAGGAGGAGTGGTATAGTCTTATAGTAATGTTTGCCTTGTAAAACCCAGCATGAATTGCAGGAGAGTAGGAAAGGGGCAGGACATTTGCAAGTGTTGTAATAAACTCTAAATAAGATCTTTTCTTAGAGAATCAGAAAAATATATTTGTACACATTCTGCCCAGTGCAATTAAAACCTCTTGCCAGAGCCTGCATTTAGCAGACTTTTGGAGGTTAATGTTTAATAAGTTATTAGCTAGTGCTGTTTGCTGTGTTCCCAGTATATGGATCTCCTGCTCCCTTGGAAGTATTATTTTGTGCAAATTAAATGCATTTCTATACTGAAATAAATGAATCTACATGTGCTATAACAGAATCCATGATGGAGCATGTGCTCTGTGCTAACAGAGGTTTTTCTGCTTTTCGTTCATGTACTTTTGTTCTCATTTTTCATCTCTGTTCAACATAATAAAAGCAATTATTGTACTGCATGATTCCTGAAATCTCTGACTATTGCATGCTCACTTAATAGTATTCAGTCAGTGGCAAGCCTGGTCCTACATTAACTGCAGGGACATTGATTTCTAACTTTTGCTATCAGGTGACAGAAGAATCTGATCTAACACACGTGATTCACTTGAGTAATTTATCTGTGATGACTTATAACTGGAGATGTAGTTGCAATGAAGACACAATGCCGTAAAAATGGGAGATACAAAACATCTGTGAGATCACCTTGAAGGTTCTGTTAGAGTACAGAATGTATTTTTAACTCCTTTTCTAGTTCAGAGGTGAATGATCCAAGAACAGGATCATTCCTATCTGTTTGTTGCTGGATTGTTACGTGGTCTAGTGGAATTTCTAGTGGAGCCTCAGCTTATCTGTATTACCCAGTGTTGATTCAGAGGGCCATAAAAATGAGCTTGGGCATGTTTAGTACCAGTTTATTGGTATGAGAGTGCTGCTCCACCTCTGTTCAAAATTCCTAAGACCTCAACCTGCTTTTATTACAGAGTTTGTAAATAGCATTCCTTATTGCTGAGAAGGAAAAGGGATTGAAGAGTGGAAGCTGGAGTCAGCCTCTACAGTCATCTTTTCAGTTGTTCAGGTTTCCTGGTTAATGAGTTGGCCATATGGTAATGCAGGGTGGGAGAAATACGGAGGTAAAACTAATCTGTTTTTCCTTGAAGGATCTGCCTGTGCTTTATAGGATGTAGCACAGTTCAGACCAGTGGCAACAGTGTCTTTTAGGCAGAAAATTCTTTCATTACTGTGTAATTCATTGTTGTGCTGTGAGCAGTAGAAGCACCATACACAGAGAAAGACGGGTTTCTTAACAGCTTGTTTTAAACTTTCCAACCTACTTACATGGACTTCAGTGGAAGAGCTCTGAATTTTGGCACAGCTTCACATTTTTCTAATGAAGAAATCCTTTGGCAAACACTTACTTGTTTACACCTCAAACAGTTGGCCAGCAGGAAGGATGAAGGAATGTAATGGGCACTGTACTGACTTACCTTTGTTCTCTGGCCTTTGATGGACTCATTAACATTTGCCCTTTAACAGCACAGCAGAGTTACAGAGCATTTGCTTTAGGATTCCTTCACTGGAGGTGACATTCTGAGAATATACTGAAATACCAAATAATCCCCATTGTAACTACAGTGACTTACCATAATTTTTCTTGCTCTCACTATTGTTCTGAATGGGCAGGTGAATACAGACATGAGCAGAAGGTCTGCCCTGTGGGAAGCTGAGAGCAGGAATTGTCACCATAGTCAGCCTTCTAAGTTCATTCCTGCGTTTCTCCTGTGATTGTGATCATCTGGCCATATTTGTGGTTCTTACTCTCAATGCATCATCTATTCAAGCTAAGAGAGTCCAAAGTGGGTAAAAGACAGAAGTTACTCCAAGAGGAGCAGTGTCCCTGCAGTGCAGTCAGAACTCTAGGATTTGGATGCGAATAACTTCCAGTATCCTTGTGGGATACATTCAGGGTTGTGACCAAGGCTGGGTATTTATGTTTCTCAAGAGGCCGGAAGGTTTGTTGCTGCACAAAGGTGATAAGACAATGGGCTGTCATATCTCTCCAGTGTGAAGTCATGCATGCTTGTTTTGCTTTTAAGGGTTTTTTTCTATTTCATCCGCCAGTGAGTCCTCAAGTTGCCTTTTGCTGAGATTCCTAGGATCCCTGATATGCAAAGTCCACATCAATGCCACTCTTTCCTCTCCACCTGGATAAAGCTCTGTTCAGTTCAGAACATTGCCTGCTACGTTTCCTTTGGCAAACAGATGCCAGGCAGCAGTTGGCAATCGCTGGGAGCTGGTTGTATCTTCTGGCTCGAGACCCGTACATCTTGTTGCTTTTTGGCCTACATCCCATGCAGGCTGCACACTTTCAGCATTTTGACAGAGCTGCCTGGAGAGCTTCACAGGGCAGGAGACTAAAGGGATTCCCTTAGGCAAGTGCTCCTGACCTTCTGCAGAAAAAGGGCCTTAAGGTGTTGCTGGTTCGCTTCAACAACCTCCTGGTGGGTGTGTGTGTGTGTGCCATGAAGAGTCACAGGTTAAGATAATCTTACTGCTGGGTATATTTCTTAATTTTGAATGTTTTTAGGAAAGGTTAGCTTTGGGTTCAGGTAACATCTTTCTGGAGTGTACAGTTTTAATGTTTAGCCTTCATGGAAAATTTGGAGTTTGTTCACTGAATCTGCTTTTGTTTATAAGAGACATGATTTCACCTTGAGAGTTTACTGAAAGAAAATTATGGGATTCACAGCCAGTGACAAGTAAACTACCTCTGGAGCTAGAAATGCCATATCTGCATAGCTGTGGTTGAATTTCAAAGGCATTCTGAGAACATTTGCTAGCTCCTTACCCCTGGAATTGAGCAGTGTTAGCAAAGTGTGTGTTTACTTACAAGCATTTCAGCAGTTTTGCTGTTCATCATGGCTTTGGTCAAATATGGAGGCTGTGGTGTTGTTTCCTGAGCTCTGTCAGGTTTGGTGCCATGACCACTGCCATGGGGAGCCTATTCCCGTGCCCAGCCACCCTCTGAGTGATGAACCTTTTCCTGATATCCAACCTAAACCTCCCCTGACACAACTTCAGGCCATTCCCTTGAGTCCTGTTGCTGTTACCACAGAGAAGACATCAGTGCCTGCACCTCCTCTTTCCCTTATGAGGAAGCTGCAACTGCACTGAGGTCTCCCCCTCAGTCTCCTCCAGGCTGAACAGACCAAGTCACCTTAGTCACTCCTCATATGGCTTCCCCTTAAGACCCTTCATCGTCTTCATTGCCCTCCTTGGACACTGTAGTTTAATCCCTTTCATACATTGTGGTACCCAAAACTGCCCCCAGCACTCAAGGTGAGGCTGCCCCAGAGCAGAGCAGAGCAAGATAATCCCCTCCCTTGCCCAGCTGGCCATGCTGTCCGTGATGTCCCCCAGGACATAGGTGGCCCTCCTGGCTGCCAGGGCACTGCTGCCCCATGTTCAACTTGCCATGGACCGGAACCCCCAGGTCACTTTCCACAGTGCTGCTTCCAGCAGCTCGTTCCCCTGTCTGTCTGTACATCCAGGTTGTCCCATCCCAGGTGCAGAATCTGGTGCTTCCCCTTATTGAACTTCATGTGGTTGGTGATTGCCCAGTCCTTGGATTTGTTGAGGTCTCTCTGCGGGGCCTCTGCAGAGGAAGTCAATAGCTCCTCCCAATTTAGTGTCCTCTGTAAACTTACTTAGTATCCCTTAAAGTCCTGTGTCCAAGTAATTTGTGAAGATGTTGAAGAGCATGGAGCCTAAGATTGGGTCCTGTGAAACACCACTGGTGACAGGTCACCAGTCTGATGTCACCACAGTCACTGTAACCCTTTGTGCCCAACCCATGAGCCAGTTACTCACCCATCCCAGCTGTGTGCTGGACATTTTGTCCGGGATACTGTGAGAGACAGTTTTGAAAGCTTTACTGAAACCCAAAGGATTCCCTTTATCAACTAGATGGGTTACCTTGTCACAAAAGGAAGTTAAGTTGGACAAGCAGGACTGGGATGTGGTTTAAAGGAAGATAATACTCATCTCTTTGATTCCAAAGAGTCTTATTCTCATTAAGACATCTGAATTGGCATAAAACATCAGAATTTCATTGAACTTTAAAGCTTCATACACTTTAGGGTTGCATCAAATTTGTAACTTTGATATCTGAGAAGAGCAGAGTGCAGAGGAGTTGTTTTAGTCATCCAATGCCTAAAAATACAAGTAGAGTAAGAGAAATCCAAATTTGGCAGTGGCAGCTGCACGTATTGTAAAGATGACCACATTTATCATGACTTTATGGTTTCAGTATGGCAGTTAATCAGGAAAGGATTTCAGGCTTGATTTTGAGCGTGGAAGAGAGTTGGTAACTGAACTATTTTTCAAGTATGTGCTGACTCTGCTAAACCTGGAACAATTACAGAGTTATTGATCTTTGTCTCCCAGTGTCAGTAATTTGAGATGATGAGGCGTCTCTAATTTGAAAAGAACATCACAACTGTAATATGCCTATGTGTTTTTAAAATCAATATTGTAATTGGTAGGTGAAGGGATGAATCAAGGTGGGGTTTAGTGACATTTTTACATTTCATTACTTTCTGAATAGAATCTATGTTTTGGGGAAGCATTTGGGCACAAGCCCATTTTAAGTAAGACAGCAGCCCTACTAAAGACAGCTGTACTGCGGGACACCTCTTGTCACCAGTCTCAACTGGGACATTGAGCCCTTGACCACTCCTCTCTGGATGCAACCATCTGGCCAATCCTCATCCACCAAACAGTGCATCCATCAAATCCTTGTCTCTGCAATTTGGAGAGAAGGATGTGCTGGGGGCTGTGTCAAAGGCCTTGTAAAGTCCAGCAGATCATATCTGCAGTTCTTCCCTTGCCTTTACCTCTACTGTTATGGAAAAAAATGGCAGAATAATTCAGGTTTGTTCGGATTATATTGTTCCACAGCCTCTCTGACTTCTTTGTCCCTACTGGTGTAGTCCACATAGCATTCAAACCACAACTTTGGCACTTGCTTCCTCACACACAGAAATTCTGTGCTGTGGCCAGTAACATAATCACACCCTCAGTAGGAGCATAAGAATAGGAAGTGAGAGAGAGTAATCTAAGAAGTGTGAGATGAATGTAACTGAAAAATCTCGCTGCAGATTTATCCCTGCCTTTGAAAGCCCTTTGGGCCTGAAATATATCTGATACTCACAGCTATAGGAGATGTATCCTGTCCAGATTCATCCGAGAAGTCATTTACTGCAATAAAATGGTGGTGGAGCTGGTGTTGTGTGAGAACTGGCTGCAGAATGAAAATTTGGAGAACAAGTACAGCATAAATACTTGGTCTGTTCACTGAATGACTTGAAGGGATTTGCTCCCTCAGCAGGATTTTCCACCAGATTCTCTGGGGCAATTCAGGATGACCTAAACCCTCTGGCAAAATCTGTGTCTCCAAACAAGGCCTGGTGTAATTGTCATTACCATTAACTTTGGCGGAGAGCTGTAAGATCTGTATATGAATGGAGTGAGTGGCATATATTTGTTCAAGAGGTTTCAGTGGCCAAATACCAAGTGTGGGTGACTTTGGCAGGTGGCTCATTCCCTAGTCATTTGACTTGGTAAACTGGTTGAATCAGGTTGATTAGCTGAGAGGTGTGAGTTACAGCTGGCTAATGTTCTCCCTTTCTCAGTCCTTCATGAAGCAGAGGTGATGTTGATGAGTGGATAGATTGACCTTAAAGCTTTTTCCTGATAGCTAGCTTTGCTCGGCCCTGCCTGTATTTTTCCAAAGAAGTGTACCTTTTTCTATTCCATGGGATATTTGTATTGATACAGACAACTTGTAAGTTGAAAAAGCACTAGGGTGACAAAGTATGAAGCCTTTCAAGAAGTAATACGGACCTCTTTGCTTTGGTGGACAACTGTAAGAATTGCATTTGTGTACTAAGCAAATTTTTGAGGGAGATTTCTCTTGTCTGGAAGAGTACTGTGTTCATATACCTTTAAAGAAAACAATGTACTGTGTATGTTTTAAATACCTGGTGGGTTTTTTGAGGATTACCTTGTATAAATATCTTTAATATCCTCTCAATGATGACATTTAAATATAAACTCACAGCTACTTTCTTCTAAAAGATCTGCATTTAGATTTCATAATTACTTAAATCAGATGGGTATGTATTGTCCAATTATTTGGACATGTTCATGCATAGCTTGAGATATTGGAAGTTTTTGTGTTCTTCCTCCTTGAGAACATGAGTGAGGTACTCAGAAAATCAGGATGACCCATGATAAGGATCTGTCTTTAAACCATATTGATTCATATGCGCAGAGCTCTCCAGACTCACCTGGAGCAGCTCCTGTTCTTCAAGAACAGAGAAAGATTAGTCACCATGCCACGTCAGATCTTTAGGATACGGTCATATTCATCTTTGTTCTTTGAACCCAGGAGCTTCTGACACCTCACAGGGAGATGGAACATCCCTATGATGCAGCCAGTCAGTTATGAGGAATCTTGGTGGTGGTATTGTGTGGGATGATGTCAGCTTGACTGGTCAGCTTGTGCCTCCAGGTGAAAGGTTTTCTTGCACTTTCTTCGACACCCGTCATGATGCATGTTTATAGTGGTCATAAAACTGACTAGTTTCTGTTACAACTGAAAACACAGTTCCTTGCATCATCTGAACTTTGAGACAGCAAAACTGGACAGTCAAGTGCAGGTTGTACTGTGTAATATTTCCTTGTAGTTTTCTGTTCTTTGGTGTTTTTATTATCCTTTCTTGTCCCTTTGATTGTCAGTAGCAACTGATGCTATTTTGCTTGTATTTGGCTGAGAGTGAAGGTGTACTTTAAGTTATAGAGTAGCAGACTTCAGTAGAGTGCATGCTTTCAGTGGCCACAGACTGTAGCTGTGCTGTAACAGCCCACAACATACCTGATTCAGGCTGAGTCTGATCTTCGTCATACGCAATTTGAGGTCAAGCTTCACCGGAGAAAGAACTTTCAGGAAACAAAAATCAAATTATTTTTTTTTCAGCCAAAGCCTATTCTCTAGGCCTGTCCTTGGATTTATTGGTGTCATCTTCCAAAGTGAAGCTTTGTATGTATTTACAAAGATTTATAGATGTGTGTTTGTTTAGTGGTTAGATTTTGCCAGGGACAAAATGCTTCTTTGACAGTCACCACACCACATCAGGCATCTCAGTATGCAGCAGATCGTATGTTCTTGAGCTGGTCTTATTTAGCCTGGAGGAAAAGAGGTTGAGGGGTGACATTTATTGCTCTCTACATGTACTTGAGGTTGTAGCCAATTGGATTCTAGTCTCCAGTGCCTCCAGACCCCAAGCCCTGCTGCCTCCTGTTGTGATTCTGTCCTGTAGCATTGCCATTGTGTAGCTGTCTCCCCTCCTACCCACAGACACGGTTTTCCTCTCTGAAATCACGGCACTGCTGCTGTTTTGTACCAGCTGTGAGGCACTGCCTGGTGTCCATGTGCTGTGTGCCCAGTTCCCATGGTGCCAACAGCCAGAGACCTCTGCAGGTGATGGGCTAACAGAGTGCTGCTGGAACCAGCAATGTTCCAAAGGTCAGATCTTGGTTTCAGTAAAATGCCCATTGACGTCAGCAAAGTCAGGATCTTACTCAGAGCAAGCAGTCCAGAGGCTGAAACTGGGAAGCTGTCTCAATATCTCTCTGATTTCCCTTTTCATTGATACATACTTTATTTTTCATTTTATTCTCTACAAAGCTCAGTAAGAAGCAGCCTTCTGTCCCATGAAACTTTTCAACACACACAAAGCATTTGAAAGCAACTGTGAGTGGAACAAAGTACTAGAAACAGAAGTAAAATAAATTTTACAAAAAAACCCCAAAAAAACCCCACCTTTGGGTAAGCCAGGTGTGAAAAGGAGTTCAGAATTTCTGATTTATTGTCCAGGAGATTTATAGCAACTACACCAGGCAGCAGAACTGAGAAACCGATGGATAATTAAAGTTTTTAGGAGGCATCAGCATTTTTTCTTTTGAGAAAAAAGTGTTACACAAGAGCCTATGAACATGTACACAGGTCTAGTCAGTACAGTGCACTTGAATTTTCAAAAGGTTTTTATGAGATTGTCAATGGTCTCTAAAGAAGCAAAGATATCTTGTGATCAGAAGGAAAGACTTTTTATGGATTAATAACTAGAAAGCAGTAAAAAAATATGATCGGTTTTTTGGTGGAGAAAGGTTTTCTGAGAAGTCCCTTAAGGATCTTTGTTGGAATCTGTGCTATTTAACTGCTTCCATAATGACCTAGAAAATACTCAATGTACTGCTAATAGCAAAGTATTCGGGGTAGGAAAAACTAAAAGCTGGCTACAAGGACTTTTAGAAGGCTTCTAATTTACTCTTTGTTGGGTGAAAAACTGATTAGTTGAGTTTCCATCACTACATGCTAACTATGTCCACAAAACCCCACAGATAATATATGTGTGTATACTGATGAGCTCCAAATTAAGCAATCATGAAAGCTTATATATGAAAGCAAATAAAAAGATTTTCATGAGAAGCCACCACTAAATCTGCCTTCATATATAATGCCACATGCTGTTCTGACTACATTTTAGAAAGGACTTCGTAGTAGGTGAAAAGGTGTAGAGAAAAGCAGAAAAATGATCGAACACATGAGTATGACTTCTGTAAAATGAGAGACTATATAAACTCATATTTTTCTGATTAGAGACCACTACTGGGGTAGTATAAAGTCAAGATTGGTATGGGAAACGTATTTAAGGAACAGTTACTGGCAAATTCTCATAGTTCAAAACCAAGGGAAAGATTATGTCACCTTACCTAAAATAGAAGTACTTTTTAATCAATTTTAATCAATGTGTAACAATGTTGTGAAACTCCCAGCTGTTGGATCTTGCAAAGGCTAAAACCAGAAGTGAACATAAGAGAAAACTGAACATAATCACAAAGGTTAGGTTCAGTGTTTGCCGTTAAAATGAGGGGCAGACCTCTGAACTTGCACTTCTCTCCTAAGCATTCTTAGGGCATGTGTTGATATCAATTGTCATTAAAAAGGGTGGGAAGGGGATTGAGAAGAGCCATAATAATTGCTGTTAGTATCTGTTTCTCCAGGAGTGTCAAGAAGCAAATTCAGTGCAAACATTTTTAGTCTGCCTACTGTGATACAGAAAATAAGTATTTATTTTACTTGCTGTTCTTGATTTTTTCTTGCCACTGTTCCTTCAATAGACGTGCCTTTATTTTTCTTTAAATTGTCCTTATCAAGCTGAGTGTTTGATTTATGTGTATTTTGTAATACTGTTTTGCACCTTGTCACCTTCACTGTTTGTACACTGGTACAGAATGTCTTTCAGTTACGGATTACCTGAAAGGGCCATTCTGGCCTTTCTTTCTTTCACATTTCAATTTTCTCTCTCCGTGCTTCTGTAGATGACCAAACCCCCAACGGAACAATCCAGCCAAATGGGCCTATTGCCACAACCAGGCCAGTCAGATGGAATACCTCAAGTCAGCCTCCAATTAACAGAGAGTGGTTCGTGTGAGAAGGAGATGGACTTAGCAGATGAAGTCTCCTTCATTAACAATGATCTGTTTTTCTCCAGGTTAGTGTTCTTTTTTTGTCTTTGTGTTTGTCTCTTTGTTTGTTTTGTACCTGCACCTCTAGCTCTAGGCATTTTGAACACTTTAAACAGGATACTGGGGTGTGAGATAAATTAATGTGCCTTTTCTTGTTGAATCCACACCCTCCAAAGCCAGCTGTGTGCTTTGGTTCAAGCATATGAAGGTAGCCTGCGTAGTGAAAGAGTGCAGGTGGACAGGTCTGATCTACAGTCAGGCAATAGAAATTAACCAAGCACAAGATGCAACCAAAATGTGTCTCTTTTGAATAATCAGGTGTATTTGATCTGCCCAATTTAAGTTTTAACAGATGGCTGACTTTATTCTCACTCTTAAATGCAAAAAGGAAGGGGCTTCTGAAGGGTTTTCTCTTTCTGGCAAGAATGGTGCTACTGATAGTACTACTCCATTCAGACAAGAATAGAAGAGTATGTTTAGAGTATCTATACAAATATCTTTCTGAATTTATCTATGAGAGTCTATCAGTTTAAATATATAAATATTATATACTATAAAAAGTATGCTATATAAATATAAAAACCTTTATAGTTATAGCTGATTCCATGTGAATTACCTGAGAGGGGGCACTCTTTATACTATATAAATACTAGATACTATAAAAGTATCTATCTAAAAGAGTATTTTGAGTTTTGATTGCTGGCAGATTGTCTGTTAGGTGAGCAGGTAATGGGCATTTTGCTGTCTTGTAAAGTCCTTCCCTGCACATCAGGCTGAACCAGGATCTTTACATTATTCTCAGGATATTGATTTGAGTCTGCCATTCTCTCTCCTCTTGTGCCTGGTGCAGCACATGAGGAATTCAGGTTACTGTGGGAAATTGCAATGTGCTACCAAAATATGGAATTGGCCTGATGTGGGATACAGTGCTACTCATATGTCACAAAACAGAACACTGCAGTGTCCCAGCATACCAACCAGGAACACAAAGCAGAGGCAGTGCTGCCAGACACGTAACTGAGTGACTTCACTGTGTAAGCAGTGTGCTATTCTCAGCACCAGTGCAGACAGACAGCACTCAGTTTATGAGACAAGTTAGCAAATTATGCACTAACACCAGATTTTGATTCATAGTAATGGTGGTGAAGCATAGATGTTGAATTTGGTTTCTAGCCCTTGGCAGGCACATGTGCTCTTTAACTCTTTGCTATGTTAGCTGTGTGTTTCACTCTCCCCAAGGTTCCCCCAAAATTCCTGCAGCCAGAACACATCAAGTTGGTTTACATGGCTTCATCAATCCAGCTGCTTTTGACTGAGATGAGTTAGAAATCAATGATCAGAGCAGGTCAGCTGGCAAATTGGAGAAGGCAGTACAGTTCTTGCAGCTACACAGGGCCAGGCAGGTGGGGCTGTGGCAGAAGTTCCAACCTCTTATGTTGATATGCTGGAGCCTGGCAGAGAGTGTGTCTGTACTCTGCTGTGTGTTCCAAGGTGTAAAGGGAAATGAAGTGCCCAAGGATTGAAATAAAGAACTGTCAGGTGTCATGTCTGGGAAGGTGTGTGGGACTGATGTACTTTATGAGGTACCCCAACAAACTGCCTTTCTTTTAGAAGAGCAGGCTCCAAACAATGTAATTATTTGCTGTAGGGAATCCTGCTTTCCCGTCAATGTGTAATTACTTAGAAGAGTACTGTTGAAGTATGGGACAGTTGGGCCAGTGCTGGCACAGGACATTAAGCATCAAATGAAATGTGTTTATAACTGGGAAGAAGCCTGATCTTCATGCTTGGGCCTTGGGTTGAAAGATGATCATCTATGATTTTATCTGGGAAATTAATTAACTGTAGAAATTAATTATCTTGTAATCCCATTTTGTTCAACAATGCCCTAGTTTCCTGTCCTGTCACACTTCTATACATATTTACCTAATTGACTTGAATAGCTATGCAGCTGTTTGCTTCTGGTACTTTTTTGTCAGTGATGTACTGCCGCTGCTGAAGGAGGAGTAGGTACAGTTTGCTGTTTTCTTCCCAGCTTCAGGCTGGCAGGTTGTTGGGCAGGATGGGATGGAGAGAAGGCCCTGGACCCAGGGAAAAAGCAGAGAGAGTATCTAGCAGACCTAACATGCTTGAGGGACAGCTGTATGTGCAACGGGCACAAACCTTGATTCCCTGGCATCAGTGTAGTGTTCTGATATATCAGGAGTGGTTTTAAACATGCTTTTGGCAGCCTTGTGCCACTCCCATGTAATTCAAGCCCACAATGAAGTATTACCAGGTGTTATTTGAGTGCAAGGCTATTATTAGGAGTTTTCACCTTTTTCACCAGAAGGACTCTGGCATCTGACCTAGATTTACAAAGTGCAAACACACTGCTATTCTTGTTGGGGGGTTTTGTGTCACAAGGTACCAGTAGGTCTAAAATAAATGTTGTCATTAATTATATGTAATTACCAGATAAGTTTTAGTGAAACTACTGTATCTGCTCAGCTATGATACAATCTTTGTTAGAAAAGAATAAAGGTTGTTCTTGGCAGTGATAATCATTTGCTGTTTCATGAAAACGCCTGTGGTTTGTTCCCTTTCCATGCTCAGATGCCATGATATGGGTGGATTAGAAGCGGATGAAGGCCTACATAGAACACTAGATGCAGAATTCTACCTTTAGCAGCTTCACAAGTGTAATAGTGAAGAAGTAACCACACACACTAAGCCCCTAAGGCTCCCTCCAGCAAGGATTACAATCTTCAATAAATTTTAATTTGACACTAGAGCTTTCAGGAGGAACTAAGAGAGCTTCTGGTTGATTAATGATTGTTAATACTGTTTAAAATAAAATAAAAATCCTAATATGTGTCTTCATACAGTTGTCCTTAAAATGAAGATCCACATATTAAATAGCAACTACAGTTGTGACTATGTCTTCTATAATGACTAATCATTTTTTAAAAATACTGTTATGTTATGCCTCCTTACAGGTATTATATTCCTTATTGCAGGAATTTTTTGAAAGTGCTGCTGTCATCTGAAATATGCAATATATCAGTTGCAGTCAAAACATTGCAGAGCATAAAATCTGTATCACCTTCTGTTCACAACAGTTATCTTAAGAAAATGTTAGAAGTTATGTTCTTTTTTTCTGAGCAAAATAGGTGGATTAACTCTATGTACCTGCAGTCCCCACTAGCACATAATATGTGTTGTTTTGAAAATTTCCTCATTATTATAGCTGTATGCCAAGGACAAACTGCTAATTTTGCAGTAGCAGAAAAGCAAACCTGTAATGTTGCTCTTGAGTAAACCCAGAAACAGTGGAGAGAGAAAGAAGTAAGTAGGGAAAGGGCAGGAGAGGAGAGACTGGTCCTCTGAAAAAAAGGATTTAAGTCTTTAGGCAGTATGCAGCCTGTTACTTACTTCTCTGAGCCTCATCTCATTTTTGCAAGAGTTCCTGTGCAGAACTTCAGGGCAACCAAAGCTCTGGAGCCTGGGAACGACACAATGTCCTTTGTCTTTACCTGGATGAGAGCCACAGGACACCACACTGCAGACTCAGGAGCTGGGGGAGGCAACAACTTCTGGATAGGGGAGTAGGCTGGAGGGAATGGGCCACCCTGGGGCCTTACCAGACCTTCAGTGAGAGGGGTCTGGAGTGAGCTTGCAGCTCTGTGAAGCTGAGAGTCCCTGTTTGAGTCCCTCTTTCTTTCTCTGTCTAGAAGGAAAAAGTCTGCTCAAAGCTCTGGTTCATACATAACTTCAGTAGGCATTGGCATGATTTTGAATATGTTTCAAATAATAGATTCAAATGGCTTTTACTTCAGGGTTAGATATATTAAGATTTACCTGGATGCAAAGGTAGGAGGGTCTCTTGCAAGCAGTTCTCTCGCTTTTTTGTGCTAAACTTTGTATACAAGCAAAGAGAAGAGAGGGAAAATGCTTCCTGCAGTCAAAATGTGAAGCAGGGGATTGAGGATGGTGAGCATAAATGTCTCTTCTGATACTGACTCAGGAGGTGCATGGTGTCTGCAGACTTTGCTTGACACTGAAATACACTTTGCTGTTGTACATGTCTATTCTAGCCCTTGCTGGAGCTGCATCTCTTTGCACTCTTGGGACTGTTTTGAAGAGGGATCCCTCAGTGGGAGAGCATCCTGCTGTGTGTGGCGCTGTTAGGCTCTGTGCATGGAAATATCAAAGGAGTACAGCTGAGTACCCATCCTTGCCTCATAGTGGTTGTGTGCTGGGAAGTGGGTGCCATGTATCGCAGGCAGACTTCATGAAAAACTTCATGTGCAGCTCCTCAGAGCCACGGCTTAGAGCAACCACAGCAGTTGTTCAGTAAGCCAGCCTTCTGTATTTTGTAGCCACGTCTTTGTGTGCCAGAGATCACAAATTCCTGTTTGTGACTGCCATCACAGCTGCAATGAGATTTGTCAGCACAGATACACTGTGTTGGCTAACACGTGTATGTTCTCAAAGAGAAGGTTTGTTTACATCAACCTTTTGTTCACAAAAATGCTTATATCCGGCCTGTGTCCTGAAAATAAAGGGACCACATGCCTAGTAATGTGGTAGCATCCCTAAAATAAAGGGTTGGTTAATGTACCCTGCCGTGCTTCTTCATAATGACACTGTGTATTTTCACTGCTAGTTATTGAGGTATGAAAACATACATATATTTGTACACTGAGAAGTTTGTGCTTACTGTAAACACTTCCCCTATTTGTTGGCTTTCCTTTTAGCAGATGCGGTTTAAAACCGAGGCAAGCCAAAACTTATCATTATTCTCTGGCATGTGATAAGAATTGGCCTGTTCTTGCCAGAACAAATCAAACAGGGGGGCTAGTGTTTGCTTAGCTGACTATTTTCGTTTAGGTTTGGGGTTTTTTTGTTTTTGAAGTCTGTCATGCCAGTACATTCAGTCCCCATCAAAAGTAATAATTTGCCTTACCACTGAGCCTTGCTGCCAGGTTTACATAAGGGATTGCAGCCAGGCAGCAAGCAGGGCTGCCCTCCAACAGCCATGGATTCTTCAAGAAAACGATTCAGGAAAGGGGTAAAGGTCTGGAACGTTGGTAGGGAGGTGGTAAACATAGTCGCCTTCTGCATCATTCAGTATGCAGCAGCTTCTGGCAGGCCCTGTTCTGAGCCCTCAGAGAGAACATTTTATGTAAAGCGTTGTTGCTTTTTGCCACTTTCTCTCTTTAGGTTGTGTTGAGATAGTTTTTCCAAGCTGACTCATTTAACTTTGCAAGTACATTTGTCTCCACCCTCCTATGCAATCAATTCCCTTCTTTCTTGCATTGTGGGCTGCTGGCAGCAGGAACTGCCTTACATAATGAGTTGTTAGGAAAAGCATTTAGTTTTCTGAAAACACAGCCACAAAGACATGTGATTTCTGTATCTCTTCAAGGCAGGTGACTGTGAATGGCAAATCAGGGTGTGGTCTGATCTTTTCCTGGGTTCTTCTCCCTCTATAGCCCAGATGTAATAACAGTTACAGACACATATAATTATGTAGATTTTTTCCGTGCAAGTCACCTGGGTGGATTTCAGTGTATTTTTCCAAGCATTTGACCTTTCTCTTCCACCCTGCACAGGTTACTCCTTTAAATTAGGCTTTGTCCATCACACTATTCTAACTTTCCTTTATAATTCTAGCCATTTTATCTTTGTCTCTCTTCATAAGATTTACATGGTGACAAATTAGGGCTTGTGGGATAGAGAACATTTTGAATCTAATGCCCTGACCTGTGCCACAGAAGTGGAGGTTCATCTTGTAAGCAAGAAGAATCATATGAAACAAAGACCTGGTGACTATTCAAGGTAGAAGGCACATATGCACTTTTATTGTCATAATGTGCATGTGGAAACGAAAGTTCTTCTTTCGATCCATGAGCCAAGTATATTAACTTTTCCTGTTTCCTGGAACAGCATCCAGCAGCATTAGAAATTAGAAAGGGACTACAGTAAATTCACAGTAATTGAGTAAGAAAGCTGGAAAAAATTTCTCCCTTTCTGTACCTCAGTCATTGCTCTCTCAGCTAGAAGGATTCCTTGTTTCGATATTTGCTTTTGCTGCGAGGAGGAAGTCCCTACATCTCATGAAGCTGATGGCTTTCTGATACCAACTGGGTCCCTTTAATAGATTTGCTGAGGAAATAAAGGGCAAACATCTGTATGATTTTTAAGTAATTTTTAAACAAAAGGATACATGACCTCTTATTGGAGAACACACAGTGAATAATGAGTTTTAGCTAACCTTGAGAGTCTTCGTGTTTTTAATATTCATGTGTATATAAACCAAGACACCCATCACTAACTCGTGTTTCAAGCAAGTAGGGAAGAAGCAAAGCCTCTGCTCTGTGACTTGACTTATTTTTACTTGAATTAGTAAGTAGTTCCCTCTCCTGTAACTTCCTTAGGCTGTCTGCTGAAGTGCCTGGTGCATTGTTCAGATGGGGAGGTTCAGCACAGAGTGCTTTGGTTTTTGTTAGCTTTGCAGAGCCAGCGGTTTTCTACCACCTGAGGCTGTGAGGTATTCCTTCCCCTGTGGCTCTCCAGAGGGAACCTGAGCCTGTGTCCTGCAGGCAGTCCCCACAGGAAGATCATCAGGCAGAGGTCACCGGGTTCTCAGTCAGGTTCGTTTGCTGCTGCAATTTCCCGGTTCAGCTGGGAGAGCAGTGTGTTAGGACGTTGTGTTCAGCACGTTGCAGCGTAGGCTGCTGGGTTCAGCTGTGACTTCCTGTGACACACATGTATATTTTTATTCAGAGTGGTCAGCTCGCTGTCTAATAAGAAGAGGCTGAGCGTGGCAAGGCAGAGTTGTCACTCTCTGCCTCTGTCACTCTGCTTGCATCGGTTTGGCTCCAAGCTGTTTCAGTGTTGTAAAATCCTTCTCTGTCATGGTCAGTGGCCATGAGAGATTTCCTCTCATTTTATCTGTTGTCAGGAGTATGATCCCAAGCTGACTGCTTATCTACAAATTGCACTTCTCACATTGGCTCAATGCCTTCCTCCTGGCACTGCAACCCGGACAGGGTTGCAGTTAGGAAATGTGAAGATAGTTCTGTTCCTGTACCAAAGCTTTTCTTTTCATTATGCACCTGCTGAAATAGTGTGTTTGTGCTAGGGATGCCTGCAAAGAGAGGCCACTAGGTAGTTGCAAAGAAAAGCTGCTTGGTTGTTAATGGCTTACAGTTGTTAAGCATTTGACAGGACTCTGGAAACAAAAGATTCCACCACCAGTTCCTCAGGTCCTTTCAGTCTCAAGCTCTGTGCATTCAGAAAGCTTGAGTCACGTAGGGAGGGATTAATATCTAATAAAATGACACTTTTATTGTTTTGCATTATGGTTAGAAATTATCTAGTCACTATAAAATGATTGGGAGCACTACTAACACTGCGCTGTATTTTATAAAATTTATAGATGTTTCCTTTAAAAAAAACCTACCCTGAAACTTCAGAAAGTGTCAAAGTGAAAAAAAAAATTCAGGTGACCACTGTTCTAACAGAGCTATTGAGCCTCAAAAACAGTTTCCTCTAAAGTCTTGTTAGCTTTTGCTGAATGTGTGTTCTTTGAGTAGAAAAATACATTTTTTTCCCAAGACTCTGAGAGGTGGTTGCGAAGTTAAAAACTTACAGACCTTACCCATGTTGTTCTGAATGTTCCTGATAATGAACTTGTATGCTGAACTTGTTTTCCTGCAGTATCCACTTGTGCCACTCCTGACAGGAATGTCCTGCAGTGGGACAGAAGTGTGCTTATGCAGCCTGGACACGTACAGAGCAGCTGGGCTCAAAGCTGATGTTGCAAATGAGGAGCACAGCAGTGAGCTGTGCTGATTAAGCCCAGTATCGCTGTATCTGGCTGTGCATAAACAATCATTTGTTGTTTCTTGCTGTACACACAGCTGGGCACAGGAAGAAGCCCCATGGCTGACCTGAGAGGGCTGTGTTCTCCTCAAATGCTGTCAGGTTTTAATGGATCTGGTCAGAGTTGCCTTTTAGCAGGATCCCCCTTGCTCCTGTGGCAGATGCATCTTGCAGCTCTAGTCAGAGAGCTGGAGTTATTCTCACACAGCTCACTCTTGTTTTAGTCCCTCCCAGCCAGAGACAATCTCTCCTGCCGAGTCATCTTTTTCCACCAGCTCTCCCGGGAGCCAGGCCGGCCACTGGGGCACTGGTGCAAAGGGAGAACTCCTTTCAGTCACTTCATCAGCTGGAGGAGAGGAGCTATCCCTGGAGGGTTTTTTCTGGAGGGTGACTCTGCCAGACTGCTTTCTTTGCCAACACAGACAGCAGTTTATCTTTCAGTGGAGTAAAAAAGCCACATGCAGCCAATGTGAATGGTGTGGCTTGTTCTTCTGCTTTCCTCAGCCTCTTCCCTATCCTTGTTTTTTGTGTGAACTTACAAGCGTGTCACTTGAAGATGCTTTAGGAGGCAGGGAACATGAAGGGTGCAGAAGTATGGACTTCAAAGGATAGTAATTTTTTAGAGGATTGGAAGGATGTTTTTGGAAGATGGGAAAGTATAAAAATAGTGACATTTTTGGTAGGTAATATAAATCACAGAGGGAGCATCAAGGACTCATTTAAATTTTTTTAAAAACCTTTTTGCTAACAAATGAATGTTTGTTCTTTGTTGTTCTCAATGACATTTTCATTGGTCTGAAATAGCTGGAATTTAAAAAAGCTTTTGTGCACAGTTTCATAGAAATAACAATTTAGTGTTTTAAAGAAATAACAATTTAGAGGAATGGGAGAAATTTCATTAGACACTAAAATTTAGGAATTCATTAGATTAGAGCTCTGGAGAAAGCCTGCTTTGAAAATAACTTGTGCTAAGCTGGACTCCTACTTGTTTGCCTGCTCTCCCATGCTCTGGCACTTGAACTAACTGGTGCAAATGAAGAACTTAGTGACCTTATCACTCAGCATGCTTTACCCTGTTCCCACAGCAGATTAGCTGACACAACCATTCATTACTTGTTGCTTTCCCAGGATACCCTTTAGGAACCTACTCCAGATCTTCCCCCTTCTCCAGGATGGAGGCCAAGAAATAATTTCTGGGCTATCCCATGGGATGAGAGTCCTTTGGAACAAGTTAGAGTGTGGCAGTACTTGCAAAGGACACTGCTGTTTAATGAAGGGAAGCCACTGCAGCAAATCCAGGTCTTCAGGGAGCATGTGGTGTCCCTTGCAATGGGAAATGAACTTTTGTGCTTATCTGTTGGATGAGATCAGGAGTGCTGAGAACCTAAAGCTCTGAGAAGCTTTCAGTTTAGTCCATACTTTTCTCTTGTCCTTGCAAGTTTAAAGAACAGTTCTGGAATATGTTTCCTCCTTAACAGATTTTAACTAGTTTAAAAGGTAATTTGGCCTCTAAGTTGCAGGAAGGAACAGAAAAGCTACTGTGCAAAAACCAGTATATTCTCCACAGATATGCCAACAAGGCTTGTATTTCTAATATAAAAAATAAAAGAGATAAAATTAAGTCAGCTGAGAGCAACCTGCTTCTCTTTTGGACAAGAGGAGCATCAGTTATGAAAAGAAGTAAGAAAATTCTGCAAATTACATCTAGAGAGTTTACGTAAGGCTTGGTGTTCCTAAACAGAGGCAACTGTAATTTGTAAGAACATTAAAAATTGACTATAATTATTGATGAATTACATCAGTAGTTAATTATTCTCACCACTTTAAAATGTCTTAATTTCTAGGCATAATTTGCCTATCTTTGACTTCCAACCATTGAGTCTTCATCAGTTTGTGAGTACAGGTCCAAGTATTAATGTTTCCTGCATGCATCAATGATTTTCTTTGAAAAGCACTAAATGTGTGGGTTTACAATTTGTGTGCCCTTCATGGGTTGTCTCTTAGCACTCTTCAGTTTTTCACAACTTGCTTGGGAATGGGAATTCCTGAACTGATCAAAGTCTTTTGTAGCAACCAACCTGGTAGGAAATACAGACATAACACACCTTTTCAATGTAATACCCATGTTGATGTCTCTGAGGATGATGTTAATTTCTTCAACCACACAGTCACTCTAGGCTTGTAAGCATGATGTTGTACCCCATCTTACACATAGTTCCCAGATTTTGCTCTTACATGGTTATACTGAAAGTTTTAATGCTGGCTTGCACACAACATACAAAAATAGCAACCAGTATAATTTTACATTTACTTACAAATCATTAAAACATCGTTAAGTGAGACAGGGCTGGGCACCAGCTTTGCAAAGTCACCGTTACTACTTTTAAACCTTTCTGAGGATTCCCCTTCCACTAAATTATGTTTTTAACGTATTAGTTGGTCTTTCTTCCTGTTTGTGCCCTTTTGGAGGGGCCTTTTTAATTGTCTGTCTGCTTTGTTTGGACTTGAAGGGCCACAGTTTCCAAGTACAGTTTCTATTTACTTGTGACTTGCTTATTTCATATGTGCACAAAAGTTTCTGGCCTGAGGGAGATTTTCCAGGGTGTTTGTCATGTTTGTCGTAATGGCAGATGTTCATATGCATAAATACTTTAAGAAGGAAAATGTATGTATTAATATAAGTACGTGTACATAAATAATGGAATTTAAATTTTTTTAATTGGTAGTATTTTGAAAAGCACAATCTGTAATTTTCAGTCTGGCAATATCTTTCCTTTGCATTTCATGTTTCTCCCAGAGGAAAAATATTGCATAACTTAGTAAACATTGTGGGAATAAATTGGTGGTATTGAGTAGCATCCTAAAAGCCCTCAGATTTTGTCAGACCAGGCAAGATTGCATTTTAAAATACTTTTTTTAATTTTTGAATAGTATCTGATTCGTGTATGACTGTGCAGTGAAGCAAGGGATAACTGCTTTTCATGAGGCAGACACATCCTCATAAAATCCATTATTTAAATCACATATCTTGCATCCTCTGGTGCTGCTCACAGATCCTCTTCTCTTGTTGCTTTATATGCTGAGAAAATTACTTGGTGTGCAGCAAAGGATGAAAAGGAAAGAAAGAGGAGAAAGCACTTCTGTAATGATGATTGACAGGAGACTTCCTTTCCAAACATGCAGTTTTTCTTTAAACTTTGATGAAGAAAAGTGATTACTCATATTTAGTTCCAGCCAGTGGTTTTTTCCCTTTGTTGAAACTCAGTAAGAAATTTACAAATCAAATCGTTTGAACACAGGTGTTGCCTTGGTGTAGGTGCTGAAGTGTGGCGGTATGTGGTGGTATTTCAAGGGACTTTATAATTTTTATTGTTTTTTTGTTGTCTATTTTCCTGAAGTGTTTGCAATACACTAGGGAGCATACAGTCAGTGGAGAGGATGCTGTGCCTGTCCTGAGAGAGGGTTTTTTCCTCATCCTCTGTTTCTACAGTTGGATGGTACCATAAAGGGCTTTTGTGGTGTATTGTTGCTGCCAACAGATGAGTTTGGCCTTTCTGAGTAATAGAAATGCAAGAACTATATGAAACTTGCAGAAAAGGTTTTGTCGTCTTTGTTTAACATGGGAGAACAAATTCAACAAGTACAAGCAAATCCAAAACAAAACGTTGTATAATCCCAGGTTTTATGTGTGATAGCCCAGCTTGAGTTACGAAGTTAAAAAAGGCATAAGAGGGCAAGGAGAGGGTAGGAATTCCTGCCTCTGACAAATAGCAAGTTGGTTTTAGCATCAACATCTGTGTGAAGGAAGTGGAATTGTTTGGAGATGACTGCAGCTTTCTGGCAGCTTTTGTCTGCCTGCTTTGTGCCACAAATAAATCACTGTGGTCCCTACCCATGAACAGGGGAGGTGAAGAAATAAGATTTGTGTTCTTGTTTAGCAGCTGAGAGATTTAAAGACATTGAGACAGCGTGAAACTGAGGTGACATGCATCCTGTATTGATGACGCAGACTGTGAAGAGGTTACTAGACATGGACAATGACTTTCTGTTTTTGCTTCACCAACATAGACAAGACTTGCAACTTTAGCCAGCATTTTTAAGATCCCTTAAGATGGGAGTCCTAGAAATGTCTTAAGAGAAATCTTACCCAGCAATTTCAATTGCATGGGCTTGTACACATGAATTATGTCCTTTAAAGCTTACTCTAAGTTTCCAAGGCAAGGGTTTTTCTTCACTAAATCAATTTCACTCAGATCACACACCTTTGCTTAAAAGCTACACATGACCTAGAATGCTAGTTGAATAGTTCAATTCAGTTTCTATATTGGAAAGTCCAGCTTGAATTGCTACTTTCTTAAGTCCTTTTCACTCTTCTCTTACCGATGTAGCTTTATGTCGTGCTATAGTTCTTTGTATAACTGTGTCTTCCAAAGATGTTTAGAAAGGTCCATCTGTCAACGAAGGGTTATGGCTGCCGGGCTGTATGGCTTTGAAACTGAGCTTGCTTGAAAAGAATAGGAGCAATCTCTCCATTGTTCTATCAGCATTATCCGAATGCAGTATGGCCAAAAAAGATGCCACACTAACGACGAAGAATCCAGTTAAGATTTCGCCAAAAGTCGCAGCTTGACTGAAATTGCTTGAAGAGACCCGATTGAATCAGGTGCATGACACTGTACTACCACTCTTCCAATGGTTGGCCACAGTCCTCAAAAGGAGTTTAAAAATTTCCAGCAGTGCTAGCAACCAGCTAGCATTTTTTTCATCTTTGATCACCTTTCTTTCAACAGTTGCTGAAGTTGTGTGCCAGTGGGTGCAGTGAAACATAAGCTCCTGTACCTCTTCTTAGTTGTGATGATTTTGTCAGTGTTAAAAGAGCCATATGAGGATGCCAAGGAAAAAACTTATACCCATTGAGGGGACTGCGAAAGAAGAGAACAGAAACAAAAGGTGGATCTGAAGGTGTTGAGGGCGTGGGGAGCCCTGCAACTTTACTGTTGGCATCTGGTTGATTTTAGCATGATGCCACAAGCTAACCTTCTTCACTGATGCTAATCCATAAATTAGTCTTTCTGGTTATTACAGCATCTCCTTTTGTTAGTGAATTCTTTGTCAAGGAGCTTAGTACTTTTAAGCTTATTTATACAAGCAAGTCCCATGGAAGTTATGACAGAATAGCTAGTGTATAAATTCATAGTACAGCAGCTATTTGAGTTATTCCACTTCTGTTTATTCAGCAAGCTGCTCTGGAGAACCCTGACTCCTTGCCCATGTAGATGGGTCCTTAGTTAAATGTGGAAAATTAATTTTTTTTAATAGCATCCCAGTGGTAACACTCAGTTCATAGAAGTGTAATCAACTATGAATAATTGTGTGTGTATAAAAAACGACTGGCCAGGAAAAGTCAATTTGATTTATTGTCCAACTGTGAAACGATACAAGGTGCTTTTGTTTTAAACTGAAGTAGTTTTATGTATCAGAGTAAAATCTTTCTCTCAGTTTTAGTTGCTTATGAGCACATATGGCATATTTAATTTTAAACAGGAAGTCATCAAGATACTCATTTAATTGCCATGGATAAGAGCAGCCCAGATCCATGATGGCAGAGTGCTTCATCAGCATTGCTGACTTTCCTAAAAAGGGGCCCTGTGCTGTGCCTGGCCTGACTGTCACAGCAGAACGGGCTTGTGCTGAGGCAGTGGGCAGAAGCATTACTAATGCACTTCTTCCAGTCAGCCAGCTGACAGGAGCAGATATTAAACAGTTCAGGGTACTGAAGCAATCCACATCTCAATTGAGCCCCGTGTCTCTACTCCATGCCGCTGCTTTCTGAGGCTGCAGCTGCCCACTGCTCTTGATTTCAACAGAAAATGCCCCTGCCTCCTGCTGGCAAAGGTCAGGATCTGTTGGGCATCCCTGTGAAATGTCTGATACCCTCTGCAAACCTGGGAGTCTTGGCTGCTCCTCCAGAAAGCTGATGGGCTCATGTTTAGTTTGCATGACCTAGATCTCTATGGAAGTGTTAAACATACAGGTACTAAGCTCCTGCCACAGCTTTCTCCCAAGCTAGCAGTAATCCTCACCAGGGTTGAATGGGATTGTACTTCCAATATTGTCTTGAGTTTTTGAAGACTGACATTTTGTTTGTACCACCTGAAGTGTTGAAAAGACACTCTTAGGCCCCTTTATCAGATTAGGATGGTCCCCTTCCCCATCACACAAAGTATGCAGTGTGATAACATTGTTCCCAGGCATGGCAGCAGCTAAAGTGTTTCTGTCCAATGTTGGAAATGGAAGGCAATTCCTCAGGCCTTCTGGGCAGAGGAGCTGCAAAGGTGAAAAGTAAAACCCTGGGTATACTCCTTCAGTAGCCATTAAACATTTTGGTGCAAGACCTTAGTGATTTTGTGCTGTTCATTTTCCAAGGCTGTTATATCCTGGTAAGTGACACACCCCGGGTGTGCAGTTCTTTAGCTACCACTCTTCCCAGCCCCAAACTTCTACCCAGTAGAATGGTGTGGTGTGGTTTGTTGTTTCAGAGCAGTATTTGGTCAGCAGCCACAGATGTAGAAGCAGGGGTGCTTGAGAATAGCCCACTGGGAACATGAGTTCGGCTCTGCAGTTGTCTCTTCAGTTCAGTTATTAAGGGAAGAAGAGCTCTCTTTGCAGTGGGTCAGAACTGGGTGGCCAACTACAGCACAAACCTTTCAAACCGCGGTAATATCTACTGCAACACGAAGGGATCAAGTTCAAAGGTTGTGCCAGCCCTACTAGACACCGATCCGTAGTAAAGGTGTGTGAGGGCAGAGCCGGAGCAGCCCCGCGAGGGTGTCGTGGAGCTTTGCGGGGGTCTCGGTGCCCGGGACACCGCGCCTGCCCTTCCCGGAGCGGAGCCGGCGCCGCTGCGGGCGGTTAGGGAGCAGGTTAGGGAGCTCGGGAGAGACTGCATCGCACCCGGGGCGAGTTTAGGAAGAAGGACGGTAGTTACTGAAAAGGATACAGAAGACCTTGTGGGGTCTTTCTGTTGAAAGCAGCCATTAGCCCTCAGCTTGTGACATCTTTTGCAGGCCCAGAACCAACTGGACATCAGAAGCCGCTTTTGGTTAACCTGTGCCTGCCAAGCCCGGTGGGGCGAGCAGGGGCCGGGGCCCTGGCGGCTGTCGCAGCTGGGGGGCCGGGCCGGGGCTCTCAGTGCTGGGGCGGGCCGTCGTCAGCCGCCAACCCGGGCCCGGCGGCCCCTTGGCCCCTCCCCGGGGCCGGGCGCTCCCCGCGGCGAGGCGCTGGCGGCGCTGCGGGCGCGGCGAGAGGCGCGGCGGGCAGCCGGGCGGGCAGCGGCTCTATGGCCAGCATGGCGTGCGAGGTGATGCCCCTGCAGAGGTACGTGCCCAGCCGAGGCAAGCCCGGGACCCAGCGCGGGGCTTCTGCCGGGCTGTCCGGCGCGGAGGACCCGGGACTCGGACCCCTCCTGGAAACGGAGATGCCCGCTCGGGACTGGGATACCCGCGCCGGGGCAGCGCAACAAGTGCGGCTATTAGCGCGTCTCCGGGGGAGGGGGATCTCTGGCGTTCTCGGGCGGAGAGGGGGATTCGATGTAGCGCCCCGAAATCCACACAGCGCTCTCGGTGCGGGGTGGGAGCAGCTCGCAGGTGTAGAGGGACCCGGCCAGCCCTGGGTCTCCGCCGGCTCCGTGCGCCCGGGCGAACCCGAGCCTTTCGCGGGCTGCGGTACTGCGGTACGGGAGCGCGGCCGGGCTGCCCCTGCGCACAGCCCGCCTCCGGCTGGCAGCTCACACACCCAGCCTGCCGCAGCATGGGCGAGAGGTTTAGTTTTCGGAGGAGAAAGGCTGGGTGTTTCCAGGATGCCGACGCACACCTCCCTTCAGCACCAGCTGTGAGAAAGTACCTGTGCTGGCATGTGCTCCCGCCACGCTTATGGCAGGGACAGATGCAATCAAGCTTCTGAAATGACAAGGCACAGACCCACTGCGGGAAGGAGTGTACACAGCCCTTTCACTGGGTCATCAAATTCTTATTTTTACTACCCATTCAGTTCTCAAAATTAAGCAGTCCATATCTCCCCTAGTAGTATTTGAATGGCCTGAATATCAATCTTTCTGTAATCTATGAAACAGTAAATAAAAATTTTACTGTGCCATTTCAGTACTGTGGTGATGCTGTTTCAGCAGAAGCTGCAGAGTTGCTGCTTACTTGGACACAATAATATAGTAACTGAAACTGCTGCCCAAAGTGTTATTGTCTTGATAAAGTGCAGGGTCCTCTTCAGGTAGATGTGGAGAAAGTCTCTTTGGCACTACTGCAGTCATGGGGGGTTCCATGCTGATGACTGCAGAGAAACAGAATATAGTTTGAATGTCTTAAAGAAGTGATCACGGTGCATCATTTCTATTTGAAGGACTAGTCTCACATAGTATTTTTAACCTTTCTGTTCCTAAGGATCTGACTGTCCTAGCAGTGGTCGGAATAAGTGGTTGTTATTATGCTCTTGACTCTTCACCCCAGGGAAGATAGGTTTCACAGGCTGGCTCTAATTAGACTCTTTGTTGTTGCAAGGACTAAGTCTCGATCAGTTAGAGATGCAGTCAGCACTTCAAAAATGAGGCATTTTCTTCAAACTCCATTAAGCTGTAAGCATGGTACAGAATTGTTCTTAGTTTTTCAGTTAAAATAATTCATGAAATTCTGGCTCCTTTCCCATCTCCTTGATCTATTTTTAGTCTGTGTATACTGTACTTTTTAGCACATTGGGTTTTTTTGGCACAGATTGCCAGATCCCTTTACAGTGGCATTCTCCAGCTTGCACCTTTATTTTCCTGTTCTTCCTTCCCTTAGGGCAGAGTGTTGCTGGCTTTGAGCATTTTTTGTCAGCATCAGGAAAGCTGATACCTCTAGTATTGGTTCGTACCAGCGTGGATAGCACTATGTTTGTCGTTGCTATGGGGTGGATAGGCTGATGTTGCTGTTCCAGCTGAGGACATGGACAAATTGCAGTGCATGGTTCCTGTTATGGGTTTAATCAGAGTAGTGGCACCCTTCAGGTTCTGTGATTTAGGACATTTGCCAAGCTGAAAGAATCTCTCTTTCCCTCTCAAGAAAGGTAATGAGCTGCCTGCAGTAATCACACTTGATTCCCTTCCTGGGTGAGTGAACTTGCTCCTGGCCATCTCCTGCCATGCCCTGCTTTGTGCTCTCTTTGGGGCTGCAAAGTTGGCCACACTGTACCTCCCATGGAAACCCTCCTGTGCTGAAGCAATACAAATGTGTAGCTGGTCTGTAAAACTTGGGAGAGGAAGAAGGGCTATGTGTCTACCAGGATATGTGTGAGCTGTGAGTCTGTCTTCCAGAAAATCATATTAAGTGCTTACATAGAGCCATATGGACTATATGGTATCATCCTATATATAGATATCTGTGGAATGGCATGTGGTGGGGTATGGTGTCCTGCTGCAAAGGAGTGACAATGGGGATGTCAGGGTTATGTTTCATTGCATCGGAAGAGGTGGAAGGCCAAATGTGTTGAATCCCCACTGCAGTAGGTACTGTATTGCCCAAGCACTGGACAAGGCACCGGTGAATGTCACATGGATTGCATTACTGATTCTCCAACAACTTATCCAGCAGTAATTGTCTCTTCTATTGCTATTAGGCTGCCATCTTTTCAGAATAGCATTAGCTTACTTTGGTATTCCAGCTTCCTAGTTAGAGCATTAATAGTGCTGTTAATGCATGTTTTAATTCATGTATTCTAGCTCAGTCTATTGCGGATTTAACAACGGCTGTGCAAAGCCGAAGCCTGTGGCTGCCTTTGCCAATCATATCTATCAGTTTCTGTAGGAGATAAGAAAGGCAGGTACACACTTGGGCCTTGTTTGTGATCGGTGGCCTCTGTTGCTTAACAAGTCAAGGTAGTGGAAGAGTGAAGCCATCACAGATATTTTTAGCAAGTGCATCTGAAAGCAATAGGGAATGTGGCTGATCTGTTTCTAACCTGTACCGCAGCAGTTGTCTGCATGAGCAGTCTCACTTGCAGTTACCAGGATTGTTTGATTTACCTTACTGGTTGGTTTGCTTGTGATCTTTCACAAATACCCAGCAGTTTAGCCCAAGAACACTGCTGTATGTCACCACTTTTTTTTTTTTTTTTTTTTTTTTTTTTTTTTTTTTTTTTTTGAGGGGGTGGCTGCTGTGTTCTCTTTATCACATTTGTGAACAGGGTTTTTTTGTAAAGTTGTACTGTAAATAAATCTGATCTTTTGGACTTTGCTATCTTTCTATCCAAGGTACTGGGAGTGCTTGACAAGCCCTAATGAAGTATATTCTGGAATATGGATGTGAGTTATGCTCTCCGAGGGTGGAGAGAACTTGAATCTACTTTTTTGTTTGTTTGCTTTGGGTTTGGGTGGATTTTTTTTTTTCTGGTGGAAGAATGAAGAGAAATTCAAACCTGTAGCTCCTATCTTCCTCAAGTCATAGCTTGTTAGAAAATGCTGTGTGAATTTTTCATCTTCCAAGCTCATATTTGACCCACAACTGGGTACCCTGTCTTGTCACAGCTGTGACATGGTGAGTGTAGGAGCCTGTGGAAACTCTTTCTTAGTACCACTGGGGGTGGAAGGCTCTGACTAAAAGAGGAAATCAGTGGGGAAATTTTCTTTGGTATTTATCTCTGGGGTGTCCACCTGATTAAGCAAGAAAATATTAATATTTGCCTAAAAACTGGCCTCTTAGATACCTTTATTTGAAGTGTGCAAGCTTTTAACAAACAATCCTGAAACTGAAATCACTGGTTACCTAGTAACAGTTCTTCACCATTATAATGCAACAGGTATGTGTGTATTATGCAACTTCACTATTAAATTCTGAGAAGAGGTGAGACTTTGGCTAGTACATTCATTCCGCCTTTTTCTGAGCCATTTTCTGGTTTTATCCTAGTGAGGACTTGTTGCCAAACCACAAGTAAAAGAAAAGACACTGCCCCATCTTTCGTAATAAGACCCAACTAGCTTAAGAAGTAAAACAACAAAAGTGAGCTGTTTAACATTGACGTCATTTTATAAAAGATAAACATATTTGCAATCTAGGAGGATAGTAAGCAGAAAATAATTACACAAAATTATGCTGTCAAGGGCTCCAGGATATTCAGGTATGTTAATATAAATGGAAAATCTGCCTCTTGCTCACAGTAGCACTTAATCAGCAAGAAGTTCTGCTCACTTCAGCTTGCCATGGGATAGCCTATACTTCCCTGATCTCTGATATTGCTTTGAAGTAAGAGGAGGTGTGCAAAAAGCCTTCAGTATACTTTTTTTCCTATTCAGGTAATATGCTTCAATCTCAGTGCCCCCTCACACACAGCCTGCACAATTATGCCTGTGGATAGATGCCTGTGCAGTGTAATTTAGTTGAGAGATTTTTAGGAAAAAACAGGCTGAGGAAACAGCTTTGAGGAAGATGACGGGATCCTTTGGAATTTAATATTTAAACCAATTCACCTGCACCCAAGTAATTGGAGATACTTTGTGTAGTGTGGTATTTTTGCAGAATACGTGAGTTCAGGGTAAAGAAGCTGAGTTGTCAGCCTTGAGTTTTGACATGTGGCTCATTTGCTGAGTAGCTTACTTAAGTTTCAGTGGCATGCATGGTTAGCTATAAGCACAACTATTGTGAAGACTGGAGATAAATATCTGAAACAACATGTTATGGTTTTGACTTATTAAAGTTACTCTTCAGGGAAAATGGAAATGTTGGCATGGAAATAACTCTCACAGGAAAATAGCTGTTAAGCATTTGTTTTTTAAGCAGTGCATATATGGCATGCCCTCCTCCCCCTCTCTTTAAGGATATAGAGCAAGGGTGGCATTGCTCAAGAATTGAGGGTAGGTCCTGACTTTAATGATGACCATTGTATCACTGCAGTGTTATGATGTTAGATTAAATTTATGGTTAATCTTGTGTCAAGGATGGTATTATTCTTTCTTCTTTTGCATAATGTACCTCAGTATTTATTTGAAGGAAGTTTATTTTGAAGGATTTATTTGAAGGCAAAAGCTTGTGTTGCCTGCTATTTCTCATTTGCAAAAACGTTGCCTTTTACCCACTGCTGTGAAGCGCAAGCTATGAGTGAATAGCTCTGTTGAGAAAATAAGCGTGCAATAGATTTTCATGAACTGTTTCAATCTTGCATTTTTTGCAACACTGAAATAACTTTTATGAGGAAATGACTTGAATGGGTGAAGAAGTGCTGAAAAAACTGTGAATAAGATGAGACCTTCAGCAAAGCACTACGATGGCCTCAAAATCAGTGTGTCCTTGTAGCTGTTTTTAGTGTTGCTGGTGTTGAATGTCATAATAAGTAAATAAATAATACTGTTAAAATCCTCAGTAGTTGCAAAAATTTTATGTCTTAATCCAAGGAGGCATAAGTGTTCTAAGTGATGAGAAGAAAACAAAAGGGAGATAAATTTGAAGCCTTAAGAAGTCACTCATACTTAGCCTTCTTTCTCCTCCTTCCAAAACCTGTGTTAACTTTTGATATCCTTAGTAATTTGATGTCACTAAATTTTTCATTGCCTCTTTGCTTGATTGCATTAAAAATAAAAGCACCTATTACTTCGCCTTAAAAAATATTCTCACTAAAAAACATCTACATTTCTTTTGAAGTTGAGAATTTCTGTGGTAGAATAGGTGAGCCATTCCCTTATCCAACATTTGAAGTCAGAACAAACAGAGCCTCTGGCAAGGCATTAGGAAAACATGACCTTGGCTGAGCAGCAAGACCCTGCCAGTGTCTAGGCTCTTCATCTCTGGTGCAAAATGTTGATCCATGAGTCAAAGTACATTTTCATAATTGTAAAAAAAAAGAAAACAATCCAACAACAACAACAACAAAAAAAAAACCAAACCCCAAAGCCAAAATCTGGAATATTTTTTTTTTAATTTCATCAACTAACTGTCCCATTTAAGTTTTGAAAAGAGATGTGGAGTAGGAAAGCAGCAGTAGCCTTGTAATGGAGGTTCCAGTGCCAGGAAGATAAGACAGAAGAACTGCTGCTGAATAAGTGCAAATAAAATAGGGAGGAAGGACCCTGAGCCATTCTCTGACTTGTGGGAGCTCAGGCCAGTGAGGAGAGGGCTGAGACAGGGGTATTCCTTATGCACATAAATAAATTGGGAACTTTCCATGTAAGTGGGTGCTCTACAACAGGCTCAGCAGCTCTCTTACTCTGCCTGAAGGGCAAGATGGTTTAAAGGCTGGACTTGATCTGAGAGGTCTTTTTCATCCTCAACAATTCTGTGGTTCTGTGAGATGTCAGAAAAAAAAAACGGAACCATGATTGCCTGTTTAAGAATGTGAGGGTTGAACGTAACATTGCCTGTAACATTCCTTTTGCAAAAGAGGGAGGCAGAAAAGGATAACACTCCTTCTGTAATGGAAATTCATCATTTAACAGTTAGATTTCACCCAGGCTTTTCTATTTCCTTCTATAGGGGCAGAAAGGATTGCCTGAAAATCCCATGATGTGCTAAACTAACTGGTGGGATAAACTGGTGTTCCTTCCAGACTGACAAACTTTTTATTAGCTGAGTGGTGGTCACAAACATAGATAATATTCTTTCTTTGCCTGTGAAATAGACGGAACAAGTTTGGTTGGCTGTGGGTTTTTATGTTTGTTTTGTTTTGTTTTAGTTTGGCTGGTATTTGTTTTGGTTTTTAGCAAGAAGGAAGTTGTCAGGTAATCTCCCAAGTATTTCATGGAAGCGGTTAATTTCTGTTTAATCCCGGGATTTAGGGGAGCTGTTTATATGCTTGAGAAAAAAGAGACTGCTGTATTTTGCACTCACCTGCTTGACCAGGTAATCAGTGATAGCTGAATAAATAACTAGAGGTTTTTTAAGTTATTTCATGCCTTCTGGACATAAAGCATACGTACATCTGGACAAAACTGTGAGGATAAAAAAATCCCAACCAGACAAAAGACCTCCAAAATTTAATTTACTGCTAAGCCTGTTTGTCTAATAATAAGTTCTTTGCTGGGGAAGGTAGAAATTTAGAAGATTTTTGTGATTTTCTCAAAAGTCTGGATTTCATATGAGTTAGCTTGGAGGTCTTCATCCCAGATTCAGCTACTACTCATTTGCTGCACATGTGAAACTATGAACCACTATTGAGTAAGAGAGGTTTTTCACAGCTACAATTATTACCAACCATGTGAAATCTTGAAACTTGATGATATAAATAAACTGATACTTGGTTTCTGACTTCTGTAAGAGCTTCTTTCTCTGCTATTCCTAGCTAATGGGCTTAAAATATTTGTTTCTCCTTAGTTCCTTTGTATGGGTGGATAAATTTTTGCAGAGTTAGAAAACTTGCTTGAATTTAAGAGTCATCCAGTTGCACTTGCTGTGGAAGAAAAGGAAGGAAATGCGAGAGGATTCAGAGTCCCAGCTGAATACTACTTTTCCATCTGCTCTGTCACAACACATATTGGGAGCATAAATTCAAAAGATTATTTGGAGTTTTTCTGTATGATTGTGCTGCTTTGATTTGGAAATTAATTACAAACCTTGAAATTAGGAGGGGTGTTTATGATGGAAAAGAAGGCATGTTTGGTGTGGCTTCGGCAACTGCTACATGTACATAGAGCAGCATTTGGTATTGTCATTTGAAGTTGCATTAATGCAGAGAAATCTTGATGGCACTGTGAACTCTCATTTATGTGAGAAAAGATTTTTCATGTTTTCTGTCCACTACTTGGACTTGTTTGCATTGAGATTACAAGTACAGCTATTAATGCAGTGAACCAATCATAGCAAAAAGCTTCACCAGCAGCTTTGTGAGTTTGAAGTACTTCCTTTACACTTAAATATATATATATTCTGTAAGTACCAAATAAAGTGATAGCATGCATTATCATCAGGGATGGGAGCCTTACCTGGCAGAGGTCCCTACCCATGTCTTTGTTGCAGGTTGCCTTCAGGAAAGGCAGTAATGGGCATTTCCGTGTTTCCACCAGCTTTTTCTAGGCAGTCTCAAAGCTGTAGCAGTTTCTCACAAAGACGCTTTGGGTGCTGCTAGCCTCAGTTCACAGGCAGACACTCTCCACCTGCTGTGCACTGCTTTGTGTCCTGTCTGGCTCTGGCAGCAGCAGCAGCTCTGGGCACTGCAGCTTGTTCAGGCTACTGAAGATGAGCTTGTTTAATTGGCAGCAATGTTACCAGCAGCTGTGCTCCCAGTCTTCTTGGGGAGCTGCTGAAAGCTGTCCAGTCCCCGTTGTCTCACAGAGGTGATGAAGTTTTGGCAGACCACACTGATTTCGGAGGCAGTTTCTGTTCCTTCCGGTCTGTGGTGTTTGGTGTTACCCACAAATCAGTATTTTGGGTTTCCCGCATCATGTGCTTTAAGGTCTTTTCTGTAGATGTCTATTTGTGAATCTTTCCATATTCTATCTGGGATGGTTGAATCCCTGCGACTATTTCTCTGGGACACTGACTTGCTTATCTGTCTGCCTTTTTAAGTCCCTTGTATCTTGCCTTCTCCCTTATGCTCTGCTCCCCTCAGTGAATTTGGTGTTCATATTTGTGGATCTATTATAACATTGGCTGGATTGGAAATAAGGCCTCTTAAATCTGTCTGGCTCTGTACAGTGTGAGGGCAGGGTGCTTACCTGGCTGCAGGCCAGTTTCAGCTCATCTTGCTGAGGGAGCTTCATGCTGGCTCCAATGGAAGCTGCAAAAAGTACCTGATAACTTGATTTCCTAGTTGCAAATCCTACAGAGATGTTTCTTTCCCCTTTATTGAGTGCTTATAGCAGCTTTTATAAGACAATAAATAAAATCCTTCAAAATTCAAGAGATCATGTGTGATTTTGTGTCCCAGCTTGTTCTTACCCTAGTGCCAGCATAGGCACAATGAGCTGGATCAGAGCTGGTAAGTCATTTGCCAGGTAGTTATGTTGGGGCCAGGCCAGCTGACAACTAAAACACAACTAAACATTTTGTCAGGGGACATCTATGCCAGCCAGTGGCAATCCCTCATCTCAAGCCGACAGAAATTTCATTCAAATAAACTTTCCACAGGAATTGTAAAACTGGGGAATAGGTAGCCTCATGCATATGCCTATGGCCATGGCTGTTTCTTTGGTTACTCAAGATGTCATTTTTTTTTTTTTTCCCCAAGCTTGACTTTAATAGGCAGATTATTTAATTCAGGAGCAGCAGACAGCAAAAGACTCTCTTGGTTTTCCTAGCAAAATGCTTTATTGTTGCTATGGAAATAGCCTAGCACTGTTGCAGAGTCAGAATGACTCCTGGCTGTCTAGCAGATCTGTTATGCCACATTTGTGGACATTGAGAAATGAGTTGGATTGCCAGGATTTAAGGAAAGTAACTTAAAGCTTTCTCCCATGCGTCAACCAGACGACAAAATAGACTTAAGTATTACCTCTGTAATGGGTGCATTTTCACTTTCGTTATCTCTGCTTTTTAAGAGCATCTTAAGCTGCAAATACAAGACAGAGCTGCATACTAACTTACAGAATATGTTTTGTTTTTAGCTCCCAAGAGGATGAGCGGCCTATGTCACCCTTCTATGTGAGGTATTTACTCAGTTGTTTTCATTTATTTTTCTGTGTGGGATTGACTCGTTATTGGAATTAAATGTGGGGAGGGGTTCAGAAGTGCTGAACAGACTGTAATCAAAGTGAGCATTAATTTTACGTTTGTAATTATTGCTCAGTTAGTGAGATGAGTCTTTGTAGATACCATCTATATTGTGTTTCTTTTGTATTTAAAGAGGAGGCCCAGGGTTTAAAGTCTTTATTGCAAGATGGACGTTGTTTTCCTCTTTTCTTTGGTTGGTTATGTAGCTAGATGCCTGAGTAGTTTATCTGCAGGCACAGGACAGATTTTTGCTACAGGATTTGAGGAACTGGCAGCATGTGCTACTCAGAAAGAAACCAGGAACCAGATGGTGAGTCAGCCGCCCATCCAGTTCCCTGCTGCAGCCTAGAAAAGCAGGAGAGTGCCTGGGTACCCAGCAAGCCTCACTGGAGGGAATGGTGCTCATACTGCATTTGAACAAATTGTTTCTTGTTTTGCCAACAGGAGGGCAAAGTCACTGCTTGTAAAAGAGGTCTAATTTTGTTGACATCTGTGAAAGTTTGCTCTGCTTGCTTCAATAGCAGACTCAGTTCCAGTGCTTTCATTTAGACTTAGTGGAAGAACAGGAGCCAGAGCAATTAACAATGAAGGGCTGCGGAGGAGGAAGGGCTAGATATTATAATTGGGTTTTTTGATCTCTACAGAGTTTAAACAAATAAAAAGAAATCCCAGTGGTGCTTTTTGTGAGAACAGTGATAATTGGAATTCTTACAGTGGTGTCTGAAATTTGTTAATCTCCGGTGTATATTCCTATTTATCTTTGCAGCTTGGTTTTTTTCTTAAAGAATATTTCTAACTTGAAGCATAGAAAGAGTGCAGTTAATGCATACTGTGCAGGAATGTGTGTCACGGAATTGTTCATGGACTAACCTGGCTGCATGATGTTGTCTGCCTTCCTGGTCATACACTGTCATTCCCTGCAATCTATTTGTGCAGATGTTGCCAAGCTGTGCCTCAAAAGCTCAGAATTGTCAAAGGACATTCTGCCTTTACCTTCAAGAAATTATTTTGTAGCTGCACACATACATTCCCATGTCTCAAATTCTCCCTAGTTTAAATCTTCATCCTGTCTTTCCATTGAAAATTGTCCACCCCTTTGTTTTTCTTTCTGGCTAAATGTGACCTTCAATTTATTTTAGTGTTTCATTACATTTCTATCTGTCTTACTGCTCAAAACTGTCTTTCCAAACCCTTTCCTGGATTATAGAAAAATGATCCGTGGAGATTATCTTTGGCTGACCTTGTCAAGATGACCAAGGAGAGATGGGGAGCAAGGAGTGGACCTTGCTGATACCAAAGCAGGACATTTCTGAGAGGAAGGGAGGAAATTTGAACATCTTAAGTAGAGATGTAGGCTTATGGGGGGGAGAACAAAGAATGAGTGTGTCCACAGAAATGAAGGGATGGGTTTCCATGGGGATCTGTCTTGCAAGTAGGAAGGGAACAGTCAGGAACAAACACATAGCTGGGAAGTGAAAAAATGGCTGGTAGTAGTAGAGGGAGCCACACACCTTGACATACAGACTTCCTGCCAGGCCCCTGTCTTTTGTAACATTGCCGGGATACAGTTACTTGTAAATAAAGGAAACAGCTTGTAAGTCTTGCTTCTGTTTGTAACACATCAGAAAAGTGTCCTCCTGAGGTCAGTTGCCAAGCGCAGTTAGTTTGGCAGGAGAGCTGGTGGTGGCTGGGCAATTCCTGGTGCTTGAACAACTGAGAACTTGAGTGGGTGGCCAGCTTTTTCTGTGTAACTTTAAATGTTCTAATTGCTGCCCCAGAGGCTGTGCATGACATATGTAGGAATTGCATTTCACACCATGGGCAGGGAGGGGGAGACTGTCTGCTTTAGCTGTCTGATGGTCAAATCTATTTCTATTGCTACTAGCCACACTTACATAGTTTGAAATACTGCTCAATTAATACTTCAAGTGAATCATGAATGTTTGGGTACAGAGTGGTCACTGCTGTGTTTATGCAGTAGTTCCACATAGATAATTATACAACAAGTTAGGTAAGTGGGAACAAGACCTCTTTAGCTTCCAAACACTGCATGATACTTGGCTCTTGCCAGACGGAAGGAACATTGTGTCCCTCTGTCATGGTTTAACCCCAGCCAGCAACCAGCTGCTTTGCTCACTCCCCCACCAGCGGGATTTGGTAGAGAACTGGAATGGTAAGACCTGGAAAACCTATGGCTTGAGATAAAGACACGTTAATAGGAAAGAGCCATGCACACAAGAAAAGCAGAACAAGGAATCCATTCCAGCCATCTCCTGAGAGCAGTGCCTTGTCACATGTAATGATTTCTTGGGAAGACTGATGCCATCAATCCAAATGTTCCCCCCTTCCTCCTTCTTCCCCCCACTCTAAATACTGAGCATGACGTCACATGGTCTGGAATACCCCTTTGGTCAGTTTGCATCACCTGGCCTGGCTGTGTCTCCTCCCAGCCACCCATGCACCCCTAAATTCCCTGTCAGTACAAAAACCAGAAAAGGCCTTGGCTGTGTCTAAGTCCTGCTGAGCAATAACACAAACATCTCAGTATTATCAACCCCGTGTTCAGTATGAATCCAAAACACAGCCCCATACCAGCCACTGGGAAGAAAGTTAACTCTACCCCAGCCAAAACCAGCACACCCTCCATAAATCAGTTTTAATAGGATCAAATCAGAGACTTGATTATTCTGTGTTGTACTGTGTCAGCTAACAATGGAGATGTTTCCCTGGTTGCTGTTCATAACAATAAGACAAATGCTGATGGTCTTAACTTTTAAGTCAGAACTGTCAGAATAAATAAATATCACCAATAAATATCCTATTTCTTAAAATGACACTGATTTGTTTTTTGGGGTTTTTTTTGTTTGTTTGTTTTTTTTTGTTTTTTTTTTTTTTTTGAAATTGGGAAAGTCAAGACTATCACCACTGCTACTTTGTAAGGGAATAAACAGTCTGTAGCAGTATGAGAGTAAGCAGTAAATGAGACAAAATGTGACATGGGTTTGTAAAGAGTGGTGACACCAGTACAACCACATTATTTTTTAAAAGACTTTCCAGAGAGAGACAGAAAAGAAGTATACCTAATCTGTCTGATGTCAGCAAAATGTTTTATATCATGCCATCTATATGGAAAAAGTGGGCATGAGTACCAGAACTTCAAGATGGGTAGGGAAGAGGTAAAACATATAGATATTACTGGTAGGAGAGGAAGTGGATTGCTGCTGGAGATCCTTAAATGCTATGAACTTCTTTTCCTTAATAGCCACTAGCATAATAAAGTCAAATCATGTTCATTAATTGAACTTATAGCAGAAATTTAGGAGGGTGAATGGCTTGTCTGTGTCCTCTGGGAGAAAATATGTGACAGTGAGGTATTATATAGAGTGAGATATATAGATATATTTATAAAATATCTGTCATATATATATAAGATATTTATATATATATTTATAAAGTAAGCATCAAATTTAAGATATATACTATAAAAGTAATAAGTAATAAAGTCATATACCTGAAGTCTAATAATGAAAATCTTTGGCATGAAAGGGGAATTCCTCACATTTGAAATGCCAGGGAAAAAGAAGATGTAAACATACATGTTCATGGAGGGATGAAAGGGAGGCATGGGATGAAAATACTCAAGTTGAAGTAATCACGTGACAGTAAATGGATATATAAAGGAAGTACTTTCAGTACACTTAGAAGTATGGATACCTCTGTATAAGAGACAGGTGAAGCCTTACACAGTTTCAAGTCCCTCATGTTCCAATAGCTTTAGGTTTGTGAAGATGATTAAAGAAATGGGAAGACTGTTATAAGATGGAGAAAAGAGCATGGAGGTCCTAGCTACTGTAAGAAATGAAGCAGAGCACACATACTCCCCCTGAGTTTTAGACAGAGAGGGGAGGATGTTTATTTTGAATAACAATACTGATGCAAGAGAGAATGTGTACAAATAATTTATAAATATATTTGGGCAGAAAATTATTATTTTCGTAGCTGGAGCCCTCTCTCATTGGGGATAATAAGGATGGTGTCAGCCTTGACCAGTTTGAGAGACCTGGGGTTGGAATCCATTCATGTACTGCTAACCAGAGTTATCCTCTCCCTCTCTGTAGTCCTTGATTAGATAATTTGTTGGCTCAGCTGTGCTCAGTGCCAGACAAGAAGATTTCTATACAGTTAAAAGAAGAGGAAAACCTTGCTAGGTAATTGATTGTTCCAGGGTGTCATGCCTAAAGGGCGTTTATGTTCTTTTGTAACAAAACCTTGTGGTAAAAGGAGTTGAGATTGTTAAAAAGTGCTCCTTGTACTGCTCCTTGTATAATTCTTTAGTGAGACTCTGAATACCAGCTACATTGAGTAATCAGTACTGAGAAATATTTGGCAGTTTCAGGTAATGAAGCAGCATCTGGCAGTGGCAAGTCCCTGTAAGCACAATTCCACTGCACGTGTGCAATGAGTTTTCAGAAGACAGGGAATCTTCAGACATGCTTCGTGCTGGTGTATGTGCCTTAGATGTGATGTTAGTCATATAGATGCTTCCAGAGGAGCTCCCTGATAATCCTGAGATAAGCCAGAGTGGTAGTACAGGGGAGAAAAGCAAAAGCATTGTAGTGTGGAGCTTCCTTGTTAACATGCAGAGCATTAAAGTGAAATTGTGATGAGACCTGACATTGCAAGCAGTGCGAAAGATTGCATTAAATACACGTGAGTGCAGGGCAAGGCATTAGACAGTTTTGCCTCATTCTTTTCCTAGAATTACTTCTAGGGCGTTATGGGCATTATTCAGTTCAACTGACTGTTTGTCCTTTCAACAGTTTTTATTTGAGACAACTCTTTAAATAATGCAGGTCAGGTATTCTTACCCTGAAGTTTATTGGGTAAGATGGTTTATGCTGTTTGTTCTCCGGTCAGTTTCCTGAAGAAACCGGAAAACTTTGCTCTGGGTTTCACACCTGCTCAGAAATTTGCTTGGCCACCTTCACACCGGATACTTCTCCCTCCATGGGACATGCCGTAAGAGGTCCTAAGTGCACAGGAGTGCTGGGCCCCATCACAAATCATGATGACATTCTGTGATCCAGTTTCATGTCCATCACACCTGCACTGGCTGAAAGTAAACACCAGGACACTGGGTGCCCCTGCTCTGGGTGCCTTGCTGCCATGCAGGTCTGAGGCTCCCTGAGGATTAGTTCCCTGCTCTGTGCGGGAGCCTGCATAGATACAGCCATGCAAATTCACCAGGCTGAATCATGTGGTCTCTATGAATCCTCTATAGGGTTGTCTCTGTTTCAAGCAGTAGGTGTCAGTGTGCATCTGTCGTAAAGGAGGTGCAAATGAAAAACATTAGGAATCCGGAGTAAAGTTGCTTCTAAAGTGAGGTTAGTTTTCTGTGTAGTAACAAAGTCGTGTAAAAATAATTTACCATGTTTAAAGGAAGAATAATTTGATCTGAGCTTGGGAAAGTGTGAAGGTGCTGAGAAGATAATGAAAGCACATCCTCTGTGTGATGGGACATCCCAGTAACTAAGAGCACACTCCTTTTGTTTTTAAACTCATTATTTTCACGTTTTGTATGCCATCACAACACTTCTCTTTGAAAGTGTGTCAAATAAAGTAGTTGTCTTAAAATGGATCCCATGTGAGTTTGCAGTATTGTATATCACAGTGTGGAGAGTGGATAGCATTTAGATCATATAAATACCTATGAATAGGAACTTCCTAGATCAGGGATTGAAATACTGTATTCAGGAGGCCTTCGGGAATTTCCCATCTGTTATGCCAAATCCATTTAAACATCTTCAACTTTGCTGGAATAGCAAAATGGTAAAAAGTTTGTGCATCTGTTGAGGTTTTCTTACTGTTGTGCTTGGCTTTTAAAAAAGCAAAAACAAGAACAAAAGCCACCTTTGCTTCCTGAATAAAGCAGATGGACTGCACATCTCAGCAACAGGTGACTTTAGTACCAGACTGCAAGTATAGCTTATGAATTAGGCCATCAGGTATTGTCAAGAGTTAATTAAATAACTAAATAAATGAAAACCCAATCTGGGAAAACACTATGCCAGTATGTCAGTTTCCTAGTTTGCTCTGTTTGATGTTTTCTCTTAGCTCTTTTTGTCTAGATGCTAAGATATTTTGCTCAGTATTGGCTTGAATGAAAGAAATCAGAAGGGACATTGATATCTAACTCATTGATATCCAATATCTGCTATCACAGGATGTCCAACACAGACCAGACAAGGTGCAGGCATTGCATGAGATAATTCTCACTCCAGTGCACATCTTTCAGACTTAGGGAGTACTAGTTAGGGGGCGCAGATGAAGTTTAATGGTGATGGAAAATACCACCTTCTCGTCCTTGAGGCTGAAACAGAAGAAAGGAGACCATGCAGTGAAAGTTTGCCTTACGTGTGAAGTAAGACATTATCCAGAGTAGATAGAGCACCTCTGAAAGTGAGCAAAAGACTTGGGTAAACAAGTTAGACAAAACTGGGAAGTGCTAGAGGTCAGACTTCCCAAAAGGAAAAGCATGAGGGTCATAAGAAACCAGTTCAAAAGTTCATGGCACTTACAACAGTGGTGTGCCTTTATGCAGGTTTTCTGGCTGGCTTTCTGAAAGTAAAAGTCCCCCAGCACTGGGAAACTGTCCTGCTGCCTTTAGTCACCTGAGGAGAATCTGTAATTTCTACAGAAAGTTGGTATTTCTCAGTGTGCTCTGCAGCAGCAGCTGCATAATCTAATAAAGATAATCTAGCTGTGGAGATAATTGACCATACGTATCAGTGAAATGGAGCAGATGTGAGGAGAAAATAATTAACTGAAGCAGAACATGAGTTCCCATTGTCCGGATGATTTACTGAGCAAGGCAGCTGCCTGCACAGTCGGTCATGACAAGAGGGCTCTTCTAGGCACGGCTGGCCCTGCCTGCTCTGCATAAATTCAACAGCAGAATGACTTCTGCCACCCAAGAAGTTTGGAAAAGCCCGCAGGATACACCCTCCCTGCCTGGTTGCTTGTCTGTGCTCTGAAATCCTTACAGGGTGGTGTCTTTGCTTGAGTTTGCCAACATGCTCTTGCACCGCCTGTTCTGTCCTGTCCTGCAGCAGGCTTGAATCCTGAAATCACTGTGTAACTCTCTTCCCTCCACCATTTGTTTTGGATGTGAAGTTCTTTCATGTAAGAAAGGTTGGTGGAGAGTAAGTAAAGCAATTGAGCAACACATTTAAATTAAGCTTCAAAATGAAATAGCCAGAAAAGTTACCAACTGTGGAATTAAAAGGAAGCTAGTGTGTCTAGAAAAACTCTGATTTAAAATCTCTGTCTCATTAGAGGGAGCTAATAAAAGAGCATTAAGTTATCACAGAGCTAAGGATAAACTTGGATTCAGTACAATAAAATCAGAATGTCAGAGCTTCATTTTGTAGTCATCCACTCAGCTGGCATGTAATGGATACGTACTTCCTTGTTATTTGTCAGTAATTTGAAAATCACCATGTTACTGTCTTTCTTACAGAATCTGTATTGCCTGAATAGGGCTTTTATAGATATGGTAAATTAATTGTTACACATCATTAAAAATTAGTCAGGTTAATGTACTTAAAACTGGATTGGTGTTAGTAAAGCACACAGTTAACTGTGAATTAGACAACTACAGAATCTAGTGGGGTGTTAGAAAAAAATTCTGTTGGTAGAAAAACCTGTATCGTAGGGATGTTTTAAAAAAGCTAAAATCCAAACAATCATTTCTTCCTCTCCACTACCATTTTCCTGGCATGAAAACAGAGAAGAAAAGTGTGATATGAAAGACACCTTCACTCAGTTTGGTTTGCATGTAGATACTTAAAAAGGTGATACAGCATTAATCTACTCTCAGGGGTGTGGGAGCTGTAGCAAGCACATCTTATAGTGTATCTTATAGTGTGGGTTAGCCTACCACATTAGAACCTTACTTGCTAATATGTCTCCATGGGAAACCAGGTCTTAAAAAATAGTTTTGGGCTGGGAAGAGGCCACATAGTTCCTGTAAGCAAACAGGAAGGCAAGTAGGGTGCTTGAAATGTGCACTTCAGATTCCAATGCCATCCTGCAGTTGATAGTCAAGATGTTAGATGTGGGAAGTGTGATCTTGCAAATTTTGTTTCCTGTATGCAGATATTTTATCTGTAATTATAGGTGCAGTAATAGTATGTCTTCATGAAATTATCTGAATGACACAACTGCTCAGGTCCTGCGCAGGTGTGTGGGACATACTGACAAGTCCGTGACTGCCTTCCTGGTGTGCCACCACTCCGGTGACCTGTGCTGGGACTGGAGAGTAGCACTGAGTGAAGCTCGCACTGGCAAGGATGCATGTGTGGTTAGACCCCAGGTGAACACACTGGCTCAGCCTGAGGCACACTTCAAGTGTAATTTGTAGCTGGATGTTTGTGGGGAGGAGTCACACTGGTTTGTTGGTTTTGTTAAATTAGCTGTAGTGACCCCTCATTTATCCTTCTCTTCCTCTGTTGCCTGCCTTCTACACAAGTGACACTCAAACCCAGTAAAGCCACAGAGTGGTTATCTGAGAGTGCTGCAGCTTCTTAGCTAGCTCTGGCCCCATACAGTGAAGTGCAGAGTATTCAAGGGAAGCAGAGAGGAAACTTTTGGGTAGCAAAGGCAAATCAGCTGTTGATGGTTCTGCGATGAAATGATTTGAGAGAAACTGGTGAAAACAGTGAATGGCTATTTTGGCAGGAAGAACATCTTGCATGTAGCCTGGCTTTTGTACTCTGACCACATTTTACTGGGATTTATCAGCCAGTTGTACTCTGCTAATAACAGGGATAATTCGAAATGAAACCCTTAGGCCTGTAGTTTATTTGACTTAAGGTAGGTCGCAGGAGGGATGAATAGGCAGTGTCACCTTATCTGCAAGGCTGAGTCAGCTGAATCAGTGGGTGGAAAAGGGGCAGGATGGGACTCAGCTTGGCAGAGGGAAGAAAGCAGTGACACCTGTGCCAGGTCAGCTTGTTCAGAAGGGCTCTGAACAGCAAGTGATAAAATCTACATTTGTGTCAGCTCTCCCTGAGCCTGATAGCAGACCAAGGTAAAAAGGAGAGAAGAGTGCATAGATTTTATTTTTTAAAATGTGAAGCAAAGAATATGAGTATGTTCTTTGAGCGTGTTCAAAGAGAGAATAGTTAAACAGAGAGAGCAGTTAAATATTAAGTGTATACATTTTCAAGTCAGCTTCAAAAGGCAAAGAATTCTGTTATGAGGCTAAAACATCAGCAGCAGAAAGCCCATAGGAAAACAAAAAATCTGTAACGTGTTGACGTTGAAATACTTACTGTTAGACCTTTGCTTATTGTATGGGAATCACAGAGAAATTAACTGTTGAGGATTTTGACTTGTCAAAATGTGCCACATCACAGTAGGAGTGAAAATTCCTTAAGGGGAAAACCTGTGACATGTGTATGCAATTGTTGTTGAGACAGCTCAGACCTTTAAATCTTAGCACTGCAAAGAGCAAGAGGTTTTAAGACCTTATTTTAATAATAAGATCTAAGTTTCTTCTCTTTCTTTCTTTTATACAGTGCCCACATATCACAAGTCAGTAGCAACGTTCCAGCTACAGAAGAGTAAGTGTAATTTACAGTTTTGTAGCTATCTTTCTTGGAGCTTTTTAAAGTATTGCTGGTTATTCTTTGATTTCTCTTTAAGAATTGTTCTTACATAAACAAAAAGCAGGCAGGATGAAGGATTGTTTCCCAAAGCAATTCATCTGCAATGATAATAAATCACTTCCTTCTGAAAACTTCTCAGGCCTTTGGTTCTTTGCTCACTGTGCCTGTGATGTTTTGCTTAGGCAGAACTTGCATATTTCAAGAGGCTGTTTGCACTGTGTCATCCTCTTGCTCTTGTTTGCTCCCTGTTGCATCCCAGCAGAGGACGTGACTTGACCCTACTGCTGTAACTGGGAGGAGCAGAGCTCAAATGAGTTGGCTCCTTTGCCAGAGCTGGGAATTCCCAGTGGCTGATGGGTTTGCAGAGCTGATCTTTGTCAATAGTGAAATACAGACATACTTGCCTAGTTATAAACCATCTGGGCTTTTGTAGTTGCTAAGGTCTTCTGACTTTTCTAGGAACTGCAGTCCCAGCGGGCTTTCAAGTATGGCAACTTAACACAGCTTTTGTAAAGGAGAAATCAGCCCAAGCACAGATTCCCATACTGTCTCTACTCACTTGAAAATTAACTAGCCAATCCTGAAATAACATTTTAGTTATGGAAAAAACAGTAGAAGCCATACATGGACTTTGTACATGCATGTTTGAATAACCCATTCTTCAGTGACTGCTTAAAGCATTCAAAGAAACAGAGATGCTATGGGAATGTATACAAAAATGTGTTTCTGTATGATCTCTTTGAAAAAAAATATTTTTCCCATAAAAGCTTCCTCTGATTGAAGGAAGGAAGAAAATATTACAAGAAAATGGCAGTATCAAAATGAAAATTCAGTTGTGTTGAAAGCTCAAGTAGTCCCACATTTTTAACTGATGCAACTGCAGGGTGCTCTCACACCAGTGTCAGGGTGGCTGTGGATACACAAGAATGTGGCCCAAGAATGTGTGAAAAGACCATGAACTCAAAACAAAACCCATGCTTAGTCACAATGTGTGTGAGGAGTTTGTAGTGAGCTACTGTTTGCTTATTGTCACCCCTCTGTGAGACAGCAGTGAATCATCTTGCAGGTGATCCATTGCCTTACTGAGCTGGTATTGCATGACAGGCTTGACCACTGTCAGCATGGCTGGGTATCAAATGCAATTTTGTCACAGCAGTGGCTTTTAAGTGGAGGAAAGAAGTTAGGCACCAATGTCTGTAGTTGCAGTAAGTAAAATTAGTCGTTTTACTGAAATTTCAGACATCCCTGGAAATAAAAAGAGCAATATTAATTGGGAAGGCTCAGCTATTCTGAGGGACTTGAACCAGCGGGTATCTGAAGATTTTGACTTTGCTCTTTGCATATGGTGTAGCGCTGGAACATGTTGCACTGCTTTGCCTTCCTAAGAAAACATAACCCACAGATACCCTTGTTTTATTTATTGTTGCAGAGAGGGAGCTCCACAAAGTCTCTGAGCTCAATTGACCTTATTTTTCGGCTTGACAGGTATTTAGAGAAGACAATCCGCTCAGCCGTGGAGCAGCATCTCTTTGATATCCATGGCTCAGGTGGCCAGAGTTCAGAGGACTCTGAATCCGGGACATCTTCAGCCTCTTCTAATGTGTCTGCCAGGCAGAGGAGGCGACACCACAAAGAGCAGGGGGAAGCCCGGAGAAGCAGAGACATGTATGAGCCTGATTTCTTTGTTTTGGAAAGTATATTTAAGTCTACCCCAGTCATGTCTTCTTATCAAGGCAATGCTACGTTCTGTTATGAAAGGCACTGACCCTTGCCCTAATTGAAAGTGCAAAGAAGAGTTCAGTGCCTGTGCAGAGCTCCATTGCATCAGTTAGAGATGGGAAATTGAGAGTTTACTAGATTATGGAGTGGGGCAAAGCACGATAAGTATCTAGGGGGATTATACAGTCAAGTTTTTATTTACAGTATTTGGAAATGGTTACTTAGAGTATTTGTTGCATTAGTGGAAATTCCTGAGCAGTTGGCTCTGCTGCCTGTAACTTTTTTTAGATAAAAAACATTGGGCTCAGCTGCTTTTCTGAATTCAGGATGTCTTCAAAAATGAGATTAAGTTCCTCTTTTGTGTGTGGAGGCACAGCTTATATTTGGGTTTAGTGAGGAAACTTGGGAGTTTGTCTGAAATAAGAAAAAATCTTCCTTTTAATTAATCAGAGTCTAAGATTTTTTTTTATCCACCCTATTACGCCAAGTTTAAGCATGACTTAGTAGTGAATTTCATTAAATGTCTGACAAAGAGTAAAGATAATACCTGTTTTTTCATTCATACTCCTCTAGTTGTGACATATATTGTGTGGTATAAATGTATTACTACCACAGCTTTAGCAAACTTGTTACACAAGGCATAGCTGTATTTGAGAAACTATAGCGCAGACTTCACAAGGCCACATTCTAATCAGTGGTTAACTCATGTGTTTATCTGTAACACAGCTCTAGTTCTTGTAAAGAATGTGTATGCTCCACTGCAGTATTGGATTGCTAGGATTTGAAGTTGATTCCAAGATAAACATCTAGTCTCCCATTGTTGTTTCCTGGGTGCTGAATTCCCCAAATTCAATTAGATCTGTACCTTCTTATGTGAAGCTACCTTTATACAGGTGCATAGCCATCAATACCATTAATATTGCATCTGTGGTATTTCCCAAAATTTATCAGTGCTGCTGTTGTACAAAAAATCTATAGTTACAAAAAAACAACAAAAAAAGGCACCATTTTCATAGTGAATTAAAATACACTGTAAAGGTGGCCTGGGAAATTTGCACTTGTAAGTCACCAAAGCATCTGGCAGCAGCTCTAAAGTAGTTTTTCTTGTTAAGTAGCCCTGCTGATGGGCTTCTCAGGTAAGTAGGTCAGAGACTGGCTAGTGTACGTGTTTGGAAGCATATAGTACTGCAGGGTTTTCCTTCAATGCTGCTTTACAGAGCTGCCTCTAGATACGACACTGTTATTCAGGCTCTGTCCAGAAAGCTGGAGCCAAGGATTTAAAGCACGTTGGAAGTTTTTTAAATGCTGGCTGTGGTCCAAATTGTTTTCACTGGTTCCCTTAGGTCAGATTGCTGGGATTTCTCTGGGTAAATTATCAAAATTCAGTATTCCTTTCAAAACGCCTTTCTGTTGTTTTTTGATTGTCAGTGACTTCATCTCCTTGCCTTGTGATGGATCACAAGAGGATTTGTAATGTCACAAAATGGGACTACAGGCAGGAAGAGTGTTTATCACAAAATCACATAGGTGAACTCCCAGGCTTTGAAGATTACATGATCTACAGGCTCTGAATGTGTAATTGGTCTGCTGAAGGGTTTGTAAAATCTTCCACAAAGGCAAATGTGTTATTTTAGAAGTTTAGTCAGAGATTTATCATGCCTTTTTGTATCTCTTTCCCAGCAACAAAACCTAGAGATCTGACATTTACAAAGTCTCTGGAACCTTCTAGTTTTATTTTTGTTCTGAATACTTGCCATGCTGGTGCTGTCCAGATACTGCAGAGTAACTGGTTTCTTATCACACCAGTCAAGTCTAGATGAATTCTCCTGCTGTTCGTGAAAGCAGGCTTTGGAGTTGCACAGCACTGTGTAAGACAGCCACAGAGAGTTAGCAAATGTTCCAGTTTCAGTGTCAAGTGTAAGCAAGTGGCCTTTTAGACTCTGGCAGGGCAATGAGACACCTTGTGTTTCTCCTGTTCCCATGGTGTAGTGATGTGTATGTGCATCTTGACTGCTGGGCAAAGTAAAGGGAAGACTACTTAACAAGTGGTAAATGGAAAGCTGCCTGCTGAAGGATCCAACAGGGCAAGATAATCCATATGCCAGGCTTCTGGTAAACATGCACAAACCCTGCAAGCCTAGAGAGTCCCAGCAAGTGCATCATGTGATGTCTTAGGGCTGGCTGTCCCATTCTCTTCCCAGCATAGCAAAACAGTCCTCTGTCCTAGCAGTTGTGTTACCATTGCAGAGGTACATTCCCTTTTATGTTTTGTGTAATTCCCAAATAGAAATCAAGCATTTGGCTAAAGCACCACAGCCCTGCTCTTGCATTTGAGAGCTATGAGTAAGAGGACCAATTATTTGATGTCATGCACCAAAGGAGATCCCTGGACTGCAGCTGTGAATCACTTTTCTAAATAAAAAGCACGTGTCTCAAAGGAAAGTATGCTTCATACTCTCTATAAAAATTCCACAGACAGCTGGGGGCTAGTCCAGCTTCCATGTGAAGGCTTCTGTGTATTGAGTTTAGTGGCAAGTGAATCAAATCCCAAACATGGGTCCTCACAGCTTTTTCACCTGAGGTACATATATTTGGCTTTCACTCCTCAGTGGGATTTAGCATTGCACAGTGTGTGTTTTTGGCTGCACTGGGAAGAACCAGAGATGTTTTTGTGGGGAATAGATGATGTTGCCAGAACTTCACCGGTCAGTATGAAGTGGTTCTCTATTGCTACCGTAAATGTAGCAAGAGAGTGTTTTAAACAACCTCTTGCTGTAATGTCCCGTTTCTTTTTAGGGAACTTGTCAACAAGGAAAACATTCCCTCTGGATTCAGCAGTCTTGAAGATTGTATTCTAGCTGCTCAAGATGTAGAAAAATTACAAGACACCAGCTCCGGATACCTTGGTGAAAGGAATAAATCAAAACGGCAGAAGTCCACCACCAAGCTCTCAGAGCTTAATGACAACCAGGACAGTCCTGTGGTAAGCCAGCATGCTGCACTATTTGATGTCTGTTACTGGGATGGGAAAAACTCTTTTTTTATTTCAGTGCACATCTGGTTCCTTTAGGTAGCCATTTTTGCCTGCAGTACAGGCATCGGTGCCTATTTTGGACTATGGGAAACACTGGATCCCACACTTGTAACCCTTGTGATGAGGCAACTGAGAAGCCATACTTCTGCTATGGTACTTCTATGTGTAGTCATTTTCTCTTTCTACAACTTCTTGCTTTTTCTTTTGAATTTGGTGAAGCATTTTGGAAAGCATAAAAGGATATAGGTCTTTTTCCCAGTCTTTCAAAAGCTTTGCAAGGAGTTTGGAACCTTAGATTCTCATGTTCAGGTCAAGTTTATTTTCATATTCCTGCTAAGTTCTGAAACTAGATTTCAAGCAACTACTTGATAATGAGATGCAAAGGTGTTTTATGCCTTTTCCCTAAAGCCTGTGTTTTACTTTGGTGCTTGCAGTTTGGAAAGCACTTTGGAGTGTGTTGGTCCAAAATGTGAACTCTCTATCCACCTTTTAATGAAGACATCACTGACTTTGTTATAACGTTGTAAAGATCTGGAATACTGTAGAACTTTTCCGGTATATTCTTGTGTGACCTCCACAGGAGAGGACAGTTTGCTTACTTCTACAAGCTATAGAATAAAACTGGTTTACTCTCCTTCCCTCTCTGCCAGGGCAAACACTGACTGGCGTGTCAGCAGCTGAGAAGCTGCACTGTGCTTCAGTGCAGGGTCTGTGTGCACTGGCAGAAGCGCTGTGCCTGCACCAAGCATGCATTGCACGGTTAACAGGAGCAGCAAGAGCTGTGTGAAAACACTGTCCTGAGCTATAGGCCATTTCCTTCAGTGGTGCTTGATTGAGTTTTAGAGCCTGATGAAAGCAAGTTCTTAGTATGACCTTGTGTTTGGATTAATTTTGTTTAGATCACAAAATTGCAATGATCTGATGTTCTTACCCTGTGCAGAGATTCTAGAGAGAGGGGATTTGCTTTTCTTTGTGATCAAAAGAAGGCCAGATGCCAAAAATTATATACCGTGCTCAATTTAGTAACTTAAATTTAGTGCTCAGTATCCACAATCTTCTCATGTGATACTTCATGAAAGCAGACTGAGACAGACTCATTCACACTTTTGTCTTTGTTTGTAGCAAGGCATTTTAAGACAGGCAAAGGTCTAGTGCTTATGATCTTTTCAGCACCTTTTCTCTGTGCCTGTGGAGTGTAAAGCAGTTAAGACGTAAATGAGGATTTTTCTCAGGATTTAGGAAAGGAAGTGTACTGATGGAAGTGTCCACTTTTGCTGTGGATCTGAAAAACATTCATGAAGTCTTCAAATGTGCCCAGAAGAAACGTCCTCAAACTTAGCTGTGTCCTCTTGGCTTTACCCTGCCCCTCATTTTTTGATCTCTTGAAGGGCAAAGGCTGAAAGGAATGTAAAATGAGCTAATCATGTATTAAAAGCACTTTGACCAAGATGACCAGCAGTGTGGTTGCTTGCTCTGCTGTAGGAAATGTCAGAATGGGATGATCAGCTGCAAGTATCATTATGAAACATCTTGCAGAGAGCATGGTGCTATTGTTTTGGAAGAGCAGAAGCTGCTTTTAAAATTTTAATGAGTATGTTTATTACATACTTGCATTTCAGAGACTGCCAGAAGGATGTGTGATTGGTTTAGCTTTCTTTTGGCTACACCTTTACACATCAAATAATAACCCCAATTATACTACCTACTGAGAGTATAACATAAGATGCACTTTAGCATTTACTAATAGGCCTTTGTCATTGTCTTGGTTTGGAAAGACAGGTATCCGCCAGGGAAAGCTGAAGCCTCCCCTAGAAGAGAAAATGTAAACCCCTCACCCCCCGCCAAATTAGAATTTTGCAATTAAGGGCTTTCAGGCAAAGATTTGGGAATAGGAATAACAGTTCTTTACTAGGAATATCAATAATACAAATCTGGTAGGAAAACAAAACCACCCAACCAAACCAGCAAACAAACAAACAACAGTTTTGGAGAACCCTGACAGAGTCAGAGCTACAACCTGACGCCCTGTTGGTCAGGGTGTTGGAAGCAGTCCAAAAGTGAGTCCTCCTGGAGTGGCAGATGTGGTTCTGTTGAAGTAGAGATGATCCTGTAGCCAAAAATGGTCCAGGGGTGGTGAGAAGGGGTCTGGTAATGGTGAGAAGGGGTCTAGTGATGGTGAGATGAGGTCCGGTCTACCTCTCAGAAATCGGGGTGAAGCAAGAAGAACTCCTGTTCCCCAGTCTCAGCTTTTTTAGGCAGGAATCATTGACTCCCCCCACTGGGTGAGGCATCTCACAATAGGATTACGGCATGCAGATGCACCGCTCTGGGGGCTCTGGGGAGGGTATAGTCCGGGGAGGTGTTAATGGCCCGTTATGAGAAGGCACCCGCCCCTCCCCCCCCTCCTCCTTCCAGAGTTACAAGAGATAAAGAAGAAAAAAAAAAAAAGAAAACAAAAAAAACCCAAACAAACCAAAAAAACCACCAAACATCTCCCCAACTGGTTTCAGCAGATGAAATAGAATATACATTTTTGATTCCATAACCCAGGACAGTCATGTAAACAAGTTTGTGATGTTGTCTCTCCTTAAGCACCCTTTTCTGAGCTTTTTTTTTTTTTCAAAGCCTGAAAGAGTATGTAGGACAGTGTGTGGAAGCTTTCCTTTTAGCTGTCTGATTGCATCTGGCTCAAAAGCACAAGTCAGCGGTGGAGAAACTGTCAGTTCCCCTTAGAGTCCCATGCAAACCAACCACAAAGCATTAAAAGCTTGTAACCATGTTTTGGGGACACGGTAGCCAGGTATCAGTAGGACTTGAAGAATCAAATTAGACAAGGCTGGAAGGGCTGACCTGTGTCACCATATGGGGCTGGAGGTGTAGCAGGTGAGAGAGGGCTGTGACTGCCCCAAGACGTCTGTGTACATAGTTTCCAAGGCAGGAGCCCACTTTCTCCTGTTTAAGAGGGACTTGCCTAAAACCCAGGGTAGAAAGCCTCCTGGACATGTGCTTGAAGTGGCCACATGGCTTGTCCTCCCATTACTCAACAGTGTTAATGTTCCTAATAGTAGACAAATCTCAGAACAAGAGGTTATAACCAGTTAGATTGCTCGCTCTGCATTCATATTATCCCAGCATTACATCTGTGCAGTCTCTTTGCATTCTTATGCCTGTTTAAGAAGAAACTAAGGAAGGGTTTGGTTGAGTAGTGGAGAGTTTTCTAACATAAGCACAAGGAGTTCTGCTGAGAGCTTGCTGTGAATTTTGCTACCTGCTCTTACAGGATTTGCACAGACCAAAGGGTTGCTCCCGAGCCTAGGCTGTCTGTCAGTCTGTAAAACGGGAGCTGGCGGGGTACCATGCAGCGTTATTCTGTTCTGATGTTTTGAGGTCATCTGGTGAAAGAGACGAAGCAGTGAGCAGTTGCGTTTTCTTGCAGTTTATGGGCAATAAAGTGTGGGGTTTGTTGTGCAGTGGGCAGTAGTGTGTGTTTTTCTTAGAGATCTTGTTGGATATTAAACAGATCAAATACCAAATATTATGGTATTTGATCTGTTTAATGGCCTGCAGCTTGAACCTGTTTCTCATATGTATCTTACTGCTTTAATATTTACTGTATTGCAGAGTATGGAAAACTTTAGCTCATCTAAGCCTACAGACAGAACAGGACCTGATGACATGGAAATTCTATCTGAAGAAAGGTGATTTTAATTTTATTTTATGTATATATATGTTTTCCTTTCCCTGTGATTGTAGCCTGAGAGATCTCCCACCCAGGCTGTGGGCTTGACACATGTGCCACAGAACAGATTACCCACCATGTTAACTTCCAAGCAAAGCTTCATGGAGGCACTGTGTGTGTTGTGTGGGCTTTGCCCTGCAGCACATGCCACCAAGGCTCTTTTCCCAGCCTGATAGGCATGTCACTGAAGGTGCTGAAGGTGCTGATGGTGCAGACTTGCAAAGAAATCAGCTGTGGCAGTCACCTGAACCAGCATGCTCCACACAGGAATGCAGGGCCTGTCTTACCTGGCCTCTGGATTGGGAATCCAGCCCTTTCCCTTGTGCTTCACTCTTCTGTGAGAGCTGTACAGCCTCACTCTGCTTACCTGAGATGACAATTTCTCTCAACAGTTACATTTCTTGGGATAATTGTATTGGTTTGAATTAAGGGCACTGGAATTAAATGACATTATTGTTCTCAAATAGCTCCTGAGAGGAAGCAAAAAATCATAGTTTAGCAGCTTGAAGTGCTGCAGCCCAGAGAGTCCCTTCATTTACTGTGTGAATTACTGAGTGTGCAGGAGTAGCAAGAATGTAAAAACCTTTGTGTGCAGAAGTCCTGCTTGTTTTTGTTACAAGACAAGTCTGGTTTTGTGTTTGTAATATGTTGGTTTGTTTTTGTTTTTGTTTTTTTTATAGCAAAGAAAGTGAAAACGATGAGGTTTTTTTCAGGCATTCTCAGGTTGGTATTTTTTTTGTTGCTGCTTTTGTGTTTCAGTTTTATGGTCTCTAAATGAGCGTTTTATTGAGCAGAAACAAATAGTTATGCATATAGTTTTGTTTTTCACAAGAGAAATGGAGTTAGCATGTACTTTTTCTGTCACTTACCCCTGCCTTTTATTTACATAATTTAGGGAGCCTCTCAACCATTGGGGAGTCTGATAGCTTCTGCTTCAGTCCCTTTGATCCCTCTTTGCCAAAAGGGGAAGGATCACTGAAGTCAGCACTGTGGTTTAAGTGACTTGAAGTTCCCTTATTAATTATGGCAAATAGGACATCCGACTGCTTATCTGTGAGGGTAGTAAGATTAGCTTGTCTCAAGTCTTGATTTCTTTAAAATCATTTGGCCTTTTATTTATCATTTGCTAATGCAGCCTGTTGCTTTTGAACATAGGTGTCTGTAATCCATTTGTCCTAGAAAACTGGATCACCTCCTGCTTCTTTCTAAGAGTTGATGGCCAGGATGAATATCAGGAAGGGAGATGTGATGTTGATGGCAGCAGTTTTTCCTCCAACTTTCCATTTCTCTTGTACACACACACTTCTTGCACTGGCTTTATGGTGTTTTCAAAGATTGGGGTTGGGTTAGATTGAACCCCTCTGCAGTCACTGGTACATTTGGGTTTGCTTAAAAAACCTCTAGAGACCCCAGCATTTAAAATACTGGGGAGACTTACCTGAGGCACCTTTCCCTCAATTGTGCATCCATTTTAAATGGGCACAGTAAAGCAGCTGTAGCCACTGTCTGATTTCTCTGGCTGTCTGGAGTTGACTGAAGGCTGGTAGTATTTTAAAATTACACTTCATTTCTGGTAGGAATTATTTCCACTTAGCAGGACAGGTAAAAGATTGCTAACAGCTCATCAGCTGAGTGGTAGCTGGTGAAGTTTGTGGGACCCTGAAATGTGTAGCCCCTGCAAAGGGTGTTCAGGGCTGCCTTTGCTCACTGCTCTGACTGGGCTTACATGGATCTCCTACTTTGCTCCCAGAGGGTCAGTAATCCCTTGCACTTGCTTGTGAGCTGTTTTATTTTCCAAAGCCTAGATTTTGCAACACCTTGTTCCTCATGTACTCACTTGAATGTGGAAAAGCTGCTGTTGCTGCCATGCCACACAATACTCCTACAAAGCTTGTAAATTAGCTTGGTGGAGATACATTTAAATATGAAATCATAACCTTAAAATAAACTACACCTTAGGAAAAGTTGTAAAGTGTAAAATTTTAACTGCAGGAGAGGATCTTAACCCGGAGATTGTGTATTATATAGGAATTATAAGGTCAGGAAAATGTTACATTCCTGCAGAGTTGTTTTACATTCCTTGCCCCTTATAAGCCTTTTGCTTAGGGTGGGTTAAAGACACATGTTTCATAACAAACAACTCATTCAGGTTGAGGAAGGGACAGGATTCTTACTCTTTTCTCTTTCTCACCCTGCCTCTAGTCTAAAGCTGTTAAGAAAAGGATTTGGAATTTGCCATAGTTGTGCTGACTTGGGTCTCCATGAGACTGTAAAAATACCTTGAAACACAAGCCTCAAATGTATTTTCAGTGGTTTTGTAACTTTCATAATCTGCTCTTGGAAGTGGCTAAGCTCCAGGATGAAAAACACAGGTTTCTAGTACTGAGGTTTTTATAAGGGAAAAGTATTTAAGATTCATACCAACATGGCAACAAGTGTAGAGGGGTGTTGGTGTGGCTCAGGTAGGAGGAAGGCAACAAAATAGCTGTGGTCTTGCATCAGGTTTTATTCCTAAAATGTGCTTAAGTATGCTTCCTCCTTGTGGCTGTAATGGAAAATCCTATGTAGGGGAAGCAAGCCTTTTATATAGAGTTACTTGGAATCCATATGTAATTGAACAGAATACAACCTCCTGATCAGAATTTAAAGGCTTTCTGTTGCCATTTATTTCTTGCTGTTTGAGCTACTCTTTATGCTCAATCTCCACTGAAGCAGGGAGAATGAATGCAGCTGACTTATCCCCAGGCTACTTAGATCTGCAGTTACTGGTGCCTGCAAAGCATGGCTGCAGAAGCAGCTTCTAAAAAGCAGAATTCAGATACCTGCTTTGAAGATTTTTTGTGGTCATTTATGTAATATCTGCAGTGACATTACACAGTGATGTGACTGCCAACTGTTACCAACATAATAAACTTGCTGCCCCTTTGATTTGTAAGAAAATGCGGCACATCCATACCTAAAGCAAAGTAGTTCTCCCTTACTTGATTATTTTCCTAGAGATTGGCAGCTGGTGACATCAGGAAATCAAAAAAGAAAATAAGTGATGGGAATACTGAATTATCTACCACTCTATGGGTTTGGAGCATTAATGCAAAGGAGGTTAAACATCTGCTTTCTTGAGTCTCCTGGGTTTGTACCACCATTGTTCTTCAGAAGACCTAATGATTTATTCATTATCTTAGAGCCTACATCAGTGAGCAAAGATAGGAGAGTAACTGGCTTCAGGCAGGGCACAGGCCTGTTTTTCCATACCTTTTAAATATTTCCAATGACTGAAATGACTTCAGGAGGAAGAAGACATCAATATAATCTTTCTAATATATGTGTAATGGAAATGTTTACCTATCTGGGAAGTGCCCTTATATCTGGTACAGATATCTTTTAAGAGTCTTAGTAAGTCACAAGATTGTACACTCTTCATAGAAAGACATTTATCTCTAATTAGTATCAGTAGTGGTGACAAGATGGTATTCTCAGGTTGCTCCCTTTGAAATTGTTAAAATCTAGGTACATTCCTTCACACTTCTTTGTTATTAAAAATAGCACCAGTTTTGGAACTGAGTGCTTTATTTCTTTCCTTGCCTTAAAATATCACCTTTAAATACTGTGCTGGCAATTTACAAGCAGTTTATCAACTGGTACAGTTGGCCACTGACCAGTCTTTGTTTGTGAGGTACACAGAGTATTTAAATCTTGGCAGGAAATTTGTCAATGGACCTTAGAGAAATATTTAAGTCCTCCCAACCTGGAAGCAGCTTAAAAGATATTGAATGGTGAATTAGCATTTTTCCACATACAGCTCTTACAATAAACACATTTGTAATCAGATTTAGCGTCAAGCTGCATGAGTTATTAGTGCTTGGCAAGCTGTCATCTAGTGTTTCATTTTGTTATAATGTTTCAAAAAGGCCATTTATTGAAATGAACAGGAAATACACACCTTACACAAATACAATGCAGAACACTCTTTACAAATACCAGGGTGTTTATTGACCAGATTTTTACAACAGTAGAACAGCCAGGTTGAAAGGGACCTCAAAAGATCACCTGATCCTTTTGTGGAACAGAAAGCCTAGATGGAATTATTTAGCACCCTGTTCAATTGCAGGGATTGTCAGAGCTAAATCCAGATAAAAACATTTATTCATATGATTTGTCTACTGGGCAACTTTTTTTCCTCTTCATGAAAGTTACTTGTTTTTCTCTGCTCAAAAGGGAAAAGATGCACCCAACACATCATTAGCTTTCTGCAGCTGAAAAAAAGTAAGTGTGCCTTAGTAGCATGTACTAAGGATATTGCAGCATTTGGCTGTGCTTCAGGATTCACAAGGAAAATAGATCCAGAAATACTGGTTTTCTTTTGGCCCATTTTCTTCCCATATCAGAATATGCAGATTGTTTACTAGATTTTCAAAATACCTGCAGAGGGAAAATCTGCATGCTGACTGCCCACTAGACTATACTTGAGAGAATTATGCCTAAGCTGTTCTTAACAAATCCAAATAGATTATGTAGTAACATAATCCTGTCTATTCATCTAACTCTGTGTTTGTTGGTGGGTTTATACATATCACACTACATGTTTATGTACATGCATTACACTTCCTTTTCCCTACTGCCCCCTGTGAGGCATTACAGCTAGTTTATTTTGGAGTGACAGAAGCGCTCTCATCAGGCGCTGTCACAGACACGCACGCTGTGTCTCTGGATTGTGGGAACGGCAGGGATTTCTGCACAAATGCACACGGACGTGTGGTATGTGCAGGGGAGAACAGTGCTGAGACAAACAGCACTTGCTTCTAGGTAGTACTAGCTGATGAATCATGTACTTGACAGAATTCTACTCTTTTTGGTTTTTTTATTCCTGTTACTGGATGCTTGTGTGAATTTTTTTGCGTTTTCCCAGAGTCCACACTGCTTGCAGCTGAGATGCCAAACCCTACTGCCGTTTGGATTTGCGCAAGACCGCTTTAATACCCAGAGCTCCTCCATAAATAGTTCTGCTCTCCCCACGCCCAGCTAGAAAACAACCACAGGAAATGGGGGAATGTGCAGCCAGCACAGCTTAGCTGGCACTAATTGATCTGAGCCAGCACAGCCTGCATGAGAGCATTCATGTACGTAGCCTGCACTGCTGGCTGGCTGTGGCAGCTGCCTCAGGAGCTCTGGTGCCTGCTTTTTAGAAGGCTCCATATTGCTACAGCCTCGCAGCAGCAGCAGCATTTTTGTTGTTGCTCGAAGGAGTTGCCCTCCTGTAGGAAGTGTACACAGCCACCCCCCTCCCTCTCCCTTTCTCCCTGCCTCCCTGCTTCCCTCCCTCCCTCCCGTTTCATCCCAATCCACTACTGGAGGCTTTCTCAGCTGCATGCAGTTGTCAGGGCAGGCAGTCTCGGGAACTTGCAGTAGCTTTCTAAAGAAGGAAAATTTCAAGGAAGGCAGATGGACGGATGTTTTTACTGGTGTGAGTGAGCAATTAGTACACAGGGGTCACCAAGGAAGAAACTTGAATTTGGAGCTGGAAACATCAGGGTCTGTGTGGATCTTTTTAGCTAAAGGCATGAGCTTACTGCTGCTGTGACTTGTAGGGATTTTTTCCCTCCTCTGCATCCTGAAACGCTTTTTCTTCCCCTTTCTCTCTCATTTCCTTGGGTGTATGGGAACATAGCTGACTTCAAGTATGAAGATTCAAGAACATCCAAGCATGCCTGAAAACAAGTTGCAAAGAAATCAAGATGCTGATGATCAGGAAAACAGCTTTGTATCTGAAGTGCCTCGGTTGGATTTAACATCACTTTGTGATGACAACAACTGGGAAGGTAGGATTGTGTGATGGCTGATTGTGAGAGTGAAATGAGAGAGGGGGAAACCTGAGTGGGCTGGGTGTATCTTTATGTGACCATGTTCTCTTGCTAAAAACAACAGAAAAGCAACTTTGTCCTGAATATAGAACTGAAAGTTTGGAGAAACTGGAAGCAAATAATGAATGGTACTAAATCTAATTGTCACTTACAGGTGGAAAATGAAATGTTTTATTCTTGAAGTTACTTTCATGTCCTGTTTAGTACTGTTAAGTCCCTGAGGGTTTCAAGATACCTTATTTCTTAGTGGCTGATCAGTGGGTAATTAAGCTAGACTGCCCTACAACACTTCAAACCAACTGGGTATTTCACAGTCTAAAAAGAACTTTCCTTCAATCACTGTTCGGAAATAACGATTCACACCTGAAAAGCACAGCTGGTAAAAATTGCTGTCTGTCTGTTACTCGGTCTTACAAACAACTCTTTTTTTTGTGTATGCTGTGAAGGAATTCTGATCACCAGCTTAAACGGCAGTGTTAAATTGACTGTATGTCATATAAATTGCTTTAATACTATTTCTTAGCTCTCCTCTCCAGAGTACATGCTTGATTGGATATACACTTACTCATGTTTGAGTGAGAATCTGGGCAAACTCTGTGGGTGCCATGACCTTAATTTCATTTGAAATTAAGATGAAATGAAGGTGTCCAGCAGTTTTGGGATCAAACCCTTTTGTAGTTACAGTGTATGTGTCTGTGTACATGCCAGAGAGTTCTTCTGTTAGTTTATGCTTTAGGAGTGAAAGATGGGTTTTTACAGGGAAAAAGCAGGAAAACACAAGTGTGGTGTTTTAATAAAACAATAGAGGGAAAACGTGCAACTAATTCATGGCTGTAAAATAACAATCTCTGAGGAACACTGAGAAGGGAAGGAAGTTCTCTGCTCCTGCCTCCACAGCATACATGACCTAGTATGTTTTGCCTGTCCCTCTAGGAGGAGAGTAGTTACGATGCTTCAGGTGCGAGTAAAGAAAACCCGCAGCCATGGCTGCCTTTGATTCAGCCAGGCAAGCGGTCACCGTGCACAGGGGGGATTTTTCCATTTGCTTGCTAGGTGGGGATTCCCTGGGTGGAATCACCACACATGCAGCACGGCTGATCAAAGCGCCACGGAAGGGCTCCCAGGCGGCCCTGGCTGCTGGATGTTTACTGAGGGGTCAATTAGCAGAGCCCTGCAGGGTCTCAAGCCAGGGTGAGCACGTCTGTGTTCTCAGAAGTGATGTGTGGCTTCAGCTGTCCTGTGAACCTTTGAAAATAATGACTTTTTTTTCCTTCCTGCATTACTAATAGGAATCATATGAAGAGGAGAACACAGCTCCTTTCTGTCTGCCAGAGGCTTTCCCATAGTATTAAATAAGTTGCTTCCTTGGTACAACTCCCTCTTAGTAGGCATGCTCTTATGTTTGGATTCTAGCTTTCTTGCCCTGCAAATATGAGACAGGATTATGGGCACATGTGACTGTGCTTCTCTCTGCTCCTTCCTCCCTTCTGTTCACGTGTATTTCGCAGGAGGAGGAGGTGGGCAATTGCAAAAGAATCAGCTGTGTAGGGTGAGAGAGACATCATCTTCTGAAATGCGTGCTTTCCAGAATCACCATTTTATTGGTGTGGATGAACAGCAGCAAAATGGTGCCTTCTGTGTCTCAGCAAGGAGAGACTGAGTCTTTCCTAGCAGTGGATGTGGAATCAAAGCTTGCTGCAGCCAGGAAGAGGAATATCTTAATACCAGCTCTCAGACTGCTTCTGTAGCTAACATCAGAGTCTGTTGTTGAGACTGGCATTGCAGGGCAGGGTTGTACCACCCATCTACACCTCTAGCAACCAGGACATCCTCCCTTTCCCTACCAGCCAACCTGAGTCACTCAAACCTTCACACATCTCTGCAGGATCCATGCCACAGCTCTGGTTGCATTTCCAATGAAAAAGAGAAAGGACTGTGCCTTCAAATGCTGTAACACTGAGCTTTTTATTGCTTTGCTCTAGCAAATTTGGTAGGTCCATCTCTTGGGAAATTACCCATTCTTTCAGGACAAAGTTGAGCTAACGTTTGGGTTCATGGTCCTCTATATCATACTCTAGGAAATACAGACTGTCTAGTGACCAGGCAACTGCTGGGACTTTCACAAGTGACATGTGAGAACAATTACAGGTTGAGGACTTGCCTTCAGCTGTAGCTGTCACTGCCTCCAGTCAAATGTTAGGAAAAAGCCTTCAACAATGGGCACAAAATTACACAAGACAACCTTGTCCATTGACTAGCTTTTATTTGTCACTCAGGCAGGCTCTACATCATTTAAAGAGCAGAGCTGCCTTAAAAGCCCTCATTCAGGGGCACAGAACTATGATAACTGCTGCAGGGTGCTGTGCCCTTCATGTTGTACTAGAAGTAATTTCTACCAGATTTTTTTTTCCCATAATTTTCACCTCATAGTCAAATCTGTACACAAGGAGAGATTTGCTGTACTTCTGCAGGCTATGTTCGCTTTACCTAAAGCTGAGCACGGTGAGGACAGAGACATTTTCTCCCTGCTCCCCGCAATGCATAGCCTCACACTTTGCCATGTGCCCACCTTCTGCATCCCCCTCACCTGCTAAGTATAGAGGCTTGTGTAGGAATCATCAGGCTATTGACGCAGCACTCAGGGCGTGAGCAGTGCCCCAGCAAAATTCAAGTGCTGAACTCCTTGCCTCAGTGCATTTCCCATGGTCCAGGAGTATTTTCCCAGTGTGCATTTGGCAGGCGTGGATCAGGGAGTTTTATTGCCCTGGATGTGGACCAAGCTGTCCCTGTGAACTGGGATGTCATGTCTGACTGCTGGGTTTGCCTGCTAAGCTGGTCAGTGAGTGCAGCTGAGATGGCTTTAGGAGCAGGCATGTTCAGAGCTGCTTCCACAGCTAAGGTTTCTAATTGTTGTGGATTATGTTTGAATTGGGTGCAGTGACTGAGGAGAACAGAGTGTTCTCTCACAGGCCAGCACTGTTGTGCAGATTTCTCACCAAATGTTTCTAATTCAAGCCCAGAACTTGCTATCCTGTCCTCAAAGAAAATCTGGAAGTATGTTGCTCTCCATAGCAGCGGCTGGCCCTGTCAGGAGATTGGGCTGAACAGGCAGCTCAGTAAATCAATATGATGTGTGATTGCTGCTAATGTCACCCCATTACTGACACTTTAAAAAAGTTCTGTAGCTGAGATTTCAAGCAGAGTTTACAGTAACAAGCACTTATGAAACAATCAGCAGGCATTTTTCTTCAAGCTTCAAAAAAAAAAAGGCAGGGGTTAAAAACACAAGTTGAGTTCAAGTATTGCAGCACTTGAGACCTTGAGGGTAAAGCTGATCTACAAATAGTTTTGACACTGACTTAATTGATACTTTCCTGTGGAAAAACCCACAAATAATGCAGAAAAATCCATAGAGTATAGCAGAAGAGAAGCTGAATTTAATTTTTTTCAACACTGGGGACTTAGATTGATCAGTGTATTTGTGTGTAGCACTCTTCAGCATAAGAAATCAAAAGGTGATGAGGCACATTCTGTTTTTATTACTAAGTATCGAGAAAAATTGCATTATTTACTGAACAGCATCAAAATACTAAAATTGTATTTTTGATTGTTATGACATGCTATAAACACAATACGAAGTTTGCTTGCTAGCTGGGAGATGTGTCATCTCGCTAAGTGAGAAGGTATGGTAGTGCTATATTTGGGCTATTCTTTTGATCTATGTAGGAAGAATGCCTGCTGATGTATTCAAACCAGGATATTTTCATAGTTATTTATGAGATGAAGAAAATAGGTTGTTACTGAGCTAGTGAACGCTTTGGATGGAGTTTTAAATTACTTTATTCATTTCATTATGGGAGGTGTTTCTGGAGTCTTTCAAGTGGCATTTGATACTAGCACCTCAGGTGTATAATGAGTTTAGACTTTTTAATCCCTCTGGACCTACTTCAATTTACAGTAGCTAAGATTTGGCCTCGTTTGTTTGACAGATGGGTGTGTGTAAAAGCAGTGTTAGCAGCATGTATGAGTTGTGTGGCTGCAGAGAAGGAAAAAGGAGATGCCTGTGGCGTTTTGCTGGCTGCACCTCAAGTGGTATTTGTGTGTGGGCACCCCTCTGTTGGCCCTGCAGCCCCCAGTAACCCTCTGCAAATATACAATGTAGCAACAAAAAACCCTCAGGTTTTGTCAGCAAGATGGCTTGGTGGTCACCAGTAATACACCAGTTTGATACAATAAATCTTTCTTCTCCTGTGAAGCATTTAATGGTTCAGGTTTATTAAAATCTCCAGCCCTCTTCACAGCAGGTTGGCAGAGAATTTGTACTGCCATAGGCGATACTATATGTGCCGACGGAGCTCTGCAGAGCCACACCTAGCAGATGGCTGACAGCTTTATTGAAAGATGAGCTGCTTGTGGGATTTTGAGAGGGAAAGCAGCACTTCTGAAGGACTGCAGGCTCACTACCAGCACACAGTTCACTGCTTCTGTGCCAGCTTAGAAAAGGCATGCCTGAAAGAAATGCCTAGAGAGTCTGACCAAGGCATTAAATTTTTTTTTCATGCTTTCTCTGCACAGGCACAGCCATGGTGGCTAAATATTCCCCTCTTTTTTATTATTATTGTTGTTTTTGTTGTTGTTATTTTCTATGAAAAGTTGTCATTCTGGAAAATGGGAGGAAAAAAGAGTGCATGGAAAGAATGTGGAGATGAGTAGAAAACTGAGAGTTTTCCCTGAGTAGGAGAGATGTGTTCAGGCCAGAGGAGCAGGAATTGTAACCGCGCTGTCAAGTCAGTGGCAAAAAAAAAAGGTGAAATGTTTACAATCTCTATTGAGATTTTGTTCTTCAATTAGCAGAAAGGGGAAAGGCTGACAGCATTAATCATGATAGTGGATGCTTTGAAACTGGACTTCATAGCAGTTACTTCAAAAAACCATTCAGTCTGGCAGTTCAGCAGCCTTCAGAAAAAGCTCAATGCTTTGATAGCTATCTTGGCTAAATGAATAACAAAAGATATTATGCATCCTGATAAAGAGGAATTAATTGATTATGCACTGTCAGGAGAAGCAGCAGCTTACCCTTAGTGGGTTCCTGTGTGTTTGTGTGATCCAGCAATCCCAGTGGTTCCAGCGGAAGAGCCTGGCACCTGGCCAGCAGGAGAGAAGGCAGTTGGACTTCAGCTCTGGTCCATTTAGTCATCTGATGTAGATAAAATCTGTAATTGTACATATCTAAATATGTTCCTTGATGAATTACTGTGTTGCTCTCAGGGGTCTAACCATTTTGTGTCCAGTTGAGGTTTTGTCTTCTGAATATGTATGGTCAGCAAGGGAAACAAAATTACCTATAGAGTCAGGCCTTCCAGAATCAAGTGTTAAAGAAAGCTGATTTTCTATAGCAGCCATTTCTTCTGTTAGGTCTCAAATTTGATTTTTCCTTTTAGAACTTTTTTTTTCTTCTAATTTTTAACACTTCCTTCTTTGGAATGGGAGTTTCTGTTTTAGGGGAGTATTTTGAAATCAACAAAATAGAAAGCAGACACACCTCAGTCTCAATTAGGTTGCATAAAGTGCTTTGCTCTCTTTTGGGATTTGATCAGAGACTCTTTGAGCCATTGGAATTCCCTGAATGTCGCATGCTATCTGATTTTAAATCCACCTTGGACACAGTCACATACATCATGCATGATTAATAATGGCTTTGTTAGCTGGTGTGGTAGGAGCTTAATTTAGTTACTGCTAAATATGCCTGTTTTTTTCTAAGTTTTTTCCATCTATGTAAATTCAGTGGAGGTGTTATTTAACAACTTCCAAGAGGAAATTCAGTTTGCGGGTGAGAGGTATTCAAACAATTAGAAGTGAGAGATGTCTAGAAGAATTTCATGCATCATTTAAGTCTCGTTCTTGCTGGTCAAATATATTAATTTTTTTTTCCTTTCGTATTACCCTGTATTTTGCTGCAAAAGATCTTGTGAGGGCCTTCCTAAAATCATGAGAGATTCAGGGACATGGATGAAAAATATTTCAGGTATTAGAAACTGCCAAGGCCAAACAGAGCTTAGAAAAACTCTTTTTTCAGAAATGACCTGAAGGAAGTTTAGGCTGCATAAGCTTTCCAAACCATGGCAAAACAGCCTTCATACAGGTTGCATACCCCATGGAAGTAGCCCCTGTGAGCCAGGCTTGTATGTGCTCCTCTTATCACAACACATTCGAGGGGCTCTTTTGCAAAAAGCTTGTGCAGAAACCTCCTGTCACCCCTTTCAGGGTAGCACCTCAGTGTGCATGCAGCAGCAGCCTCTAAGCAGAGGCACGCCATTTGTATCCATGTTCTAAGGAAGACGGCAAAAGGAGGGGAACATCACTTGAAGATGTGCACAAGTGAAACAGCACTGAGCCCATCTCTGCTGCATCAGCAATGATCTTGCACTGCCTGAATTGTACAGAGGGGGAATGTTAAAGAGCACACAGGTTCTGCAGGGGAATCCTCATGCAATCCACTCTCAGCTAAAATGTTAACCTTGTTCAGCAAAAGGAAACACTGCTTTTTATTCATAAACCGATAACTTCAAAAGCCCCCTCTCTTTGTGAATAGGCACACTAGGAACAGGAAACAATTAGTCCGTAGCTCTGTGACTGGTCTGGGAGATTTCTATAAGGTTTTTGTTTTGTTACTTGACTCTAGAGCTATTTGTTAGATTTATAAGTTCAAAGCCTGGCTCTTAGCACCACAGGATTAGACAGTTTAAGTAGGAGCATGCAAATCAGCTTAGTAAACTATCTGAACACAAAATGTTAGACTCCTTATGGCATCTGGAGGGAGTGATCACAAGATTGAGGCGATTGCTTTCCTTGGGCTCTGTTATGCTAATCAGCAGTGCTAAATTTGATTTCCCTTTCTCTCCCACTCCACCACCTCCCTGTACAACACTGCTTTTACTTTTGGCTGGTTAGGTTGTCCAGGGGGCTGAAGATTTCCTCACATTCCTACCATGCTGTAAGCAGCATGTGAAAGGGGAAACTCATACCATATTACTATAATTGTTACTATGTGGGCTAAGCACCCTGTGGAACAGGTGGTAATGTGAGGCACCTTTTGCTTGCAGATTAGAAGAACCTATGCTTACTCCCAGGCTTTGAATTTCCGATAGCAGGCAAGAGGGTTGCATTGGAGTGCTGGGGCCTATAGGAGAACCATTAATACTCTATTCATTTACAGCATTTGTACATCCTGAAACTGCAAAAAGTTCCTTCTGGAACCCAGTTGCCTCTTTTATATACCATGTGCCAGTAATGCTCTCTGTCCAGCATAACATTTTCCTCAAAAGTGCTAACTGGCGATTGCCTCATTGGTCCATGGTAATTCCTGCTCAGCTTCTGGGTAGTTTTCTGTTGCACCTAAGAGATGACTTATATTTCTGTAGGTTACCTGCTGTGGCCAGGCTTTGTAATGCTTTGCACACAGGGCAGATGGGAGTAGTGAGCAGAGACTGCCTAGTGACAAGAGTCACAGTGCAGGACGAGCAGGTCAAGCAAGGTTCATTAGAAAGTTACCTGGAGTCTGTCTTACATCTAAAACAAACCTGATAAAACCAGCCTTTGTCTTACTGTTCCCAGAGCCCATCCCTGCTCTCTCCTCATGGCAGCGAGACGGCTTAGACTCAGATGAGGCTCGCCTTTCCCCGCAGGCCGGGCGCTTGATTCGCCAGCTTCTGGATGAGGACAGCGATCCCATGCTGTCCCCTCGCTTCTATGCCTATGGACAGAGCCAACAGTACCTGGATGATACAGAAGTGCCTCCTTCTCCTCCCAATTCTCATTCCTTCATGAGGTGGGTTGTGATTTGCCAGTGCTGACTTTCACATGCAGCTGCAAAGGGTTTGCACAGTTGCATCAAGCAGCAAGCATCTCTTTGGATTGGCTGTGCTGCGTTGGGTTTCTGTCCCTACTCACAGGAAACTGATAATTCTAAAAAAGTACTTTCTAGTTAATAATTTCTGGGTTTGTGCATTAATATCTAGGGACTTGCTGTTGCTGAAAGAGGCTGTTAGAGCATCTTTTGCTGTCATTGCAGAGCAGCAACATAGCATTCTCACTTTTGTGAGCCTTGCCTTTACACAATGTTGAAGTGGCCTTCTCTGCATCAAGATGTACTGTGGCTGTAATTTCCTGCAATCTCTGCTCTTGGCAGGAGAAGGAGTTCATCTTTAGGATCTTATGAAGATGACAGAGAAGACCTTACCCCTGCACAACTCACTCGGAGGATTCAGGGGCTGAAGAAAAAGATCAGGAGATTTGAGGACAAATTTGAAGAGGAGAGGAAATACAGAGTGAGTCTCTAGGAGTTAAGCATTTATGTGGAGATGTATGCATTAGCAGCAAAGAGAAGGGACACCAGAGAAGAGGGTCAAGCATGCAGAGGGACACCAGGAAAATATGCCAAACATACAGAGGGCATGAAAGCTTTTATAACAAAGAAAGGAAAAAAAAAGGCAGAAGATCTGCTGCCCCCCAGAAATACGTATGCACACCGAGCAGATTACCTTTCCAGGTGTTATGCAGTATCCATGCAGCACAAGAGAGGAAGGCTAATGAACTCACAGGATTTCAACCACTGCTTAAGACAGTGTGTAGGAATAGCTGTGTTCAACTTCTGTTTGTTTATTTATTTAACATCAGCATATGGGAAGCACCGTTGCTGATCTCCATTTGCATGATGGTAATCCCAGGACACCTGTGCTTAGCACAGGAGAGAGAGCAGCTGCCTTCACTCCTTCCTGAGCAAGAAAACACAGTCAACTGCTGCTGAGCAGCAGCAGCATACTGGACTCCTAATTGTTCTGACATGCCCTTCTGATGCACAGAACGCTTTGTAAGGAACTGTAAAGCTTTGCATGTGTGCATCTTTGGCTATCTAAATGGCAAAGAATTGTACTGGAAAGATCTTGCCTGCAGAAAGGTTGAAAGAAATGCTCAGAACTTGCTGTAGCCTAGAATTTGGGTTATTTGATGTCTTTGGATATAAGGCAGCCTTTGGTGTGGATACATGTGTCGTAACACTTTCCCAAACTGTTCATGCTAGGTTTTCCTCTATTTTAGAGGTACCCTCTTGTTAGGAAACAATAGACACAAGGATTCCAATGTGCATCTGGCCCTCTGAGTCACTCCTACAACTTAATCACTGGCATCAAATGTTTCGTGTTTTCTGAAAAGAAAATCCCTTTCTTGATGCCCCTAAGACAGTGTTGTGACAGGCAGGAGCAATTAAAGCAAGGTCTGAAACGGGCTGGTCAGATGTGTGCAGCTGCCAGTCAGAAGCCAGTGCCTGTGCTCTGTGCTGGGTCCAAATTCCATTGTACCCTTTTGTGCCACACACTTGTTTCAGTGGATCTCTTCTGGTAGTTTAAAACAGATTCAGTATGGCTTTTCTTTCCTCCCAGCCTTCCCACAGTGACAAAGCAGCCAACCCTGAAGTGCTCAAATGGACAAATGATTTGGCCAAATTCCGAAAGCAACTTAAAGGTGAGTAGCTGCCAGTGTGCACCTTTGGGGGGTAGCTTGACTCTGCCTCATTTAGCCTTGATGTGAGGCAGTGATCCTAACACTGTCACATTTTAAAAATTAAAAATTACTCATCTTTCCCTGTTCAGAGTCAAAACTGAAGATATCTGAGGAAGACCTTGGCCCTGTTGTGCGTCAGCGCAGCAACACACTCCCTAAGAGCTTTGGCTCTCAGCTGGAGAAGGAGGATGACAAGAAGCAAGACTTGTCAGATAAATCTGCCAAGCCTGCTGTAGAAGTGACCCTTGACTCCATCCAGAAGAAGCTTCAAGAGAAACGAGCAGAGACAAATCGACCTGAAGACATTAAGGTACAATGTAGTCAGGTCAGATTTAGGCCTTTAAGTGCAAGTAGGTTACTTGTGGCTGCACGGTTACTTGTGAAAGCGTTGTGGTCTTCTGCATTTTGTTAAAAAGTCTGAAGCCTTTAGTCTGGGCTCACTTGCTTTAGTTCCTTTCCCTCTGCCTTTAATATCTTGATTTTTTTCCCAGAGCTCATTTTCAATTGTGTGTCAGCTTGTGTTCTTTGTCTGACCCTTGTATATTCCTAGTAATGTTTCTGAATTACTGCTATTTTTTCCTGCCCTGTGTTTAGCTGTTTTTGTTGTTGCATCCAAAGGTTTTTGGGAAATTCTGAGTCTTCCAGTGCTTCTAGAGATTGTGTCATCTGTTTGCTTCTTGTTCACTCCAAAACTGCCTGTTGTTCTCTCAGGATGTGTTACTGCTAACTTTCTGAGTTTCACATTGAGCTCTGTTAACGGCTGTAATCTCTGAGAGTTATCAGCAGGGAGGTCTTCATGTCTGTTGTGAGCTCCTGAGATTTGGGCAGCCTTGTAAATGAAGTTCTTGAGTCTGCTGACATGTAAATTGTGCAGTGCTGTATAAGAGTGAAGCAGACAGCATTATCTTTGTTTGTTAGATCTGCAGAAGAAAAATGTACAGCGTGTGTTTTGACTGTTTTCTGACTGTAGCAAGAATCTGCAGACTGGCCACTTACAGAGGGACTGTGATAGTATTTGGTGCTGTGATAGGGAGAAAAGTCTTGGTGTTGGGCAAATTCAGTTGGGGAGTTTTGGCCAACTTAGTTAGAGAAGTCTTCTCTAACTGTCTTCCCTACTTTTTTTTTTTTTGGCTTTGTCCCCTCTTGTTTGCTACAGCTTTTCACTCCATAGCAGAATTGGCAGAAAGAGACAATCTGACTGCACTTCAGTTCTTGGTAAAGTGTGTTTGTGACAGTCAAAGCAAAGGTGTCAAGCTTTGCAAGAGGTACTGGAATTTGTCTCAGATTTGGAGAAAAAGAAATTACATGTGTTCTGTTGTAAAATTTACATTTCAGATCTTAACTGAAAAAGAGTCACCATCATTAAAAGTTGTATAGTGTTATTTTTTCAAAGCACACTTACAATCTGTAAATCCGCTTTAGGTACATAAAATGCCTTCATATGCAAAGTTTGTGTGTTTAATCTGCCTGCATTGAGCATAGGGTTCTACTCACATTAACAGTCTCTTTGGCAGAGAGACTTTTCCTATAGCTGGGAAAAGACAACTGGAAGGTAAAGATGAATCTTTAAAATGTAATGATGGTATGACATGATTTTGGTTATGGCACAGATCAGTATTTTTTGAGTCCAGGAGTATGACTTTTCTTCTTCCTCCCTTTCCCTCTCTCTGTGCCACTTTTCATAGGACATGACACGAGATCAGATAGCAGCTGAAAAAGTGGCTCTTCAAAAAGCTTTGCTGTATTATGAAGGCATTCATGGCAGACCGGTATGTACTGCAGCACGCTTCTTTGCCTTCTTTTTTTTTTTTTTTTTCCCGAAGTATCTCTTTCTATGTCTTTGTCTGTAGTAAATGATGTCCCTAATATACCACTTTGGTGTCAGGTCACTAGAGCTTCTTGCTCTCCAAACCACACGTGCACCCTCTAACCCACCTGCCTGATCCTTCATTTCTGCAGCTGCTGAGGAGTCTGTTCCAGGCAGGGTGATGTCCTCACACAGCACTGGGCTCGACAGACACCTGCAGGACAGAGCCTACAGGCTGAGTGGGCATTATTTTGGCTTTGTGCTCATCAGGTTCCACAGACATCCAATTTGTGGCCCAGTGGACAGTCTGCATGGGAATAGTTGTGCATGGTCCCCCATTCAGCCAGGAAGTTTTCAGTTTTCTGGTATCAATGATATGAGGTTTCTTGTACATTTGATCTTAACAAGGACAACTTATTTGTGAAGACAGAGAATTAAGTGTTGTCTCCTGTTGATCCCTGCTGTGGCAGAAACACAGTGGCTTCCAGGCCATGAAGTTGGCTTTTTATGAGTCCTTCCTTCTCTTTCACTGATGACATTATAATCTTTGTGACCAGCTGTATAGGTAAAGTAACTTAATTTCAAAGTGCTGCTAATCCCCTGAGCAGTGGCTTGGGAGCAGCAAATTACTGTTTATAAGGAGTATTTGGTTGGTGCAGTTCACAAATCTGTCATTCTGCTGCTGCACATCCTGATCTTTTCCTTCCGAATTATATCTTTCTTTACCCATTGTTTTAAAAAGTCTCACTAATTTATTCAAATGCCTTCATGGAGTGCTAATATTGTACAGTCACAGCTGTATTAGCAGCTGAAAATGGCACAGTTACATGAGAGGACAGGAAAATTTATTCTTGTGCAAAATAGAAAAAGGGCAGCACAAGGGAATCCACTTAACCTTCCCTGTGTTCTCTGTGAGACCAAGTATTTTTTTCTGCTTTTACAATTATATAAATCAACAGTTGGCATCTTACTGAAGTGAACTCACTTCAGTCTGTTCAAAAAGATAACAAGCCCAGAGCCTGTCTTGTCAGCATACTTTTATTTCCACCTACCTTTTCCACTGCTTCATTTGTACAACTGCTTTTTAATTTGTTTTGTTTTGAAGTAAGCTGTCTATACCTAGCAACACTGAACTGCATGACAAGGAAGACTGATCAGCTTTTGCTGTTCCCAGCTCCTGGCAGTGCAGCAGTGGAAAAGTACTGAGAGCTTGAGGAGAATAGGGATAGTTCAGCCAAGTTTTTTTTTCCTTAAAGATATTTAACTAAACAAGAAAAACAGTGGAGCTCAGATTTATTGTGCAACTGGGTCTTTCTGCACCAGTGATAGATGAACCTGCAAAGGTGGAACTGAACTGTTTTAGTTAAGCCAAAAGTCTGTCTCTGCAGAAATTCTTGAGCTGCTCTAACAATGCAAGCAATAGTCTGTTCTCAGCTGCTGCTTTTTTGCCATGTGGAGTGTGCCCCAGAGTTGTGTCAAAGGCTCCATTATTCAGTCTCTTTGCATTTTGATGTTCTCCCAAAATATACTCAGGTTTTACTGGTCTTACTTATGTTTAACTTATGAGACAGTGTGCCCATGTGCTAAACATTTACTTTCAGAATATCCTTGCTGTAAAGTTTGCTGGTGTAAATGAGCTGCATGACTTAACTTCCAATGCCTATATTAATTCTCTGTGTTGTTCCTTCACACTGATGTTCAGAGACTGAAGGATGTTGTTTAACTTTTACATTCTTCAGTATACCTAAGGACTTTGTGCCCATTCCAAGGTTTATGTTTATTTTTCTGTACAGAATGGTGCTGTTAATCAACTTTGAATTTGTTAATTGAAGGTTTAATTCTCAGCCTCCACATAAGCCTCATCATAGTCTTGGGGGGTTTTTGAGTAACAGACTGTCTGAGCCAACAGTAGTGCTATACCTCCTGTTCCACAAACTGCTAATCTTGTAAAGCTAGGAATAATATTATATATATATTTAGGTTACCCTGTTTCTCTAGTTGTATTCTGGATGGGTGACAGAGAAATGTCCAAAGCTGGAGGCAACTTGCTAGCCAGTGCAGTTGCATGCAGGCACATCAGCACAAAACTCAACACAAAGAGGACTGAGTGAATTGTTTGATGCTGCTCACATCCCTCTAATCCATGTGAGCTGCTTACTCAATGAACAGGCAGCTTGAGGCTGTCGGGAATTGGAGCCCTGCTCTGCTTTGGGGATGTGGGACATTTGACCCCCAGAGCTCAGACTGCCCATCTGTATGCCCCTTATTAGGCCTGGGGATATTTGCACTGAACCAAGAAAGGAATAAAGATCTTCCTTCTTTTCCTCCCTGTTCATCTGCCCCCAACATAGAAAACATAGGCTTGGTTATCAGGAGAAGATGGATGCTACCTCCAGGTTCTTAGAACTCATCCCTGCCATCCCACTCCTGGCAATACTTAGAGCTTTTCTGCCCCTCACGAGACAAAACCGTCTCTTTTTCTGGAGGGAGGATGTGAAAGCTTTAGAAAGATAATGCCAGTGAAAGTCAACTGCAGAAAAATAAAAGGCAGTTTAAAATTGCCTCCCTGTCTCAAGCTGTATTTCCTTTTCTCCTGTTTCTGTTGTAGAAAGAGAGACTGCACAAAGCTCCCTAGGGGTTATGCTGTTGATGCTGATTTTTATATGGCAGTTGTTCAGGTGCTCTAGTGATTAGCAGCAAGTAGAAAGGCATGACATCAGTTAAAGCTTCCTCATAAGAGCTTTATAATCTAAAGTTAGACAAAAGATCTAATGGAAGGACACTTGTAGGATGTGGGTCAGACAGTGCTGAATGACAATCAGGTTTTGCTGAGGATTTTGTTTTCTAATGTGCTGTAAGAAAACACTGAAGAAATAAAACCCACCTTGAATCTGAAAGAAAACCAGAAATGAACACACTCAGTTTTTAGTGCTCTCATACCACGGAGGGAGCACAACAAGCAGTAAGGAGGCGTGAAGGACAGAGCAATATAAGGAACACCTGAGGTGGACATCACAGCACTATAGTCTCCTCTCTATGCTGCACAACCCTGGCACCTTCATCCCTTCTGAGTATTGCAGTGAATCCTTCCCAGCAAAGTGGCTGCGAGGAAGGATGGAGGGCAAAATTAGGGAGCTAAAAAGAGGAAAAATTGCTGGCTTGTACAGGAAATTAGGAGGAATAGCAAAGCCAGAAAGTCAGCTTTTCTGACATCTGTAGTTTACTGTACTCAAGGGAAATCTCCTCACATTGCAACATCCAGTCAGTGCGGCTGCTTTCTTTTCATGGGTCATGGACACAGCTATTGAGGGCTGACCACAAGAACAAGGATGGGAAAGCTCATCTTGTGTTTTTGGTGGCAGACATGACTGCAAGCACAGAGTGCTTCTTACACAGGTCGTTTTGTGCCGTGGACATCTGATCCCTAATTGGTCATTTAAATCACCTGTCTCTTACAGCCCCTTTACCAGACACCCCACACAAGCTTCAGCTGGCACAGGGCACAGGCCATGCTGTGATGGATGGGAGTTTTGGGGCTAATGCTGCTCTCCTGTCATCCCTGTACAAGTCTCTTCAAGCCCCACGGACTGAGGGGGATCACAGGCATATGAGTTCTAGAGTGCAATATTTGTTGCAGGCTTCATGGATGTCTTCCTATTTTTCCTTTTCAGGTTACCAAAAATGAACGGCAGGTGATGAAGCCGTTGTATGACAGGTATCGCTTGGTCAAGCAGATCCTCTCCAGAGCCAACACCATCCCTATTATTGTGAGTAGATCATTCTTTGGTGGGCTATTTCTTTGGTTTCAAGCTGAGGAAGCAGCAATCACCACACTTTTGCTTACAACACAATCACTAAGTCCCAACCTCCCTTATCACTCAAAGATCAAGCAAATGAGTGAATTGATGACACACTTCATACTGAAGCTGGGCAAAGTTGGTCAAGGGACTTTAGTGCCAAACCGTGAGCCATGGGGCACATCTCACCTTTTATTATTTCTTCTCTTTCCGTTAGGCTGCTGCTGTTGTTTCATCCATCCTCTGTTTGGCTACAGCCTCACTTCTTCTTCCACACCAACCCATTCTGAACTGTAGGTCTTCCATGTTGCTTGGTTCCACGGGGTTGTGTGTACAGCATTCCTGTACACAGGAACACAGACTTGAGTAGATCTCACAGGAGATAGATGCCAGGTGTGTCCTTGGCTGAAAGAAAGGGCCCTCAGTCTTCTAACACTTAATTTGTATTAAAGAGATCCTCTAAGTGGTGGATATTCCCTCTTTCAAGGTGGTGCAAGGAAGCCAATACACCCCTCTAGGGGGAAAATTCACTCTCTTTAATTTTAGACTTGTGTAGTCCAGCTTTTTAAAAATTGATTAATCTAAAAACCCCACACAGAATACTTCAAGCCTGTCTGTGCAAAGAAAGTTCTTTTATCAAAGTTCCTGTTTACTCTGTCAGTCATATATGAACCTTTTCTTGCTTTTCCTGAGCAGTGCTTGTGTCCTGCCCACTTTCCCTAGACAGCCAGTGAAGTGAATGGGCTGGCACAGCATTACCCAGTGCAGTGTCACTGAGGAGTGGGGCTTTTTTTCTGCAAATACTGGGAAGTGTTCCTGCATTTAAAACAAAATAAAAAGCTGTTCCTCCTGGAATATGCAGTATAGTCCCCAAAATGTGTGCTGTGAAGACAGTGCTGGCAGTCGAGGAGGAAGCTGTGTAGGTGTGCATGGGCAGTTTAATGCAAAGCTGTCCAAGAGAACCCAGGTCCTGTTTAGACACAAAACTGAAAATCCAGAGGCTAGCAGAGGAGAGATGAGACTGTTTTTTTTCCCAATCTTCTGAGTGAGAACAGTGAGAGGTTCATAGAGAGACAGGATACATTTGAAAATCCATTCTACATCAGTAGCTACCTCAGTGGGAAATCAGTCTCCTGGAAAGCAAATCTGGAGAGCCTGGGTGAGCTTACCCTATAGCTCTGGAGAGCCAGGCAAATGCTCTGTGTGTGTATGGGCCTCGGGCTGGGGATTATTTTCCTGCAGCCTTTGCCTTGTTAGTCACTACCCAGCTAATAATCATCCAAGTTTCTTTTTAAAAGCAGATTGGCAGTGGTGTCCTTTGCTAAGCAACATCCTGAGAGAAAACAGCCCAAGGTTCAGGGGGTTTGCCAGGTCTATTTTTCTTCTTTGAGAAAGATATTTCTCCTGGTGGTCCAGCGAGGAGCTGAGAGTGAATGTGTGGGTGAGAATGAGCTGAGGGCAGGTGGTGGAGGAGAAAGGGGTTCACAATGTAACATACTTGTTAACACCTGTCACAGGGTTCCCCCTCCAGCAAGCGGAGAAGCCCTTTGCTGCAGCCAATTATCGAGGGTGAAACAGCTTCCTTCTTCAAGGAGATAAAGGTGAAGACCTCCAGCTGCTAACTAATTGCTCCGTTTGCATCAACTCTCCCCTTATACAATGAAACAGAATGGTTGATTGATTTTTTTTCATCAGTGTTGATTTTTTTGCAGTGTCCTCCTGAAAAATCAGTAGCTGCTTTAAGCCTCGCCAATTCTGATCAAATTCTTCCCTTGTTGTAGATAAGACTACAGTGTTTCCTTGGCTTTGCGTTCTTTCCTATCCTTCTGCTTTCCCCTCCATCTGCACATAATATATTTTATTTTGCTTAAAAAAAAATTAAAAAATCAGTTACTCATGTACCTTGGGTTTTTTCTTGCTTTCCTCCTTTTTTTTTAAAGACACTAACTTGTTTTGCAGTAGTTTCTCTCACTCCCAAGCTCTGTGGCTTGCACACAGCACCATGGCAGGAATGAGTTCTCACAAAACTAACCTTTGCACGTGGAGCCAGCTGGGGCACTTATGGGATCCTTACCTGCTCCCCTCCACTTATTTTATCCAGGCTCTTTTTCACCACCTTGTGCAGGGTGTTTTTAAGTTAATGAGGGTGGAAATAAGAACAGCTTGGTTCTGCTAGTTGGTACTTGGTCAGATTTGGATGGCAGGATTGTTGTATTTCTTCTTGTGCTGCTGTGGAGTAGTAATTTGGGGTGGGGAAGATTGTTATGGTACTGGGGCTTCCCCTGAGGAATAAAGTCCAACAGCAGACCAGGGCACACAGCGTGGAGCTGGGGCCTGGCTTGCTTTCTGTGCCCTTCCAGTGTGACAAGGGAGAGAAGTGCTTCAACACATTTGGGTCATATTTCTGTTATCCAGCCAGAGCTTGGTTAAATGTAAATACTGCAGACTTAGAGATCCGAGGTGATTTGAGTCCAGTAGATTGTATATTAATGGACTATTCGAGGCACGTATTCTTTAATACCAGATTGCAGACTGAAGATGTTAAGCTGCTGTTTGGAAGCTGGTTAATGATCACTGAGCTTCTTAGTATTTTCTAGATAACCACTGGATCAAATCTGCAGTACTGGTCTGGTGGGGAGTGTGTTTGTTTGCTTCTGTTTTTTTTTTTCTTTTAGTGTGTCCTTTTTTTTCTCCACCTCTGCTTGCACCCAGTGTGAGAACTTAAAGCTGTCAATTATGGTGATCTCTGATGGCCAGCACAGGCTGGTGCCGTGCCAGGGCAGCACCAAACCAGTTCAGCAGTGTCCTGCAGGGAATACAAACCTGGAGGGGTTTCTGGCAGAAGATCAGGATGACAGCCTTAAGCCTTTTAACATGATGTGCCTATTAACACTTAAATGGGGCTTTGTCAAGCTGCATCTGGCAGCTTCATACTCCTGAACTACACTCAGAAGTAAAGAGAGGAAATTGGCAAAAGGCCTAAAAACTTAGCACCTGCAGAGGTCCACTATGGGCAGGGAAATATTTGACAAGCCCCTGACAGTGTTAGTATTTGTGTGTGTTTTGGGTGAGTTTGTCTTGAAGCATTTGGGAGAGTTGACTAAAAACGTGAAAGGTGTTTTGAGGTGACCTTACCAAACATTTTGGTACAGTATCTTGAATGATGTGTTGAAAAAATCGTTGGGATTCTTGCTTTGTGGGAGTGCCGGTGATAGGATACTCTGGGGATTTGAAATTTGTAATTCTGGAATGCCTCATGATTGCCTAATAATCCCAGCAGCTGCATGCTGAATGAATCTCATGGATGAAGATCATTGTGGTTCAAGGTGTAAATGTTGCTGCAGGTTTAAAGTGAGGTTCCTCTGTGGGACCTTTTAAAGGGAAGGCCTTAGAGGGCCTTTTCTGTTGGAGTTCTGGCTAACAATCCTTTTAATTTGCTCTTTTGTATTTAAGAGCAAAATTATTTCAGAGGTCTTGTGACAACCAGATGTGGTGTCTTGGCTCTGAGGTCTAAATGAAATTTCTACACTTTCTTTTCCTCCTGTGGCAGGAGGCTGGCTCCTGAGCTGCTTGTTGGCTTGGGCAGTGTGCTGGTATCTGCAGCGAGGCAAGACAGGCTCATGGGTGTCTGTGAGGAAAACACCTCACAGACTGCAGATTGCATCTGTCCTCAGGAGCAGCTTTGTCACACTGCTTGTGGAAATTGTCCCTTGGCTTTCTTTCCAGGAGCTCTCCAAGAAAAGGGCATGGGAGCTCCTGTTCTGTTGCTAGAGAGATTCCTCTAAAGCAAAGTGTGCTGCCTTTACTGCTTAGACTGACTTAGCAAATCCTCCTCCACGGCATAGCAGGATCTGTGTTCTCCTGCTGCAGCCCTTCCTAGTCTGGGCGGGGTGGCATGCCTGGGGACAGGGAAATGGCAGTGAGGGATGGTCTCCCCTCCCCAGTTCAGCCTGGAGTTGTTGGTAGGGTTTAAGAACAGTACATGGCTGCTGGTTTGTGCTTTCTGTTTAAACTGTACAATTGATGTCTGGAGAAATGGGTCTTGTCTAATCATGTGCTAAATATTGCTTCAATTTGAACAAGTTCCCCACAGATTTTCCTAAGATGCATTCAAACTTCTCTATATTTTTTGTTATTATTGCTACTCAAAACTTCTTCCCAGATAATGTTTCTTTCACCCTCCAGCCTAAGTCTTGGTTGTAATTCTCACCCTGTGGCTTTGCAATGCATCATCATGGCCTAGAGCTTTAACTTAAAAAGAAAACTCTGGGCAAACTATAATTTAATTTAAATGTATGCGTTTATAAATCACTGACTTTGTGAGTTTAATGGCACTAAGCCAGGTCCTGGTGTTACCTTCTCCCTTTTTACTTGAAATATGGGAGTAGTCTCTTAGGAATAATTGAATTATTCACAAGGAATTACATGAAAAAACAAATTAAGAAAATGTCTGCTTTTGATCCTGGTGCTGCAATATATTTTTGTCTGAAGACCAGTGATATTAGCCCCCAAAAGCTTTTAAAGATACCCATGTGCTTAGATCCTTCCCGGCTAGAGTTACATGGCTGTAAAATAAATGTATTTACACACACATATTTGAGAGATTTACTGTCCATGCTGGCATTTGCTGCTTTTAAGTGGCCTCATTCCTTATATTAAGGTTGAAAACTGCCTTCTAGAAGTGTCTCTGTACATAAGAGACTGGGCCTCGTTCCCTGATAATTAAAATTATTTCTGGACAGTGTCACAGGACAAGCCCTACTTTTGAGAGCACAGTGAATTGGTGGGGACTTTCAAATCTCATGCCTATAAATTTTGTAAAAAAAAAAATTGGAACACAACCAATTCATCAGTGTGCATTGAGGAAATGGGAAATTGCACTGTGCAGAGTTTCCAGTCCAGTTTTTAGTATATTCCAGTAAAATGGTCAGAGCTGATGTTTGAACATGTTAGCAGCAGCAATCCTTTTACAGTCAATCATATCCCACATTTGGGTAATTGTAAGACTCTCTGAGCTCACTGGTATCACTGTATGAGCATTTGAGGTCTTGAATTCAGCCATTAGAGAGAGCTGTTGAGCTGCATCTTTCGAGAGAAAATTCCACATTTTAACCTGGCAGTCTCTATGCTGGGAAATGTTTGCAAGGAAATACAGAGGATGGCTGGTGTGCTTTGGATGATATGCATAACAACTGTAAATTGGTTCATCTACATCAGAATACATAAACTAAACAAAGTAACAGGTTGCTCTGAACCCCAGGGTTTCTTTTTCACTCAATTGTGTCGCTCTAGGTCTCCTTAACCAGTCTGAGTTTGTGGTGGCAATTTCTCTGTCATGCTTTGGTTCTAGGATGTCTTACTGATGGTCTTCTGGTGTCCTGTGTATTGCTTGGCAATTGAAGTGTTTGCTCTGCCTTTCCACTTCTTGTTCCCTAGTGCATGTGGTGAGAGGAGGAGCCTGTTCCTGAGAAGCGAAGCAATAACCTGTCTTGTTTTGGGGGTGTGTGTAGGAAGAAGAGGAGGGGTCTGAGGAGGACAGCAGTGTGAAGCCGGATCTCACAATTACCATAAAAACAGATTTCAGTGTGCGCAGCTTCTTGGATCAACTCGAAGATGATGCTGATGGCTTTGTTTCCCCGCTGGATGATAAGATGCCATCTAGGAGCAGTCAGGATATGGGGCTTTCAAACCTCCATGAAGCATCCATGTATGTTGAATTCACAGGCAACTGCAAAAAGTTATTTCTTGCTAAGATAGCATTTTGTCAGAAAAGTGTCTAGGGTTTGTTTCTATTTATGATCTGAGCCAGAAGTTTTCATATTTCATTTTTAAATGCAATAGACCCTCATAGGAAAGGATTTTGGAAGAAACTACCTTGTCCTGATATTGATACTTAGCTTATGCACCTTCGGATTCCATCACTAAATAGTAACTGCACCAGTGGCAAGCCTTTATCATGAAAACCCTGCACTCCGGAAGGTTTTTCATGTTTTGGAGAGGTCAAGTGAAACTAGCTTTACTCATTTCAGGTGTGGTGCAAACACACGTGAGTGGTAGTCCTAAGTTGTGACCATTGAATTTGATCCTATAAACGTCACCAAACCCAGACCCATCTGCAGGAGATAAGTTTCTTAGAAGTTAGTGGTAAATTGTGAAGTGTGCATTTGACCTCCTTAGAGGCTGCTGCTTAGGACTATGATCATTTTGCTGAACTAAATTCAGAGAGCTTTTTGTTTCAAGTAATGTGAGGCTGCCAGAGATGCTTGCAGGAGCAGCTCCGTGGCTTGGCATACATACAACTAAATGTCTGTAGGTTTACTGTATGTTTCCTGTTTCTATTGCATATGTATGTATAATCTCATTTATCTTTAAACCCAACAGCCCTGAACTGTTAGAGCAGCTCCAAGAAGTCAGGGAAGAGAAAAAGCGAATCAGAAAAAAATTGAGAGACTTTGAAGATAACTTTTTCCGACAAAATGGAAGGTAAAAATTTCTCAGCTGCATCTGTTCTTCAGCTGCTTTTAATCTGTTTTGCATCTACAAAGATCTCCAAATATGCAAAGTTACCTGAATTCAGTATTACGTATTTCTTCTTCACAATCATTATCATTGCTTTACCCACATTCAGAATGGTGGAAGAGTTATTCAGTGTTAAAATAGTTAGTTTTTTCCCTAGTGATTTCTGTCCCATTCTTGCTTGTCTGTGAGGTATTCAGACATTAGTTTTATTGAGTATTTCTGCTTTAGTGTAACTGGTTATATTGTTTTAAGAAAATCTCCCTCATTGATGAGCTGATAGAATGTTTTCATATGTTTATACTCTTAAATTATCTTGTGTGTTTCTTGCCACCAGCCGTCATCTTTAGGGGCTTTTGTAAAATCACTGAAAACTTAAAATTTTCGTGTAAGCCGAGGGCAATCTGATCAATACCATCTTTCTTTTCACAAGTGTGTCTATTGGTGTAACTGCTGTGGTGCCAAGCCAGGGGAGACTGTATTTTATTTTGCTAGGCTCACAGGCTGACACTCAGATGGCTCCTGAAGTGCTTTCCAGCTGTTTTGCACAGCTGGTGATTTCAGAGAAGCAGGGCATGTTTCAAGTAGCATTTTGCATTTGGAACTGTGAGGTTGTGCTCAGCCTCAGCACACAAGCATCCCACACTTTGTTGGAGCAGCTTGTTTACCCCTTTTTTGTTGGTTTTTGTTTTTTTTTTTTCTCTCTCAAAGGATACATGTCTTGGTCTTGTTCCCTGATCAGGAGTGGAGGGAGGAGAAAAGCTGCTTTGTAGGTCTGGTTGGTGGACAGAGGGAGGCTGCTTAGGGAGGCTTCCCGTTACAGAAATCTTCATGGTCTGCTTTCACTCCCACTAGGAATGTGCAGAAAGAAGACCGCACTCCCATGGCTGAAGAATACAATGAATACAAGCAGGTTAAGGCCAAGCTGAGGCTGCTGGAAGTCCTGATCAGTAAGAGAGATATTAGCTCCAAGATCATGTAAAGGAGGAGATTGTTTTTGCCAATAAACAAAGAGGAGAGAGCACCAAACGGACAAATGCATGAAGTGGATGCAGTGGGAGCCTGACTGGGAGAGCTGAGGAGCTCCTTGGGAATGGAAGGGTCATTCCCAGAGGTGGGAGAGGGAGGAAAGGTGGATTTCTGTCACTCTCTACATTTGCTGTTGCCCACTTTTTCTCCAGGCCTGATGCCCAGAATGGAGTTTGCCAGTGTAGGAGACACAACACTGCGCTCAGTGACTGCACTGAAGGGATCCTTCTGTATTGATTTGCTTACAGATCCTGTAATATTTAGAATATCAAAGCCAGCCATGCTGTTCTTTTTTTTTTTTTTTTTCCACAGGATATTATAGCAAGAGGCAAAATAGGATTAATAGTAATGAAATCATCATCAAATAGCTTCTACTTGAGTTGAACAGAAAAGTGCCCTAACCAATCTCATGTTAAGGCACAGGTCAGGCAGCACCAAGACTGTTCCCTTGTAGCTATAGTAAAGATTTGCTCAGACTTTTGACCTGTTTGGAGTCCAGCATCTTCTGTTGCTATAGAGAAATGCTGTAATAATCTCCTGGTCATCAGCCAGAGCTGGTGCAAGTTGCAGTTTTGCCCAGGCTTGAGTTGGGTTTTCTTCCCAGGTTTTGGCCAATTCAACCGAAGTAGAAGGAAGTACCTGCATGTTTGGGATAGTAAAGAAAATTAGCCATGCAGCCAGGTTCTTACCAGCTTGTTCTGCTTGGAGGGTGATACTGAGACCTTGTGACTGCATTTGGGCAACAGGGGAGAGAAGAGGTGTCAAATATGTGGTAGATACCTGGAAGACCTACCCCATTAGTACGTGTGCTTCATCGATACAGACACCTGAGCCCAAGCTGAACAGTCCACATGGGTGTCCCACAAACTCATTCATCTAAATTTTCTTTTGTGCACATCACCCCTGTGTGGGCTGAAGCAGCAAGACTGATGGTGGCAGCAGAGGATGGGCTTTTCTTCCCAGTGTAGGAGGTATGGCAGTACAGAGAGGATAGTGCAGGGAACTGAGAGCATGGAGCTGTGCTCTGCCTGTGGAAAGGGCACCTGTCTCAGGTGCAAGCTTTCACAATTTACTGTTTCCACATTTGTTTATGACTTTCAGAAAAGAAAGTCCTGGGACACCTGATTCAGGTGCTTATGTCAAACAGGTGCTGCCTGAAGGAGAGAAAGGCCCTGAGTTCAGGGACACCAAGTCACTGAGGGCTCGCAGTTCTGCCATCCTGGGACACCTGGGCTCGCCCTCCCACTCCAGAGGCTTATGTGCACCCCTCCGTCTGCCCTGACCCAGGCTCCACTTCCACAAGAAGGGCACTTCTGTAATGCTTTCTTCAGCTCCCCAGGGGATCATTGCCAATGTACAGAAGCTAAATAGCCAAGATGAAATCCAGTGTTGGTTGTAGCCAGGCCTGATGCATGTCACACCAGAGGAGCCAAGAGGACTCCCAGAACAACTTCTTCCCCTTCCTTCTTTATTAAGGGCAAGTGGGCTCACAAATAGTTGTATTTGGGTGGTGGTACTTAGATTTATCCCCTTTCACTTGCCATGTGTGCTGCGTGTGTTCTTGCCAAAATTGCTGCTGTTTTGGTCTGTTCAGGATCCCTTGAACTCTTCCAAAGGCGGCCATGGGCTGCATGTGCCCTTTGCTAGTCAGGGTGGGTGTCCTGGTTTAGGGCAAATTCCCCCAACTGGTTCGGGAAAAGATTCCTTGGAGAAAAGCAGAAAAAAATCTGTTTGTTTAACAAGCAAAGCACTCACAAACATAAAAAATGAACAATACCAAACAATAAAACCTCTTGTTGTTCTGAAGATATGGTAAATTCAGAAAGTCCTTTTTGTGGGGTGTGCTCAGCTTGCTGTGTCTTAAAGGTGTAGAACTTACTATCCAGCATAAGCAGAACAGACGATGGGGGATACAAGCACCATAAAGTCACTCTAGGACACTGGGTAAGGCAGAGATGTGTGCTAGTGAAAGTACTTGGGATGGGGACTCACAGCTTGGTTTGGTTTGGCTTTTTTATTGATTGCAGAATTGCCTATTCCATATAAAACCAGCAAAGATCGAATTTTGTATTTCCAAACAGTCCAGAGGACTTGTGTGCTGACCTAGGGCTTGGCTTTTCAGAGGTGCTGAGATGGGATCTCCTCTGATCCTTGCAGTGTGTTAACTGGGCTGACAGATTGGCTCAAAAAGTGCTTTGAAGGGAAGCCTGAGCAGGGTAAACCCCTGTCCCAGTAGAGAGCAGCCCAGGAAGACAGAGTTGTGCCTTTGCCTGCACCTGCAGGCTCTTCCTCTCATTGTCAGCTCTCCCTAGTTGTTTTAAGGAAAGCAGCTGAGCCAAGCTGGCTGCAGTGTCACTCTGCTGGTGGAAGTGTGGGATGAGAAAGAATGCTGGGTTTCCAAATGGTCCTTTTTATATTGTTCAGGCCCATTTCAGGAAAGCAAAAGCCTGGATGGGTAAGCATTTGCCTCAATCTGGCCTGCCTTTGGGATGTTGCTGTATTAAAATGGAGTAAAGCCTGCATGTTTTGCTGAATCTGGGCCTGGACACCTTTAAATGGATGAGAGAAGCAATTTCTGTTCTTTTTCATAATCATGCATTTTTTCAGTGGGCTGAGGCTTCCCAGGAGTATGTTTTCTCTGTTTATTTTTAAAAGCCTGTTTGCACTGTGTACTGATAAATTATCTGTTTTGCTGATGTTGGGGGTTACGTTTCTTTCCTTTTGTTTCTTTTTACTTATAGAATTTTTTTCCATAAACTGCTAGGAAAAACTATTGACCGGGTACTTCAGAAAAATGGGGTACTTCAGAAAAACAAAACGAGTGGCCAAGCTCGGGGGAGGAGGAGGGCAGCTGGTTGCATTTCTCTTATCTGGGAGTTTCTCTCTGAAGGGCAGAGATACCACGAGAATTGGGCAGGTAAAGGACAGGGCTGGGGCAGCTGCTGGCTCTCTCTCAGCTTCAGAGGAGGACAGTTGGAGCTGCTGCTTGGGAAGGGAATTAGCTCCCGCTGCTACTTCCGCTGCCTCCTTCCCGGCCGCCTCTCCTGGCTCTGCTCCAGTCCCCGCTCCGGTCTCGCCGTGCCGCCACCACCGTGAAGAAGAAGAAGAAGAAGAAGAAGAAGAAGAAGAACAACAACAACAACAACAACAAGAACAAGAAGCCGCTGTTCCTGGCCATGCCCGCACCCCTGGGGTACATGCCGGGCTGGGCCGTGGAGCCGCGCATTTCACCACCCGCTCCGATATCGATCGGCCCTGCTGCAAAGCCAACAACGCCATGGATGACCGGCATGCTCCGCCGGGTGGCCAGATGAAGAACCAGACAGCAGATGATGAGGAGGAGGATTTGAATGACACCAACTATGATGAGTTCAAATTTTCTCTTTTTTTTTCAAATTTTTTTTAGGAAACAAACAAAAAAGAAGCTGTATTTTATACATATTCTGCAACAAGTAATAAGGGAGTCCTGCAAATAAATACATAATGCCATCCACAGACCTGGATACAGCTCCTATAACTTCAGGTGTAAGACAGTACAGCTTCTCATTCTACAAGTATTGTAGTAAGTTAGCTGAGACTCCATTTTCTTTGTGCAGGAAAAGCCGATTCTTTATTCACATCACTTATTTGATGCAGTTTTCACAGCCCTCGTGTGCAGCACCTATTGGCTGGTAGTTTTCTTACTATTTCATTTTTTGGTCCGAAGGTGATTTGTGTGTACATGCTAAGATTCAGGTAGTTTACATTTTTCCTTTTTGGGTTCTCCTGGAACAGATCTTATTGTTTACACAGATGCACTTGTTTTTCAACCCAAGAAGAGGTTGTTGTTTTAACGAGCCTTTTGTGCCAAGATTGTTTTCAGATGGGAACTTGCAAGTTGCTTAACTACACTTAGAAGACATGACAGGCTAGCTATGAATTGAATAGAGCAGGCCTGATTTTATGCGGCCTTTCTTTTATCATTCCTCTACCTGTCACAACATCCCCGCCCCTTTTCTATTAATTTAAAAAACTCATATGTTAAAACAATTTGCATCTTATTAATGTTATTACCGGTTATCTGTTAAATACAGGACAAGATTGATAAAAAACCGATTACAATCAACAGAACTTATTAAATCCAGTCATGTCACTGACACAGGCTCTTGCAGCATGAGAAAAATAAAAATAATGTGGAATGTCTCTAGGGGAAATTGAGATCAATGACCATTGTTTTAAAGTCCAAATGGTTGAGACTCAGGAGAAAGTCCATGAGATGGAATTGTTGGTCTTTGACATCACTGAATGTCTCTTTGGGAGGCTGGAGCAGGGAATAGCTGAAGAAGGTTAGCAGGAACACTCTACCACGATGATGCCATAAGGCTTTTGTTGACAAGTGTCCTCTGTAAGGCTCCAGACACGGCCATGCTCTGGCATTGCTTTTGCTCTTGTTGTGGTTATGAAGGCTGGGCGGTGGTGAAGTAATTTCTCTTCTCACTGGGACTCATTTCTCAGAGGCAATTGAGAAATGATCAAATGAAGAGATGACTGCTTTTAACCTGTTGATGATAAAAACACATGCCTATCTTCTCTGTTAGTTAATGAAACAATTAGGCTTTGCTGTTGTACACTCAATTGGGATTTAGATTTAATGATCTTTTTTCCAGATTTTCAATGTAAATTGCATTATTCAAAATGATTTGTTGTCCTAATCTTTAATCTACATATTGCATAATTTGAACATTCTTAGGCTGTTAAATTCCCCTTCTTTCTGTTGTTTTGTTTTTTTTAATGACATGCCTGTGTTTTATTTTGAGTATGAAGGGAACATCAAAACAGAACAATGTATGTAGTGAAACCAGAAACTTAGAGTAATCAGGAATATTTCAGATAATAGACATAATTAATAACACATGTGAATTTAGGTAATTAGCAATCTCTGAAAACTGGAATAAAACATTGTCTAAACTTAATAATATTGAAACTTAGCAGACATGAAATTTACAAAATTAACTTAATAGAACATAGCCTTGCTCAACAGAAGGTATCAGAGCATTATATTATTGGACCTTAACATAACTGCAAATTAGTACCTTTAGAAGTTATAGATAAGACAAGATGTAGCTTATTCTACTGTTAGTAACACAGAAAGAAAATGAAAAAGCCAACAATCCGTAAGAGAAATAACAGCATGATGGAGTACTGGAGGGATAAAAGCTGCAACAAGCATATTAAACTTGTAAGTAACTTAGTTATGAGAAAAACCCACGGCAACTGTAAATTTCACGGGAACAGAAATTTAGTAAGACTTTTTAAAGTATGGGATTACTGAAAAAAATATAATAACGTGTAATTTGGCAGACTGCTGAGCCAATGACTAGCTTCTCGTGATTGTATTTTGTGTAATTTCATCTGCTAACATTCTTGTTAAAGAAATCAGACTATGTTGAAATCTTTGACAGGTAACAAGGCACTGCATTTACTGCTTTCTATCTCTCCAGCAACCCTAAAGCTGTAAAAAAATTAGAATTCAGTCAGAAAACAATTTTAACTTTAAAAACCCTGTATCAACACATTTTCAAGGCATACAAACACAGCAGGTAAAGCTTCATTAAACACAGGTGGTCAGAATCCACTCCGCGCTGGAGCGGGGCGGGGGGGGCTGTGCTGCCCGCAGGGAGAAAGGAGAGGAGAGGGAAGAGAAAGAAAACTCCGGCCGCTGTCACCGGGCAGCCGCTGCAGGGAAAGGAAACAGCGATCGCCGCCGTGTCGTGCTCACACCGCAGGGATGAGATCCCAAACTCTGCTGCTCCCGCCGTGTTGTGCTCACACCGCAGGGATCAGATCCCGAACTCTGCTGCTCCCGCCGTGTTGTGCTCACACCGCAGGGATCAGATCCCGAACTCTGCAGGGCCCGGGCGCTGGGAGCCGTGCGGGCCCGGCCCGGCCCTGCCGGGGCTGCTGCATCCCCGCCTGCCCCGAACCCCCGCGGGAGAAAAGCGGAAGGGGAAAAGCAACACAAAAACCCTCTACAGGCCGCACGTAGCAAACGGGGGAAACCCCGAAAACAAATACAGAGGAGGTTAAAAAGGCTCAAAGCGCTTGTGGCTCCCAGCTCCCCGCGGAGCGGGGCCGGCCCGGCAGAGCCGTCGGGGCTCTTGGAAAGCCCGCGCAGAGCCCGGCAAGGGAGCGGCATTGGAGCCTCCAGCTCCGGGGAGGAGCTGTCAGCAGGAAATGCGCTCCGGTGCCTGCCGTCCGCAGAGCTCGCCTTCCGCACGGAGCTGCGAACCGAGCGGGGCTCGGGGGTTTTTGGAGGACAAAACTCATCCGCGGGAGCCGCCCGGGGACGCCGCGTCCCGCCGGAGCCATTTTACAGCGGCGCACGCAGGCGGGTTCCGGCTCCAGGCTCTTGGTTCGGGTGGGGTTCGGATCGAGCACAGCTCCCGGGCGGCTTTTCCGGCAGCGGAATCGCCCGCGGAGACTGCGCGGATTGTACCGCGCTGTGAACTCTCGCTCTGGGCCTTACCCCGCGGCGCCACCTGCGCACTTTCACGCGTATATGCTCCGCGCCGCGGCTCTTCCGCCGCGCGGCTCCTAAGTCCATACGGCGCGGCGCGTAAGTCCATATTACCCCCCGCACCGCGCAATCACATACTCCGCGCAAGTCCATACCATGCACCGCGCCGCGTAGTTACATACTACGCGGCGCGTAATTACATACTACGCCCCGCGCAATTACATACTACGTGCTGCGCAAGTCCATACCACACACCGCGTATTCACATACTACACGCCACGCCGCGTATTTACATATTACGCACCACGCCGCATATTTACGTACTACGTGCCGCGCAATTACATACTACTCACCGCGCCGTGCAACTACAAATGCCGCGCCACGTAAGTCCATATTACACGGCGCGGTGCATCATCTCATACTTCACGGCGCGTATGTCTATACTACGCGGCGCCACGCCTAAGTTCATACGACGCGGCGCGTAATTTCATACTACGTGGCGCCGCTCCTAATTCCATACTACGCGCCACGTGCATCTTTATTTTCCGCAGCGGCGCGTACCTTGCGCGATGCGGCTCTTGCGCTGTGGCCGCAATGCATTTTTCCGTCCATGGTCCCTCCCTCCTGGGCTGCGCCTTCCAGGAGCTGTGTTTGTTTCTGTGTTTGTTTGTTTCCGTGTGTTTCTCTGTGTGTGTTTCCGTGTGTGTTTGTTTCTGTGTGCGTTTCTCTGTTTGTTTCTGTGCGTTCCCTGTGCGCTCCCCTGCGCTCTCCCTGCTCGGGTCCTGCTCCGCTGGCCGCTTCTTGTCTCTGTGTGTTTTGTGCCGTCCCGTGGCCAGCTGGAGCTGCAGCCGGAGCCTTTCGCTACTTCGTGTATTCCCCGCTTGATTTTCATTTCGCCGCGGGCTGTTCCTTCGCTACTTTGCGTGTTCCTGCCCTCGAGTCCCGGCTCGGCTCGGCCCGCGTCCTTTTCTGCGGCAGCCTGGGCCATCAACTCCCGCGATCGCCTCGAGGCATCAGCAATTGTAATCAGTTAGCCGAGACTCCTTTTTCTTCCTGCGGGAAAAGCCGATTCTTTGTTCACATCACTTATTTGATGCAGTTTTCACAGCCCTCGTGTGCAGCACCTATTGGCTGGTAGTTTTCTTACTATTTCATTTTTTGGTCCGAAGGTGATTTGTGTGTACATGCTAAGATTCAGGTTGTTTACATTTTTCCTTTTTGGGTTCTCCTGGAACAGATCTTATTGTTTGCACAGATGCACTTGTTTTTCAACCCAAGAATAGGTGGTTATGTTAATTTAATTAATTTAATGGAGCAGGCCTGATTCTATAAGGCCTTTCTTCTATCATTCTTCTACCTGTCACAATATCCAATCACAAGTCAGGAGGTTGGGGTAAAAATAGTACACATCACAAGTGTAGAAAATTGAAGACAGTGTACAAAGGGTGCCAAACACAAAGCTTTTCCTCTCTTGAGTTTGCTTTTTTCAATCTGCATTTGTAACTGTACAAGTTACAACTCTCCCAACAACTCTAAATAAATGTTCTTCCTTCAAAAGGGCTTTCAGGGATGGCTGAGTTTTGCCTTGTTACTTTAAACCACCACTGTGCTTAATGAACCCAGACACCTAAAAGAATAAGGTTTACTATATACATTTAAAAATTGAGGAAAACTTCTCTAAAAATATGCTTTTGAATTTGACAAAATGCTACAGCTGCTGTGCAGCAACTTGTTAGCAGATACCACACTAAAGGACCTGAAGAAGAAGAGCCAGCCCAGACCTTTCCCTGTGCTCCTGGGCTGCTCCCAAAACTAAAAAAAACCCAACAACAACAAAAAGGAACAAAAAAAAAGAAACCTAACCCCCAACACTGTCCTTTGAAATATGTGTCACTGAAAGGGCAAATGCACCACAAGCAGGTCAAGTCCTATAGAGACCCTCTGAGGCAACTGAGGCCAGCACACTCTAGGAGGTATTTTTCAGCTTGGCTGCTACAAGCACAAGAATCTCTCCAGGCTTTTTCTGCCAATTCTCTGTGTCCTTGGAGACATCACATCAGAGCTGTCCATGGCAAGGTTTGGCATTCTCACAGCTCCTCCTCACCTCTTCTTCTTGTGCCTCTGTGCCATGCTGGAGCTCAAATTTGTAAAAGAAGGCCCAGGCATCCCCCAGGTCAGAATCTATCTTCACTGTGCAGTGGAACCACTCTCTGCTCTTGGTTATTTTGTGCTCGCTCCAGAACAGCTTGGCCACAGCTAGCAGGACACATGGGTCATATTCACACTTCTTGAGAGCATCCACACTGTAGTAATTAGTTAATTCATGTTTTTGTAATAATGTTGTTTTGGTGGTGGGTGAATTATATTTTTTATAATAACATTGTTATAATAAGTAGAAGAATAAAACTTGCAGTGTCTGAGAAACCAAGAGAGGAAGCCTCAGACGGGTGCAGGGCTGGAAAATTTCGCAAGAGGATTCCTCCGTCTCCAGAAAGAGAATCAGAGAATTACAATACCAATGAAAGGCATAGAGAAACCAGAGTGGAGGATGATCAGCATCTGATAAGGATTAATGGCCCGGAGACAGTATCTTATCTGGGACATTAAGGGTACTCGAGGACACCCTCACACCCAGGAAATCCTTTCAGATGGTGACTCTGTTTCCCAAATCCTATCAACCACTACCTCGAGGGACAAAAGAACTTATAGAAGCTTTGGAATTGAACAGCAGATCCAGCCTCAGAGGAGTTTCAAGGTCCCCCCGACACCTGGGTCTGTGGAACAAGTCAGGACACGTACACGTAGTCCAAACTGAGAAGGGTATAAAGCAGATGGACTTGGAGGCACACGGTGTGAAAACCTCGGAGGGATGTGACGCTGCGGAGCTCACGTCTGAGGTTCTCACCTGGTGCACACCATTTCCTTGATTTGTTTGGCTTTGTCAATTTCTTGTCAATTTTTTTTTTCGAAATTTTCGTTGGCAATAAATTGTTTTTGATTGAAATTGGCTCTTAAAATTTATAACACACTCTGGGTCTTCCGTTGCGGTCACGCAATTGCCAGCAGCCTCCTCACTCTTTCACACTCATTGTTCTCCGACTCGAGTTTCATGGCAGCCAGCCAGATCTCCTTGCTGTTGGGGTTGGCCTGGAAAGCCAGGGCTAAGATGCTTCTGGCTTCTGGCACATTTCCTGCCAGCCACTTGGATTTGGCTCCCACGAGCCACAGCACCTCTGCTTTGGGACAGTGAGCAACAGCCCTCTGCAAAAGAGCTTCCAAGGATTCTCTGGTTCCACGGTTCTTTTCAAAGTAGGCTGCTCGCAGCCACACACTCTTCTTGCTCAGGAAGACCTGCAAGGCATAGGCATAAGTGGCTCGGGCACACTCCAGGGCATTATGAGCAACACAACTGTCTGCATCTTCCATCTAGGTGTGTTTCTGATTTTCCTCAGTCCCAATCCCAGTCACAGCTGTCATGATTGCCTGGCATGTGGCCATGTTTCCAGCTTTATCACATTCCTCAGCATCCTGTATCCACTGCTCCCTGTTGATTTCCACACTGTTAGCCCTAAGAGATGTGATGGCTCTGTCAATGATTTTCTCCATGTGGGTATTTCCATTGGCTTCCTCCAGTTTGGCAGAAGTAATCCAGATGTGATGGTCTGTCGGGATGTTCTCCTAGGCTTTGTTAAGGACTTTACAAGCATTCTCATATGTTTCCAGCCCTGCCAGTGCCAGCCACAGTCCAACAGCAGTTGGACAGCACGCCACAGCCTGGCTCAGCATGATCCTGGCATCCTCAGGTTCCTCCAGCTCTACAGCTGCTTTCCACAAATGCATCGAGTTTGGAACTCAAGGGCTTTCCTAAGGACATGTTTCTTGGCATGGATGTCTGTCTCCAGCTCTGCTGCTCTGATATAGATCTGCACAGACTGTGGCAGGTGCTGCACAGCCAGGGCCACAATAGCCTTTGCCTGTATCTCCAGGCAGAAGCCGAGCAGCTTCCAAACAAACATCCTCACTCTCAGGCACATCTTGGTTCCTGTCATGGTGAGATTTCGAGCCACCTGGAGTTTGCCAGTGACCTCCTCCAGTTGGGCTGATGCTATCCAGGCTGGTGGATGATGAAGATTGGTCTCTTGGACAGATTTCAGGAGCAAATGGGCCTTTTTGCTATCATTGATCAATTCCCATGTGTGGAATTGTGAAATTCGAGTCTGTCAGATATCCTTTTGGGTCCACTACAGTCTGGCTACTCAATTAGTCTGATACCTGGGTTAGCGTCATATCCATCAAGGTGTTCCTGGCTTGGCCAATCTTCCTCATATCCAATTCACCTGTCCCAAGTGTCAACAAGCCTGGTGTCATCCCTCCTGGGTATGAAGTATTCAAACCCCCTGGATACAGAGTATTCAGTCCACCAAATCGTGCCTGGCGTGGGTCCACGGAAGTGTGATTCTCCCCTGACTGCAAATGCTTTGCAAAGAAGCTGTCGGGGACAGGAGTCAGCTTCTCATAACAAGGATTCCTCTGCTGCTTGTTCCTGGCATCCCCAACTTTGGGAATACTCAGCCACTCCTCTTCAGTAATCTCTGCTAATTTCCGCTTCAAGTCTGAGAACTGCTGTTGAATTTTGGGTCATTCAATGCAGTACTTTTCTATTTCCTCCTTTTCTTCTTGTTCCCTCCTTTCTTTCCTGTGTTCATCCATTCTCTTATCCAAAGCTGCATTAAACAGCATCTGCTTCTTCATCTTTTTCATAGGGGCTGCTTGAGAAGAACAGCAGCTCTGACTGTCCTCCTCTGAAGCTGAGAGAGCCAGCAGCTGCTCCAGCCCTGTTCTTCACCTGCCCAGTTCTCGTGGTATCTCTGCCCTTCAGAAACTCCCAGATAAGAGAAATGCAACCAGCTGCCCTCCTCCCTTGAGCTTGGCCACTCGTTTTGTTTTTCTGAAGTACCCCATTTTTCGGCAGTACCCAGTCATTAGAGTTTCCTAGCAGGTTATGCGAAAAAATTCTCTAAGTAAAAAGGAACAAAAGGAAAGAAACCTAACCCCCTGTGCTAGTTTGAAAGCAAACAAGTGGGAGATTCCACGTCAAAACTACAAATTACTAGGAAAATTAAAATAAAATGCAGTAGTACAAAAAAAAAAAACCAAAACACTGACAGAGTCAGAATACAACCTGACACGCCATCGGTCATGGTGTTGGTAGCAGCCCGATTAAATCATGGCTGCAGTCCTCCTGGAGTGACAGATGAGGTTCTGTTGAAGAAATGATCCTGTAGAAGGGTGTCATTTTCGCCTGGAAGTCCAGTGGTGGTGTAGATGGGTCTGGTTTTCTTCTGGGAATCCAGTGGGAAAAGCCTGCTTGTGGTGTTCCAAACCTCAGATTATATCCAGGTAGGATTGCTTGGCTCCTCCCCCTGGGTGGAGCATCTCCCAATGGGATGATGTAAGTTTATCCATCATGCAGTGAGATTCAATGGCCTGTTAACAGAAGATATCCCCCTGGAGGGAGGATGGGTCCTGGAAGAGATAAAGAAACACTGCCCCACCTGATTTTAACAGCTGGTAATAGAATACATACTTTTGGTTACATCTTGCATTGGAACCTAAGACACCCCCAACAGCTGGGATTTTCCCCTGACAAATCGTGATCAATGATATGTAGGGAACAGTCCAGTCAGCATTTTCTGACACTTAGTTACTGCTGTTTACATAGTATATTGCTAGAATTTCAGATAGTTTCTATGAAATGTAAGTATAGTTAGGCACTTTCTAGAGTTTATATTTTTGAACTTTGTAAACTAAAAGTAGCAAAACCTATTAATGGAGATTGTACTTTAAAAGAAAAAAAGAAAAAAGAAACACACCTAGCCATCTCTCTTGAACTGTTCCAAGTCCTTCCCCATGGCAAAAATAAAGCAAAACTTCAACTGCCTCCTTGTGAAGGGAACTGCTAGAAAAGATTATCAGAGAGAAGTGAATTTTAAAATTCCAGTCCTGGAAAGACACGTACCAATGCTGAACTTTGTCCTGGGTTTGCAGAGCTGTGACTCCCCTCTCCCAATCCTGTGCAGAAGGAGGACTCCTGAGCGCTAAAACATTGTCTTTATCTCCCTCAGATGATGCAACTTCCCAATGACCACAAATAGCCAGAAATTATGTTTGCCCCACCACACCAAGGCAATCCAAACAAAAGCTGTGCATTTTGTTTGATGATTTGTCTGTGCCAACATCATTGATTATTGACTGGAGAACATTAAATACAAGACTGTGCTCTTTAAAAGGTGTGAAGTACTGTAAAAAATTGTACTTTAGGTGATATAAATAAGCTGTTTAGTGTAAGACAGCCTCTTTCCATGTCACTAGAACAAAGCTGTCTGCTGTAGGATGGCAGTAGGATCTGTTGGGCTTCCCATTCAAGAGGACCACCTCAGACATGTATCTGTGTTACCACATTATGGTATAATAAATTACTAGAATGTAAATGCTGGCCATGAACGAGCTGTGCACAAAAGAAGATTGCAGGAGTGAAGGACAGAGGGAAAACTTGTCATTCTAACAAGTTGCACCTGGTTTTATTCTGTTTACTCCTGAGTAAACATTTGAATAATGGATGCTTCTGTTAATAGCAGTCAAATTGAAGTATTTTTCTTTTAATCACTCTGCTGATACATCAGTTGTTATTTTTGGTGTGTGCAAGTTTCAGAGGGTGCGTGCTGCCAGCCATCTTCCAGCCTGAGGAGCTGTCTTTGGAGCTGTTTGCAAGTCAGTGATTGACTGCTGCTGCCAAGGTGAGAGATAGGCAACCAGACCAAAATTGTTACAGATTGAGTCAAAAAAAATGTGGCAGGGATTCCAATACCTGGATAAGTACAAAGTAACCCACAGTGGTTAGATAGGGACTAAATAGGACAGAGTGGGCCTGGTGTAGCATAATTAATTGTGCTGATGGCTGAGCAGGATTTCCTGGGCTCCTCCTGTTTCTCCCTCAGGTGTTCACTAAGGTTTTGGTGCCTTTGGCTGCCACAGCATGTGGTGCCAGAGGCCCTTTGCTTGGGGTGGAAGATGCAGGAATTGGCACTGAGAGTCCAAACTGGACAGCCCACCCCACAGTCCCATTGCATGTCATGGTGCCCTACATTTAGAAGATTCATGGAAAAATCTCTTGCCCTTGGAGACTGGAGTGGATTGACATCTCTAGCTCTTGGAGAGGGCAGTCAAGTTTTACCAACCTGCATGGTCACTCACAGCATGGAGAGTTGAACATGTGCTGGACCTTGTATGGTCAGCAAATGTATGATCCTTGTGCTTCCCTTTGGACACCTGCATGCAGGGAACTGGCTCCTAAAATAATGGATATGAACATACATCAAACAATACATATTTTTGCGAATAACTTCATGAATACCAAATATTTGGGTTGGCTGAGTGCAGAAGCCAGTGCCAGGGTGGGTGTGGGTGCCTGACTGAAAAAAAAATTATTAATAATCCCTTTTCTTCAGACTTCATTTGGTGTACAAAAGCAACTTGGGAATGCACTCCCCAACTAATGACACCTCAGTGACTTGGCTGGGGTCTCTGTTTACATGATTTATGTAAGCAACTTCAAACTGAATAGATGGTCTCCTTTTAAACATAAATGGATTGAAAAACAGTATGTGTATGCTTTGTATTTTGTATAAAACAAGAAAATACAACTATTTTGACTGCAAATGTTTGGTGACAGCTTCTGTTGTGTGTGGGATGCTGCCAAAGATGGCTCAGCTCAATAAAGTGGCTCTTAAGTCCTCAGCAGCTCTGGCCCTTCCTGCCGCCTCCTCCTCCTCCTCCGCTGAACAGGGCTGACACTTGCTACTGGAAAAAAGATGTCTGATGTACAAATATAAATATATACATGTTTTGCATTTATATAGTATATAAAACATATACACACCTCTGTAGTGTAATACGTTACCTACAAAAATGCAGCACACTATATACAAAATATGGACTATATACACTAAATACAACAGTAACTAGACCTTACACAATAATAAAGGTCACACAGTAATGTGAACACATTACATTGTATATAAGAGGATATGTGCATGTTCATGTGTCTACATATGCTCCATCCACCTAAACATAAATAAATATGTGCAATATGTGTGTCTAACCACATATGCATTTATGGAATGACTGAGAGCTGGTCTCGAGTCCAAGCTCTTCTGTGGAGGACTTCCCTTTGTCTGAGACAGGACAGGGGGAGAGGCAGTGCTGGTGCCTGGAACAGCCTCTCCTCTGCTTCCTGACACAGAAAGGCAACCACTCCATGAGAATTAAACATCAAATTTATTGCATAATACTGTACTATGTACACACACATCGAAAATAAACATTTCATATAATTGTATATTTGTCTTCAATGCTGCATTAGAAAGAGGCTGGGGGGCTCTTGATGTAGCCCACAGCTTGTCTTTAAAAAAGAAACAACAAAAAAACTAAAAAAAACAAACAAAAAAACCCCCCTAAAAAACCACCAACCAAACAAAAACAAAACAAACCAGAAGCCTAAACCCTTTTGTTATGAGGTGCAAAGTTCAATACTGTAAATTGAACATGGTGCATAAATACTATGTCCTAATAACAAGTCAATGTCAAAACCACCCTAGGCTTAAAATGAGATTTACATCAAGATCTGAAAAATGGCAGGGGAGAAGGGAGAAAAATCATTCAAACTTCACTTAATGGGGCAGTGAGACTGAGGAAAAGAGGGCAAAAGCTCTCCAATCATACAGGATAGATTTAGGTAGTGATTTCTTCTACATTTTCATACAGATTGTCCTTCAGGCCCCCATGCAAAATAGCTGCCAAGTGAGACGGCTGTTCTCAAATAGCAAAGTCAAGTAAGCCTAACTGCAAAGATCAAACCAACGTCCAGACAGGGGGCTATCACTCAAATGGGGATCTTCTACTGTTTTCTTTGACCTGACCTGATGAGACTGGAGAGATTATACACACCTCCCACACTCACACACCCCTACACTCACACATCCACACACACAGCTCCTCTGTACAAAGGTGGCAGCAGTAAAAGCAGCCACCTCACCTTGTAATGGAGTAACAGGGCTGTTGGGATGGAAAAAGAGGGCTGCCCAACCCCCTAGACTGCAGACTTGCCACGACAGAAACACAACACAAGGGAGGCATTTAGAGAAACCTGCTATTAATAGGTAGGATTTGCCCTTCCACAAGCCTGAACACAAACCCCACTCCAGAGGGATTCTGAGGCTTTGAGAAGCTTGAAAACCAAATTCAAGAAAAGTGAGGAAAACCAAGCCAACCTGGATAAACTGCCATATTTTCTATGAGACATCCTGGTGCAAAAAGACAGAACATCACTAATGCACCACTCTGGGGTCACAAATGACATCCCAGCCCAGTACCATTCACCAAGGATTGAAGGGCAGAGGAGATATTTCCAATCAAAGCAAGCAAGAACCAGCTTGCACTTTAAAAGGGAGGAAAAAAGGGTGGGGGAAATCACAGCTTTTCAAAGAGGAGATCGCTATTTCATCCTCAGTTTCCACTATGCCCTAAATGCAAGGGACATCAAAATATTTCAACTGAATTAAAAGGAGAGGTAAGAGTGTGTGTGTATGGGGGCAATAAAAGCAAATGACAAGGAATTGCCAGGAGGCAGTGATGTCAAGTTGGAGGAGAAACAACAGAAATGCCCACTGAACTGGTTTTGTTCAGTAGATGAGAAAATTCAAAGCAAGAGCCTCTCCCTGCTGAAGCCCCACAAAATGCTGGCAGCATATCAGGCTGAGACTGCACCATCTCTATTTATTATTATTATTATTATTATTATTATTATTTATATTTACCCATGCCCCCCCCCCCCCCAAAAAAAAAAAAAAAAGAGAGAGACGTTCAGATCTATTCCCTTACAAAAATAAAGCCCAAGCCCATAGTTCTCTTGCTCAGCACCCGGAAGTCAGTGTGGGCCCTGCAGGGTCAGGCCAAGCTGAAGCCCTCATAGTGGTCGATGGCCTGCACGAGGCGGGCGCTGAGGATCTCCTTGCTGCTGTACTTGGGCAGGTCCAGCAGGTTGTAGCAGGTGTGAGCCACGGGCAGGTACTGCTCCCCACTGGGCGTCGACTGGATGATGATGCGCAGGCTGGACATGCCGTAGATGGGAATGCGGTCACTGCCCGTCAGGAACACTGCGAGAGGCACAAGGAAGGTGGGACAGGTGGGACAGGTGAGGGACCTCCCACCAGGGCTGCACCCACAGGCAAAGCTCAGCCCCACCTGCCTGGAGGGGCTGAAACCCTGACTGGACTCCATGGAGGGCCTGGCTGGCTCCCAGGGGAGCTGCAGCACAGCAGTGCCTGGCATTAACACTGTCCTTTATCTTTTCAGCAGTCACAGAATCTGAGTGGCTGATGTCCAAGGGACCTCTGGAGGTCCCTGGGGCCGATCCCCTGCTCAGGCAGGGCCACCTAGAGCCAGCTACCTAGGACAGAAGGAAGCAAACCACAACAGAGGGACACCTCAGCTCTGACTAGGAGATATTGTTATTCATGCTGGATCACCCAACTTAATGCAATGAAGCTCTGCAGCCACTCCCACCCGAGTCTTGCAGTTCCAGGAGATGCTGCACCACTGCAAGGTACTTACAGAGAAATTTCTTCTTCTTTTCCAAGGGAAATGCATGGAAGGTCTCCCAGAACATTCTCACAGTTGGATGCGTGGCAGTGTAGTCTCCCTTATAGACAGTGCTCTATTAAAAACCAAAATACCACATTTTCAGTTGGCACTAGAAAACAAAGACTAAGCAGAATCCAGACCTGATCTTTTCTATATCTGACATCAGATCAGTGCCTGACAGCTCTGAAAGGGAGCACAGGATGGGTGATGGGCAACAGCATGGCTCAAATACCCAGCAAGGGCTCTTGTGGCAATGTGAGGAAGGCAGACATTATCCTTCTGCTTTTCAGCTAATTACAAGTGTGGAGGGCAATTCTGGAGTGCCTGTTCACAGGCTGAACTCCTGAACAGGATCACACACTCTGCACTGCGAGTGACTTGCTGGTCTATGGATTTTGAGAGGATACAACCCCTTCTGGGTGTCCAGACTCCCCTTTGAACCCTTGTGTAGTTTTTGTCATTGTGCAGTGGAGTTTTACCCTTTGTCTCCTCCCTTCGGTCATAGATTTCATCCCTAAAAAAAGCAGATGGAAGTCCTTCTTCCTGTCCTTCTTCATCCTGCATTTCCTCCCTGAGCTTTATCTGTAGCAGGCCAGCACAGCGAGAAACTTTTCATGTGAGTAAGATGCAAGAAGTACAAGGAGCAAAAAAAAAAAAAAAAGAAAATGCATCTCCCGACATGGACTAATGCCCATCTCATTCAACTGCAGATTCCTGGCACTTGTGCAAAAAAAAAGAAAAAAGTACAAGAGGGAAGCTTTACCTCCTCCAGTTCCTCCCAGTTGTAGTTGCTGTTTCCAACTATCATGGCCCTGAGCTCCGTGGGCTGGAAAAGTTCCAGGACCTTCCCACCACACACTTTCAGGAAGCCAGTAGAAAAGGCGGTGTACCACTCCTGGATGGAGATGTTGAAGATGTAATTCACATAGGCTTCGACAAATTCTTCCCTAATGCATTGAGAGAAAGCAAGCAAAGGAAAGCAGTCTTAATCATATGTCTAAGCAGCAGCACTGCCCTGCCAAGTTCTCCTGCTTCTGCCTGTGAAGTGTTTTGCAACCACAAGTCTCCAGCAGGCTCAACCCACTGCTCTCCTCTCACCAAGTCACTGCAATGTGGACAAGGGGTTCAGCAGCAAGTGCCACCACGTGTCTGCTTATTCACTGGCAGTGGTGGCATGGGAGGTCCCCCAGGTTCTCTACCACCAGTAAAGCTGAGGAGGTTACAACTGGAAGAAGTATTCTGGCCTTTTGGTGGAGGAGTTCTCACCACATACACTATGCAGAAGCAGTGAGGGAAAGGTGAGGATTTAAACAGGAAATAAGACTAGCAAAAATGAAAACCTGGAGTAAGAAATCATATACCAAAGGGGGAGTTACTTTCCAGTGCATTGGTTTTATTGTCATTTTCCCCACAGTCACCTGAGCATTGGGGAAATTCAAGCTGATTAAGCACTTAACTGTTGCTTAATTCCTCTCCGGCTGTTACGGTCATGAACCCAGCATCAAGAGCATTTTATGAACTCCAAAGGAGAAAGGGAAAATGCATTTCCTACTTGGTATTTGTCAGTTACAGCAATCCTGTGCACTCCCCAGTTCCCAATGAAATTTCCTCACATGGGAAGGGCAGTGCCACAGACATGCACACAGCAAACTGTTCAGGCCATAGGGCAAATTGGTCCCTGGCCTCTCAATGTAGAGGTGGAGGAAGTAATTAAGCACTGTAAGGTATATTGACAGCCATGTCTAGACTTGGATTTAAGAGGTTAGCTGGAGTTCAAAACTCCAGTCAGGACAAAGCAATTGAATTTTGGAATGTTAAGCTGGTGGAACTACATACTAGCCTTTCTACTTAAGGATTTTCTTTCCTTGTTTCCTATCCTGACTTAATAAACAGTTCCAGTAGTTAACCCTGGTGCTCTTTCCAAATGTTCTCAGCTAAAATCTTTGTTCATTTGTACTGGATGGCATACAGTAAAAAAAAAAAGGCAGTTTTTCTTTTCAATGTATATGCCCAACCTAAAAGCCTAAAGGGTTCTATCACGGACGGGCATTTTTATCTTTCCTTTACTGTTGCAGGAGTAGATTAAGCACTTCTCTGTTTTACCTGAAGTCCACCTTCTCTTTGCAGGGAGACAGAATTACCCTGCTCCACCCCCATGTGGGTTTTGCATGGAGCAGCTCTTTAGCTGTGTAATTGCACCATTTTGGGCAGTAGTAAAGTAGATGAGAAGTAACAGAGACAAAGCTTTTGCTATAGCAATGGCTTCAGACACATTCAAACCCCTTTTAAATAATCAGATTAATAGGAAATTACTTCATCTCCAGCCTTGCCAGCAAGGTCTTCAGCAATCCTGGTACAAGTCCCTAACCATGCTGCTGGGCAGTCACTGGATCACAATGTTTTGCCAGCAGAGAAAGAATGTGAACACTGCTTCAAGTAATAAAGGCATTTGTTGAAATCCAATTACAAGATTATGGGAAGAAAATAGTTCAGCAGCTGGAAAAAAAAAAAGTGAGGGGGGGAATGGTAGCTGTGCTAGTAATAACTCTGGGGTGTTCAGTCAAATTGGAAAGGGATCCAAGTACAGCAGGTCTTTCTGGCTGTGGGATGGGAGTCAGGCCATGCTCAAAGGAAAGTTTCTGGCTCCAGAATTAGGAGCACAAACAAGTCTGCCAGGCTCAGTTTTGTTGGTCACATACAGTTCCTCTCTGAGTCATCAGGGGTATTAACCTGGGCCAAAAATCATGTCTCCAATGTCTACTTAAAATGAGAAAACTACCAAGGGTCTATACAGAGACCTTTTATAGGGAAGATGTCAATCCAAGTGCATGGTACATTTTCCAAACATTGGCAGAAAGATGATGAAAACTTGATTTTTGTTCAAGTGCCACTAGTGCCCAGTAACTTTTGAGCAACTGGTCTTAAAATTTATTTTCAGTGACTGCTAATTACCCCCCACATTTCCCTTCAGCCAGGGTTTCTGTGGCACATGACTTCAACACAAGCATGACTCCATCCCCACAGTGCCCCACTTGCCTGTTGTCCTTCTGCACCAGGATTTTATCTCCATCTTCAACCAGGTTCTTCTGCTCTGTCACACCATAGCTTTCCCTGCAGATCTGTACAAAACCAGGAAATTAACTTTACCAGAAGGATTTTCCAGGGCATATGCCTACAGGAAAGACAGAGTCCTCTTAGAATCTGAGGACTGGCATGTAAAGGGTGGGCCAGAGAAAATGTTATGTGCAGAAACTTCTGTTCTCTGCTCCAAGTACCCTGTGTGCTTCACCACCCTCCATCACCTGCCTTTGCTGCAGGACTGCTACTAAGTTGAAATGCAAACTTAGAAAGGAATAAAAATTATTTTAGGTAAATTTCCTGGGAAAAAAACCAAAACAAAACAAAAAACCAAGAGATTGATAACTAAAAACCTTTTTTAAACTAAGTCCACGAGTTTTGGCAACAAAAAGGACTCCCTTTTTTAAGAGAAATTCAGTGGGTTAATTCATCCTCTCTCACTGGAAGAATAAATGACACAGACATTTTCCTGCTTTTGCCAGCCTAGGATGGCAGCAGTACAAACCTACACTCTGTACACTAAATGTCTACCTGAAAAAAAACCACAAAAGAGTCAATTTTTAAGTTGCCATAGAAGAATTCGGAGGAAAGTCTCTTTTGTTACTTTAAAGGTATCCTTTGTTTTTACACAGCCTGCGTTACCATTACTATGGCTTCATTGCCTCATCCCAAATTACAGCTCTGTCCTGCAGGAGACACAGTCAGATGCAGGTCTGACTCACTCCAGAGGTAAATTTGATCTAAGAGTGTTCATGTGCTCTCATTCATGCAACAAGGAAATGGGCACCACTCTCCTTGCTCAGCAAGGTTCCTCACAGTGTGGAGCAGTTTTATGCTATGTTGTTTTTACCCCAGGGCAGGCCTTGGACAGAGAGTCAAAAAATGATCCAGATCAAGATGAACCCATCACTCACAACCTGTTAGAGCATCAGATCTTTAAACAGTGACAACAAGGCTATTTTGAAAACCACTCAGCTTAATCTACTTACTAGCTCAGTGTTCAGGATCACATACATACAAAAGAAGAAGGGAGTTGACAGCAAAGCACATTTTAACATTAGCATGGGCTATGTGCTATAGGCATTTGGAATAAGCCAGAATACACATGAAAATATGGATGGGCTTCAACTGTACCACAGTAATCAGAGAGTTGATATGTCAAATGTGTCTTACTGTAAAATTCAAACAGAATGTCTCCTCCACATCTTCCCCAGGGTAATCTAGAAGTTGCTGGAGACTCCTAAATAACAAGAAGGAAAAGAAATGAAAGAAAGAATAATCAGAGATTTTAAAAGCCATACCTCTAACAGGGGAAACAAACTCAGCAGAAGTAAACAGCATCATACATCTGGGTAGTAGGATTGCAAGAGAGAGAATCTGAGTCACCTGAAGCAGTAAGAAAGAAATACACCTCAAATAAAGAGATGCTTTGTTAGAAGTAGGATAAATGCCAGTCCACAGAAACTATCCATACAGTCCATGCCTACCTAGTTCATGGATCATATTTAATGATTCTGCTTTGGAACAGAATTACATTTCTAGTTCTAAAGTTCTAGTTCTATATCATCACCACACAAAGGTCTGAGGGAGTGGAAGAAGAGACAGAGGTGGACTGTATCTGTATGCCCATCATATAGAAGATACTCTGCTATCCCAAAAAATCCTGCTGCTGTCTTCCTGGCATTTCATCTCATTATTGATAAATACAGCTGTCATCTTGTGTAGTTAAATCAGATGGCAACTCAGAAAGAGAATTAAGACAAGCAGTCTGACAGTGGGATCTTAACCTCCCACTGTCAGGGGGAACCAGTATCCCTGGTACTTAGGCAATCAGGAAGAAAAGATTCAATACACCACGTGGAAAAAGTAATTCTTTCACTCCACTCAACTTCTTCCTGTCATGGGAGCAGGTCAGAGCTGCTCTGGTTCATGGATGGGATGATTCACAGTGCTACACACAGTTCCCTGCTTGCTAGTCTGAGCCTGGCTCGAGGGGAAAGGCTGAGGCTGGGACCTGGGATCATGCACACAACCACACAGGACAGGGACAGGCTTCCACTCCTGTTCTCAAAGGGGGGTGTGGGAGGTGTCTTTTGGCTGTGTTGGTACCCAGTTCCTGGGAGTCAGGGGGGCGGGAGCCTAAGCAGATGGATCCAATAGCCTGTGGGAGAGACGTCTTACACAAAATTCAGCACCAGCTTATATGTTTTGCTAGGACCACAGTCACCCAAATTAACCAGTCACTCAAAAGGAACACGAGGTGTTTTATTCATCAGCTTTTACCTAGTTTGGCACTTCCTGTTCTTAGCTGGGTGGTCTACCTTCCCAGAAAAGCTGCAAATTTTTATTTTCATACCTTCCTTCCGTAGGGGACAGCTCCTTCAAATCCTCTAGGCAGGGCTTCACATTCAAGAGTTTTTTGTACAGAGCCAAGGGAAAGTGAAGGTCTACCACTGTGAAATTGTAGATTGCAAGACCACATATGATGCCAATCAAGTGAAACCAGTTGTGTTCTACAAAACACTGCAAAACCACACAGAGAAATCCTGATGAGACACACTGTCACTGGTGCAAAGCACAGTACCCTTTCCTCCATGCACTAAGAAGCCAGACCCTGCTTTTCCAACTGGGACGAAGTCAGAGAGCTCCCATAAGGTGCTACTTTGGTTATAAATTTCTTGCTGCTGTGTGGCACAGAAATGAAGCTTCAAAAACCATGCTCTATTACTTTTGTAAGCCATGATTGCTGTGGAAACAGCAGCTTTCCATCTTACCTGCCTTTTAATTCCTTTTTTAAATTCCTCTGCATTTAGACACTAACAGTGCTTCAGTGTTTACTGTCTATGTACTGCAAGAAAATGTGTTAACAATCCTCTCCCTATTACCCATCCTATTTTCTATTAAAAGCTTTTGCATCAGCACAGCTCCACCCAGGCAGATACACCAGCAGAGGTGCTAGCACAGGCCTCCTTTTCTTCACACACTGACTCTCACGCTGCTGTGTCAGTCACAGACTGGCTGCCCACGTTTGTTAAATGTTCCAAATACAGGACTCATTTTCAGTGCTTACACTGTCATCACTCCTGGTGCCAAAAGACTTGCTTTATACCACTGACATTAGAAGTAAATGCTCTGTAATAGTCTTTACAAGTTACAAAAGGTACCAGGCCACTTCCTTCCTTGTAAGCCCCCTAGCAGGACAGCCACACCTTAAGGGGAAGACTGGCAATGTAATTTCCCACCTTGCTACCTATGAAGGTGAAGAAAATGACATAAACCTCCATCTCCAGTCATCTGACAGGTACTGATCTTGCATCCACACTCTTCCAAAACCAACAACCTTCCACTACAAGCCGTGTTTCTTGCTGTTTAGGAGTTTCCTCACATAAAGCACTAACAACTTTAGATCCTGAAGGCGATAGTGATGCATGACTAAGTGGATTGGCTGCAATTACGTGAACAGCAAGAGAGGCACAGAACTCTAATGCCATTACCACCTAAACCTCTCATTCTGTAGAACAGCACATGACCATCACATTCATGACAACAAGGGCTCTATTACCTGTCACCTGACCCTTAATACAAGTCCTATTATGGGATAAGAATAAAGAGAGAAAGCCAGCTCTTTAACAGGCACAACCATCACCATTCTACTAAGGTTAATGGACCTATTTACACTGACTGAAAATAGAGTTCACATTGTATCATGAGGAGAAAATGACAGGAGGAACATTTCTTTCCCACAGTCTGCCACTAGCTTCCTTGCCCTTTAAATGAAGCATATTATTATTCCAGCCTGCATGTATAGAGGGCAAGGGCTTACCGTGTCTGAAAACCACAGCAGGTTTGACTCTGGGTAGTAAGTGAACATGCCATAGATAGGGTTGAGTAGTTCTTTTAACAACAGGAGGAAAAATTCCTTTGTCACTCCTCCAGCATCAACAGCTTCCTCACCATCAAAGATGACCTGTAGAAAAAGCAGGTCAGTGACAGGGATGCAGAGCTGAGACTGAGTGAATCACACCTCTCTCTAATTGAGAGCCATGCAGAGCAATTTGTCCAACATGCTCAAACCCACAGCAACCCACAACTCGTTTCAGTGCTCTGCCTGCAGGGACAGAAAGGGAACAGGGGTGGCAAATCAGGTATTTTGAGAATATTTAAATTCTTATGCAAATCATAAATAACCACCTGTCGTCCCAACAATCAAAGCAGCAGCATGACAGCAGCTACTGAAGATGGTGGCAATCTCTCAGAGATAAAACACATCCTATTGTAAACAGCCTGCTCCTGCAGAAGGGCAAAACAGAGACTGCAAAACATCACAAAATGCTTTCTCCCCTGGCCCTTGTACACTCAACACACAAGGAGAAGAGAGCAAACCCTGTGCTTGCCTTCTTGTAAACTATCCACTACCAAAGCACTCCAGGAGTCAGAAAAAAGACTCAATCCTTGCACTGACTAGTCCAAATGTTCCTGTGTGCGACACCTATGGAGAAGTTACTGCACACTGGTGAAGTGTAATGCGAATGGCTGAAAGGCTGCAGAAATGTTTGCTAAAGATATGGGGGAAACTTACTTTGAGAGGTTTTTTCAAATCAATGTCTGAATGAATGCTCAACTCCCTTAAAGCATCACCAACTAAGTTACTCCTGCGAACGTGAAGTACCAGGAAAGGGCTTCTGGCCAGCAGAGGCTCCAGGGTGAGAAGCATGAAGACATTCTGCAAATTTGCACCATTTATTGCAACCTGTAAATAAAAGTGAAAAGCAGCCACAGCTCAGCTTCTTTCTTCTTATCAAAGGAAAACAGTTAACAACCTCATGCCTGGTGTTCCTTTCTGCCTTTTTGGTTTCTCCAGGATTCAAGAATCCCATGCTCCCTCTGTACTGTGTGTGTGCTTGTATGCCCTGTTCCCCCATTCCCCACACCAACACTTTTAGTCCACTGATCAATTCACCACACTTGAGTAACAGAGATTAAATTCCTGATTTTTTTTTTTTTTTTTACATTAGGCAGGTGGGTGGGGAGAAGAGGCTTTATTCATGCTCTTACTGAGTCAAGAAACTCAGTGTGAACACATTCAGGTAAGTGTTTGTCCAGGAGGGAAAACAGTGCTATAAATATACCAACCAAGGAGCCAGCCAACAAATGCATTTGGGAAGGCACCAGGGATCCCATCACATACAATTCAAAGCCCTCATCCACACAGATTTTCTGGAGTTGGACAAGGCACAAAGCCCAGTCTAAGCTTTGGCTGCACTTAGGTTACCTCTTCTCATGTGTTGTCCACAGTAAATGGCAAATTCACATTTAAAAATTCAGTTTAAAAGTCAGTTAAACCTGAAACAGAAATCCATCAAAGACCAGGCTTCCTCTGTTCCAGCACTCATAGAATTACTGCTTTCTCTGACATCTAAGTGGTTGTCTTGCTAAAGATCTTGTCTCTCAGGACAACAAAACCTGTACCAGTCTGCTGTTCTGCCAAGGTAAGGTCAGTATCTCTTCTCAGCAGTGCACTGCTGACAAACTGGGCAGCTGAAAACATGCAAGAGGCTGACAAAATGAGAGCAGCATCTGAGCACAGGCCAAGCCTCTTCTGCCTTGCTGCAGGCTGTGTGTTCAAGCAGCCACAGAAAAGCCAGGAGATGGGTATTACATGGAACTAGCACCATGGCCAAAAGTGACTGGGATGACAGTTTTCCACCCTGAAGGAACCAAGGACCTCAGCAAATTTATTTCTGAGGATGAGACCAGTCCCAGATCCAGCTGCCTGGGATGAGGGGTCAGTGCCCAATGCTTTGCCTGTCTCAGGAGGCACCTGTGTGAGCAGTGCCTGGCACTGGGACATTTATTTACACTGGCACAGAGGCCAGCTGCCCTTGTCACAGCCTGGCTGTGAGCTGGCTTGGCTGCCACCTGCTGGTGCTGGAGCTGCACACCTGCTGCCAGCACACTCCTGGAGGGCCCTGGGGCTGTGCCCCTCACTGCAGCTGGGTGGGTGGGCTGCTGGCAACAGCTGCTGCCTGCAACCACAAACAGCATCAGGAAGCTGGTCTACAACACTCACCTCCTTATTAGGAGGAACAACCACTCCTGCAGCAGGCAGAAATTTCAAAACAAGTGTCCACTTACCTCAACGTTTGTCTGCTTATCCAGTCTTACCTTACTCCTTATCCCTGGATTATCATAAATACATAACTATTCCTTCCCTATATAGTTTAAATTTCCACCACATACACATCTAGCAGTTCTGATGTTGCCAGACAAACATTTTGAAGAGAAAGACACCAAGCACTGCCTCTGCAATATCCAGGGCAAAGAGGTTCTCCAGCTACACTGCTCTCCTGTATCATGGAAACAATAAAGTGTTGCACACACCAGCTCCCAGTTAACACCCTTTCCATGAAGGCACTATTACAACAGGCAGAGAAAAAAAAAATGTGTCAGGAAAATTGGAAGAGAAAATGATTACCTGCATCTGTAATTCTGCATCTGTCTGTAACATCTTGGTCTTAGCTTGAGCATCGAAGATGAAAGGGTAAGAGCAGAGAGTTACAGCATCCTGCAAGAAAGGCAGGCAAGATTTGTTCCTAGCCACAGCTTCCAGAGCACTTCTTTAAATAAGAGTCTTGAGAAACAATTTTCTTACCTGCATGATGGATGGCCTTACTTTCTGTGAAAGAAAAAGAGAAGTATGAAAATCTTTTACTCTTTCAATTTTGTGTCTTGTGGGTTTTTTGGACGTACTAGTCCAAAGGTGACCCAAAGTAAATTTTCCTCCTTTGGGACCAACAACCCATTTTTCTTTCTCTTAAAGAAAAGCATGGGAACTTCCTTCTCAAGAAACTGCACAAGTCTAATTCCAAACATGAACATCAAACACTGCTAAGAGGACTGACAGGCACAGAATCCTGCGTTAGTCTGCCATGGGTGAAATTTGCTCTTATGAAGAGTAACAAAGGCAGAAACCACATGAAACAACAGAAGAGACCATAAGGCCACTACATGGTGATACAAGAACACCCCTGCAATGCAAATTACTTGTAATTAGCCACGTTGACACATTTTTAACTATACCTTACATAAATTTAAGTCAGTGCTTTATTGTTCTGCTCACTAAAGGTAAGCACACAGCAGCACTATTTAAATGATGGAAAGTAGAGGATGGGGACACAGCACACACAACACTTACAAAGCCCATGAAAACAAACAGAAAGTTATTGCTACAGTCAGGTTTTACTCTTGCAGCATCCCTTGGCAGATGTTTTTTGGTGTTTTTTTACACTTGGGATTCCTTTCCTTGGTATAATTAAATAATCTCACTGGGTTCCCACACAGCATATTCCAGCCCTCAGTTTAGTTATCTCCTTTCTTACAGATGGGAAAGTGAGACATAAAAGAGGTGAAGGGTCTTACCCAAGATCACCCAGCAGGTTACTGGAAGAGCCAGGAATAGAACCCACATCTCTTGAGGCTTGGTTCAGTCCCCTAGCCAGAACGCCACACTGCCTCCTCTTACAGAGCAACATTTTAACACCACTGGCTACATTATTCACAATACCTGCCTAAACAGCAGAAGTAAAGGGCAAAAATTATAATTTTAGAATACAGGATTTGGCCCCTGAGGTGTTGATTACATTAAAAGGATCCAGTGACTGAATTAATCCCCTTGTGCAAAGACTGAATGAAATTCACACGGATAATCACAGAGACTGTTGCAAGCTTTGGTTAAATATTGTTAGCTCCAACTCTTTTGACAGTCTTTTTAAGTCAGCTTTGTAAAGCCACCGAGCACTCAGATCTGAGGTATTTAACATATAGAAGCTCCTATGCTGAATACATTATGCTCTCATTAAGGATATTGGAAATACAGATCTACAGCCAGAGACACAAACATGGACAGCTATTTCATGACTATACATAAAACCTCTTACCATTCCAGCCTGGTGCAAAAACCACATGAGATAATCCTCCTGAATGTCCACCAAGCTGGAAATCTCAGGGATATAAAACTTATCATATTCTACATGTTTAACCTTCTGATTCACCTAGTGAAAAGATGGAAATATTTGACATACTTTAACATATTTTCAGCATTTTTCAGGTTCGCTTTCATAAATTTAGTTACAGCAGTTTGCAACAAAAAGACCCAGAAAGTTTTGCAAACAATACACAATCTCTTTTATTTCAGTACAAACCAAGCAGAATCAAATAAACCTCTTTCTAACTTATTTTAGTTCCCTCTCCTCCTCACCCCGACCACCCAACAACAACACAATGAGAGCAGAGACCATCAAGGGACAGGTGTTTGTGATGCCACAGTGCATGGCTCAGCAGCAGCCTTCATTAGGGTAACTTCATTTCTAGTCTTTGAGACAGGACTAAACAATCTTCAGGAACCCTGGACACAGGAAAACCACTAACATCTTTCCCACATTGTGACTTGACGGACAGTGACACAGCTCACGACTGGCAAAGGGCAGACAAGACTGAATCATGTTGAGCCAACACATGCCCAGGCTTTCCTCTCACCTTGTGGAGTTTCTCCAGAAGCCTGAGAGCAGCTGTGATGTAGCTGCTGAACAGGACTGGGATCAGAAGCGTCTTCCTTCCACTGAGGAGATAAACCACTGCACCTTTATAGAGGTCCACAAGCCTGAGGAAGTATCTTGGGCACACCTGGGACCACCAATTATCTGGAAAGCAGAGGACATCAACATAAACCTTAATCAAAGACCAGAGTATCCCCTAAATAAGGGGTTACAACTGAAAAAAAAGGGGAATACACCTGAAGACTCTTTTAAAAAACTTCCCTATTCCTGCCCTAGCTGTAGCAACAGGAAAGTGAGGCAGAGTCATCTAAATACCAGAAACTGCAAAGCTCCTCCCTTTCCACTCTCATCCAGCCACATCAGTCATTAGCCAGCCCAAACCTTGATCAGGGTGAGAGCCTGAAATTGAAGGTTTTCAGTCTTCAATTCAGGACACTGTTTCAAGTACTGGGCATTCAGGATACTGTGATCTTGTGGGCAAACATCTGTCTCTCAGGAGTGACAAGGAAAGAGATGCCCGGGCAATTCTCTGTAGCACCACATACTTTTCCAGCAGGTGTCAGAGCGTGTCTCCTGGCACATTTGCACTAAAGGATTAACTCCCTCTCTTTAGAGAGGCTGATTTCTTTCTTGCCAAGGAAAGCTAACCCTTACTTTCCCCTGAAGGGACCCTGACTATTAGCTTCTTTCCTAGAACCAATCACCTGCAAAGGAAAAGCTGAAGCCTAGGATTCTTTTGGAGGTCTGAATGCATCACACAGAATTTTACATGATAATATCAGGTTAAGTACAAGACAGCCTTAAGAAACAGAGTAAGATAACAGGAACAATAGTAGCTTAACAAATGTGAGTAACAATCATTAAGCAGCATATGTTCTGTTCAGTTTAAAATAGGCTCAGAGAAAAATATATTAGAAATTAAAAAGAGGAATGCACATTTACCTGGAACTGAGCCTCTGAATGTGCGCAAACTAGATAAGGTAAATTAGATTAACCTCCCTAGTAAGTGTTCTTTGAAATTATATTTTACTTCTAAATTAAAACAATTCTTAAATGACACTTGCCAAGCACTTTGCTGGGGTTGGTATCCAGGCGCAAAATAGCCATTGCTAGAGGAAGTGTCAGAGAGATGTAATACTTGGAGTCCTGGAATGGTGGGAATTCTGGGAGAATCAGATAGATCCTCATTGCTTCAACATCTGGTGGAGAGCTAGACAGCTGAGGAATCAAAAAGCTTTCAAAGCTCTTTAGTATCTAGAGAGAAAACAAAACAAAAAAGACAACTTATCCTGGGTGATAGAGCACCTACAATGTAGCTGATGTTTAAGGGCTGATGAAATGACAAAACCCTGTTTTAAAGGTCAATCCCAGAGCGAAAAAAGCCAAAGCTATAAATATAGCTAGAACTGGCAAGGGGAACATGTATGCTTTTATCCCACAGCTCTGCACTTGTGAAAGAAATTCTTTGAGTTAGAATAAATTGTACAACCATGAAGTACTCAAGTCCTGACAGACATATAATAATTACAAATATAACAAACACAGAGTTTATTTCAGCAGACATTCAAGTATTAAATGCCATGAGATAAAACTTGTTTTTAGATAAACACCTTGGAGACACATTCTGAGGAGGTCAAAGGAGAAGTACCATAAAGTGTCTGGCTTTTAGATGTGCAACGCAACCTTTGCCCAACAATGCTGCTGGTACTTGCACATTAGAGAGGGACAAAGCCCAAATTTTCCCTCTGAATATCCAAATCTCAGAAGTGCAATACCTGCTCTAGGAGAATGGAGTGCTGAGAGTTCATCAGCTTCTCAAACAGCACTCTCGTGGAGTTCAGATCAATCCCTGGGATCTTTGGACTGGTTTTAAAATGTTCATCGATTCTTTAAGAAAGAAATCACAGACAGGCATAAGTTTAAGGAAGAGACCCCATTACCTGTGTATTGGCATGGCCTGAGAGCCAGCAATAGAGAAATGACCACTAGGGAATTCATAAAACTAGAAACAAAGACTCGCCCTTCCGAATTCCTCCGGGCCTTGGGTAGGGTGGGGATTCTTGCAGAGAAACACTTCATCAAAGTCTCCTCCACTGACTTAGGAGCACAGTATTAGACACTCTGAAGGGGAAGGCAGCTATTCAAGAGAGGATGCATTTGTCAATTTGATGGTGGGACTGTAACAACATGAGGAGCTAAACAGGCCTGCTGTAGTAGAATGGCTGTTCCCATAACAGCACAGGCTCCAGGCTGGAAACAGAGACATGCCATGGTACAGAGCACCTCAGGCTGTGCTCTGCAAACGTAGTGCTGGCTGTGCTCAGGCACACAGCCATGGAAAAGCTGCTCCCCCATCTAATCCCGTAATGCAAACAGGCATACGTGGCCTTAAGATATGGGAAGGATGCATTGGGGTATTTCTATCAAGTGTACCTTGACATAAGACCTCATGTATAAAGGTACTTAGTTAAATACAGCCTCATTTAAGGTTTCAGAATTTATCATTCATTTGGTCAAAGATTTTTTCTAGAAGTTAAGCTCTGCACTAGCCAAGACACCACTGAAGTAGAACAACTACTATTTGGCTGATGAAGCCATAAACTCCACTCAATTCCACATTCAAAGGAGACGTGAGACTATTTAAAGTGACTCAGCAACTTGGATACCTCAACAAGGGTTTTAAACCAACATGACACAACTCTCCTGATGCAATAATATGTCACAACTCTAGAGAAGAAACCACTAGACATGCAGAAAAACACCAGAATAATTAGCAAATTATCTTCTTTTTCAAGTTGCTCTTGGAATGCATTACACAAAGCTTACTCGGAGTAAGTTTTTCTTCACCTAGTTACAGGTCATTCACTCATCACATCACCAGAAAAATTTCTCCTCCTCCTCATCTTATGCTGTTACCTCCTCAACATTTACAGACACAGCCAACACAAGCCTTCCCAACCCACAGACTTTGACTCAGCTATGTGTCTTACAACCTTGTCCCCACCTATTGTGGGTTACACCTGTTTGAAATTCCTCCTTTTGTAAGCAGGAGCACAAAACTTTCACATGTGATGTCACCTAAAAGGAAAGCACTTCCATGTTGCCCCTGATGTATTTTTGAGAGCAGCTTGTGTGGAAGTACACTTTCACATACATCAGCTAGCTCAGCTGGGTAAGAGACTGTTCAGATACCTGGCATCCCTAATTTCCCTTAATGTCCTACTCCTATGCCTCTCTTTAAATATGTTGGTATCTCTTGCATTGTGGCAACTCCAAGGAATCTGTGCCACTTACACTACACTCACCATACACTCTCTTAGACCATCTGCCTCTCTTACCCAGGTCTGACCATCCACCCCTTCAGGGGACATCCTCTGCCCTCATCTCCTGCCTGATCAAAAAAATCAAATCCCACTGCAAAAGTGAGTGAAGCAAAGAGGTTCCAGTCTGCATCAAGGGAAAGCCACACATCTGGCAATTTGGCACCTACTTCTTCTCCAAGAAGCTTCCATTCCAGCAGGCAGCTGAGGACAGTATCTGAACAACATTACTGTTTGCAGCAGGAAGACAAAAGAAAACAGAGATTCAGGTTATGAATGGATCCCTCAGTAAATCTCTTCATCTCTCTTCCCTTCCTTTTATGGGAAACAATGTCAGGATAACCCCTTTAGAGGCTCAGAGAGCAAGACTTCATTCAGGATCATGTAAGGACCCTCTTTGGAAGGAGGAATTAGTGCCTCCTTTACACCTATTCTGCCCTCACCAAGGCAGGCACACTGGGGAAAGAACTTAATCAGTCTGTTCACAAGTTCTTGCTGCTTTTTATGAATTTTAAGCACACAATGCAGGACAACTTTAAAATCAAGTTCCCACCCACCATCTGCAATGCTGAGGCAGCCTCAAATTCCTCTGGTTTTGTTCAGAAGCTCTCACCTGGCAGCCTTGTGACTGGCAACTCCTCCCCTTGGAAACAACCAAGAACCACACTTGAAAAGGTTGCTAAATTTCAAGTGAAAGCATGGCACGGAAGCCAACAAAATTATTTAAACAGAACTTTCAACAAAAGGCTTGTCCAGTGCCACAATACCTACTTGACAGAATTAGAACTGTTCTTTTCTAAAAGCTTTTGCCTCCAGACATCTATAGTTTCATCATTTATTAAACAGGTGTAACGTGTTTCATTTATGGTCCGGAAATCATCAGCAGGCAAGGAATTCTGTGAGAAGATACAGATTTCAGCAAAGACAAGGCTTGTACAACAATTCTTTCCTATCCATAATCTCTGATTTAATAAATAACTGAAAGCTTCCTTAGTGTGGTCTCTGAAAAGTTTTGGTTACAACTTTTTTGGCATTACTAAGAGGTCCAAAACGAAGGGTATGAAAAAGTTTGAGGAAAAAAAAGATCCTCAAATACATTTTAAAAAGAGAAAAATAAAAAAAATCAAAATATAATTTCCTAGATGTACCAAAGCACTCTTAAACTCTGTCATACATAACTACAGGCTTAGTACAGTTATTTTAGACCCATTTCCACGCCTCAAAAGTTTATCCCAAACATGTCTTGAAAGAAAAAAGACAGAAGTGAGAAAACCAATTCAGCATTCAGCCCTCCATCCAGCACTGCTTGACAAAATTCCACTGTATGTGGCTGACGGCCCTACACATCAACCATGCAGAAGTCAGTGCCACAGGTGGAGAGCAGCCCCTGCTTCCAATCTGCAAAGACTGGATTCCCCTCCCTGCTGATTAAACTGGCTTTGATGTGCCTCTAAAGAAAGGCAACTTTCAGCCACTGAGGTTGTAAATCCCTGTAACAACTGTCAGAGCTTGTAAGGTTTGTAAGGCAGAATGGAGTCCAAAGCAATACTTCCATTTCAGAAGATTTTAGCAAAAACAAAAGCTGTGTTGAGAATGCTGGAACAGGGGAGAAGACTTGATACTTCATTTGGTTTACCTCGTATTTGGAGCAAAGCACAAATGTTTGGTCTCCTCCAGAGAAGATATGTTTAACAATGTGGTATTTACAGGCATCTGTTTGACAAAGACAGTTGTGTTAGAGGCTGATGAATGCAAGACCCTACTTGTACTTTCTCCCCTCCCATTTGCACTGCCAGTGCAACTCCAAGGAGCACCTGGGTCCTTTAAAGGCCCTGCTGAAATCAGCTGGAACTCAAGCACTGTAGCACTTTCATGAGAGGTACACAGGAGGAAAAGGTTGTCATTTTTAAACTGCAATAGGGGTTTTAAAGAGAGAACAAAGATTTTGGAACACAGTATTAGTACAATTTCATGAAGTCTCAAGATTGCCAAATGCTGAGCTCTGCCATAAAAAGAGAAAGAGAGATGGCACACATTAACAGAAAGAGCAAAAGGTCACCCAGAAGTTACCACAGCACATTTGAGACAATAGGATGTGTTTCTTTTGGCATTTCCAGAAATTTCACAGAAAAATGTTAAGATGTCTTTAGACAACCATGGGTGAAATTATTTATGTCCATTTGCCATTTCAAATCGAGCACAGTACATACCAGGTTTCCCTGAGAGTTGCCCATTATGAGCTGCCCAGTGACCCTTGACAGGAGAGGGACACTTTACATTGCAAGTGTGCCCTGTTCCCAGCTGGCCCCTTGTTCCACAGCCAAATGCATAGATCATTCCTGAAGAAGGCACAAAGGCTAAAGTGTGATGTCTGTAAGAGATGGGTACAGAGTTTGGGCCTCATTTAAAAATAAATTTAAAAAAAACCCAAAAAACCAAAAAACCCCAAAAAAACAAAGACCAAAACCAATCAAAAAAAAAAAAAAACCCAACAACCAAACCAAATGCAGCCTAGAACTTATTCTCATTTCTCCTAGGTGTCTTTGATTGCAGTGCAAGATGTAACCAAAAGTATGTATTCTATTACCAGCTGTTAAAACCAGGTGAGGCAGTGTTCTTTATCTCTTCCACGACCCATCCTCCCTCCAGGGGGATATCTTCTGTTAACAGGCTGAATTAAAGTCTTGCTGAATTATTAGGTTGGGAAGGTGTCTTTTACAGGTTAGAACATAGGGTACAACCCCAATCAAAAAACCATCTTGTTTAGAGGGCCTTAAAATTCTCATGGAAAGTAAGATTTAAATCCATTTAGCTTTGACACATAGAACGCAGAAGCAGGACTATTTCCCCCTATTTGCATGATCCAGTACCAGCATTAAGCTCCACCAAAGGAAAGTTTTGGACTGCACACAGGACTCACCTGCCACAAGCAATCTGTGATACTTCACTTCCCATGAGCTCAAGGACTCTTCGGGGGTTCACCTCATCATTCATGGAGTCATGGCCCAGTTGCCCGCAGGAACCTGCACCGAAGGTGAACACCCCTCCACTCTGTTAGCAAATCAAACAGCAGAGTCTCCATTTAGGGACCCATAACCCAGCAGGATCTCTCTGACTCCAGTTTCAGTATGAGCCCAAAGCTTAGGCAGAGACTGATGGGCATTTTCAAAGGATTCAGAAAAGAAACTTGGGTTCTGCTAATGCAGCTGTCAAATAAGCTACCTTGCCACCCATCAGAAACTAACAGAATTATCTTCAGGTATCTCTACACTAGACAAGCTCCCACAGAACCATTTTCTACAATGGTATCTTTCCCACAGGAATCCCAAACTCAGTCATTTAATTAATTTTACAGTGGAAAACACTGCGGCTCCAAAAGAGGAAGCAACACCTACAAAGTGGCAGAGCCAAGGCAAGAACTGTCTCTCTTTCAAACCCTATCCCTGTCCTCTGGCCACTAAATCATACACCACTTGGAAGCAGCAGGTTTAGAACAGAAGACCTCTTGCAAACATTGTGACCACTAACGTTTAATTTAAACACTCATTCATTTTAGCTTCCATCTTATTCTGATGTACAGTATTACTCTATTTTCCAACAAAATGCTATTTTCATCCCTTTGGATGTGCGTTTGTTAATTTTTTTTCCTCCCAAAGCTAATCTTTTAAAGTGATTTACCTGAGTTTTGCTATTCATTGCTGTGGATTATTAACATCTTCATCTTCAATACCAGCAAAGGATTGCGCTGGCAATGAATCTCAGAATAAATAATTAGGTTATACCTTCCACTTAGTTTCTTTTACTGGGGTCAGAAGGAATACACTAAGTTAATCTGTGTTTTCCTACTATTACACAGAAAACTACTGTGAAATCATCAGGCAAGTGAGACAGTGGCCAGGGTTCCCAGGTCAGCATCTTTACCTTTGTCAGGACTGCTGTGTGCTCCTCTCCACAGCTGATGTAAACAACCTTCTGAGACCGCAACAGCTTCACGTGACAAGGGGACTCTCGGTCTGCAATGAAGTCAAAGGAAATAGAGCAGCTGTGTCATAAACACAAACCTGCACATCCAAGAAAAGCACTGTCAGTCTGATTTGCAGACATGGTCTCTGAGCACAAGGGAAACCGTAACAACTGTGGTGAAAGAGGCCCCACATGTCCTTGACTACTTCACTGCCAATTTTCCCCTCAACTTCTTAAAAGACTTGACTGACTCAAACAAAATCATCCAGAGCAAGAATGCACATGCTGATTATCTTGTATAAATTCAACATGCACTTGCTGTTTGGGAGATGTGGTGAGTGCAGCCTAGATACATCCACCTTCAGCTTCATGCTCCATTTCAGACTCCTCAGGAATGACTGCAAATATATGTTTCCAAAACCTTACTTAGACCTTTTCCATATAGAACAACCCTGACACGTGGGAGACACTTGTGCAAGACACGTGGTAAGCTGAATCCCAATGTGTATTTAAATACTCAGCTTTCCTTCTGTTGTCATCCTTTAAGCAGAAGATCCTCCTACTTGCAAAGGCTAATCAGTACCAGCCATTAAGTGATGCTTTTCTCCTTCACTCTGCCACCCCTAATCATTTAAAGTCTGTCTCCCAGGGATGAATACAGTAAAAATAAAAGCTAAGCACTTCAAAGAGCAGTAGGCACCCCCAAACAATTAGATATTAAGGGGAGCAGCTGCTTATTTCATACCAACAAAAGTCAGGTTCCTGCCTATAGAAGTTGCCCCGTTCTTAAGATTCTCATCTAAGGTGGGAAGGTAAGAATTTGTAAGGTGCTTTTTTACTGGGTAGTGAAAGAAAAACAGACACATTTCCACAAGTTTAGAACTGAGAGCATATTTTTGATTTACTTTTTTTCTGTATTTTAACACTCTGATCTTTCTTTTGACAGGAATGACACTTCTCTCTATAGCATAATTGTTAATAATAGTGCTGCAGAGTACCCATGTTTGCAGACCTTGCTGTTCATGTTTGACAAGTATAATTCACACTGTCTTATTACCATGATTCACTTATCATAAATACCACATATTTACTACAATGCCAGGCACTGAGGGGGAAGCAGAATATGATCCCTGGCCAGCACCACCCCAGAAGCTGATGCCTATTCTGTTCACTTAAGATTAGCCCCATGTCAGTGTAAGCCTCTCATATGTAAACTGCAGCTTTGTTTTAATTAGAAGCATTTGTCTGCCAATCTACATGGAAAGGACACTGCTGCTCTTCTGTTAGATCAGTCCTACTTTACAGACAGAACAAGTTATCTAGGAGCATGCTAGGTATCACATCTACACTCAGTAACTTGCCTAGATACTTAAATCTGCTCAGGAATTATGCAGAAACCAATAAAGAGCTCCAAAGAAAATCTTTGATTTGAAGCTCCAAAGAAAATCTTCCATTCACTTGTTTTATTCCAAAAAGTTAAGAGTGTGTGAACAACAGGCAGAAAAGATCTGGGCTTTTCAGACTAGCACCTGAGAAAACTACCACTGGCCCTATGTGTCTGGTAAACTGTGCAACAAATAAACTAGACTACATTTTACAATACCGAGATATCCAGTGTTGCCATCATTTTGTAGCATATAGATGCTCACCAGTCAAAATCATGTTGGGAAATGAGGAGATGTGTTCAGCCTGCTGTTCTGCAGGGAAAGCCTTTGCTCCAACCAACTTCAAACACAATATGGCAAAATATTGTTGAGAAGAGGGAGAAAGAATATGAGCACTTTCTTGCTTGTGCTTGTTGACACTCACACTTGAAAGACCTCTCTTTTTAACCCTCCTCACTTAAATTAACACCCACAAGGGGAAAAAAACATGTTTCTGTTTCTACTAAGTATGAAAATCCTGTAGAGACAGAGACTTTCTCTGCCATCTCGTCCCAGGAGGAGCTGCTGTGTGTTATAGACACACTCAGTAAAAATACACTGTCAATGCAACAAGAGACACTAGGCCAAAGGAGTCTATCCTTCTTTCACCTAGGAGCATAATTCTCATACCTCGTTCATCACTCAGTCCCAGCTGTCCTGAGCTGTTCTTCCCCCAGCCAAACACAGCTCCTGAGAGAGAAAGGGCGAAACTGTGTGCTCCACCTGCAGCAACCTGAGCCAAAGGGATCCCATCAAGAGACTTTACACGCTGTGGGCTGGCCTGGGAGGGACATTCTTTGCCCAAGCCCAGCTGACCATAGCTGTTCTGCCCCCAAGTGAAGAACTGGCCATCTGAAACAAGGAAAGAAAGAGAACGGTGGGTGAAAGTTAGCCAACAGAAAAGCGAGTTTGCCAAAATTAAACAGAAACAGTTCTGGAGGCTTCGCTCTCACCCAAGCCTCATGATGAAAAGAAAAAAAAGTAAAATCAAGAGAGACATTCCTTGCTAAAAAAAAAAGCATGGCCTGAAGCCACTGGGCAAATAAACACACAAGCAACCAAATGCAAAATGCAACTGCTGTAACAAACAGCGCAACAAAAAACAGTCCACATTTCACACAAAAGAGTAACAGCCAAGGAAAATTTCAACACAAAGAAATTAATTACACACATTTTTCTAAATCAAGATGGAAAGCTTTCAAGCGTTCCTGCCATCATTCACCAGCGAAACAGTGGGTGGTCTGTGTGTAATGTTTTCTTTCTTCACAGTATTGGCAAAGCTCTTCGTCAATATTCATGGTACCTGATCCATTTTATAGCATCCCATTTGGCCTGAAAGCAGCCAGGACATGGGATGTCCTTGATTTATAATGCAGAAATATGCAGTCTTGGACACTGTGCAAAATAACAGCACAATTTTTGGTAATTAACAACAGATGTTACAGTACCTGCTGCCAGAGCCAGGCAATGCCAATTTCCACAAGAAACCTGCAGTATTGTCTGTTGGTTCAATTTCTTTATCAACCTAAAGATGACAACACTATTTTAGAATAAGTGCCCACAAATACTGTATCACCTTAGATAAACATTACCGTTTCCACTCAGATATTTGTTGTATATATATACAAAATGTATGGGTTTGAGACTGAGGAACAGTGTCTTGAAGGCAATACAGATCCATACATAATAGATGCAAATCTGTGGAGACCTCTAGATACTTGACTAGTAACTCCAGTACATTTCCTGCTATAACACTGAATCCAACCAGCTGGAAATGGTGAAAATAGCTGGTTCTTGGTGTCTCTTTCACTTTTTTTTTTCAGACACTGACAATTTTCATACTGTTATGGGCCTAACAGTTCCAGTGAGTTACAGCACCAAACTCTCTTCAGTGCTTTGTACAGAGAATAGCATGTCAAAGGTTCAAGTTATTCCACAAAAATGTTATTTTTAAAATGGCACTTTCACATTGCTATGTGAGCCTCTGTGAGTCTGTTTCATCAGAATTACACACAAGTTAAGGACTGCCTTACCACAGAGCCCTTCAGCTCAAACATCAATCTTTTGGAATTGAAACTCTTCCTTTAAATACTGTTTTGACAATGACAGCTATCCTAGAGAGACATCCGGAACTTCTGCTCTGCACTGGATCTGCAGTGGCAGACCAAATGTGAGACTGCACCTGTTGTTAACACAGCGTGATAAAACACCATGGAGTACAAACAGCATTTCTGTTTTTAAGTACTCCTTCATGCACCTCCTTTTTCTGTACAAAACGTTGTGGCATTTTTCATGGAGGAAGCTAAGCACGCTTCGATTTTCTTTACCATACCTCAACCATCCATGGGCAGAAGGTCTGTTCTGCCCAAACATCCTGAGGACTCGCAGTACTCAGGGAGCAACCAGAACAGCAGTGAAAAGGAGAAGGAATCTCCTTCCTCCCAGCATGAGAGGGGCCCTATTCCTGCCACACTGAAAGAAAGTAACCCTCCCAAGGTGAGCAACCCTCAATGCATCACCTCCAAGGAGCTTCCCTGAGGAACTCTGAGCCTGTGGAATGCTTACCTTGGTACTGTCACGGCATCTTCTATGGTGGTGAGCCCCAGCTGCCCGTCGCTGCCGGCGCCCCAGGAGAAGAGCTGGCCCTGGTCGCTGAGGGCCACACTGTGTGACTCCCCACAGGCCACGTGCACAATGTGCTGCCCGGCCAGCGCCCCAATTTGCTCTGAGGGAAACAGAAGGAAAGCGTCTCTGGTCACAGCACTCATCTCACAGTGACACAGACACCATGTCCGGGCACATCCACATGCAAAGCCATTCAGGTGAGTGCCCTGAGCCCCAATTTAGCTTTAACACACATCCTACAGGAGAAAAACCAGCAGGTTTACTGAAAACGTGTCACTGCTAAGCTCTCCTGAAAACCTGGTTTGAAGATCACACAAGGCAGGCAGGTATACATGCCTCAAGCATAATGACAACCAGCCTCAAGGACACAGGAAAACCTATCAGGTTGTTCAGGAACAGATATGCCAGATTTGAGGTTTCCCCACTCAGTTTTGATTCCAGGATCATCCAACACTGAGAAGATAGAAGACCCTGTAAAACATATTCGACCTTCCACAGCTCTCACATCTAAGGAAGATGAGTCATCCACAAAGCTGGATATCATTCACAACCCATCCACCACACCTTGATTTATTGCTTGATGTCTGTGTGCTACAACACCCTGCATGCTAATCTGGGAACAAGTTTGAACCTATCAACCTATTACTATCACTGCCAAACACTCATTACAAAAGTACCATATAAAGGAAGAAAAACGAGATGAAGGAATAAAAATATTTTAAAAAATCATCACTCAAGTCCTCTGGAAGACAACCCACAGTTGACTTTTCATCATTACATCATGTTAGGCAACTGAAGCAGGTTTGACAACTACTCTAAAAACATCCATAACCAAATTTTACTCATTACACAATTTTTACAAATGGGCATGAAGAAAGTCTTGTTTTTCAATAAAACATTGGAAATACCACAGAACTGATGGCAAAGCTCTCTGCATGCCAGACAGAAGCAAAGTTGCTTTTCTTTTTTCTTCCCTGAGTGAATACAATTGTCCCAGGTGGATGATGAAAGATTTCACCCTGTATGCTACAAGGCAGTGATCAGTGTTACTGAAATCCCACTTGCCTGGGACATGAGAAGAAAGGGTCATTACATGCTATCCCATGAAAATGATACCCCACATCACCAGCATCCAGAAATCATTAACACACTTAGTACCAAAACCTGCTTACCAATTAATCTACATGCCTCAAATGAGCTTAGAAAAAGGTACCCCTAGGAGGGCTTGCCTTCTATGTCTGGGAATGTGAAAATGAGGAGCGAAATCCCTAATGGATGTTACTAAAGAAAAACGTGACAGTTATTTAAATACATATTCTAGCCGAGGAAAACGCCACCTGAACGTGTGCTTCATTTCACTCAAAATACTTAATGGCAACAGAGGTGCAGTTCACAAGTAACAAGCACACAAACCTCTTAGGAGGGTTTGAGACCTACCATCCAATAACACCCTTGGTCCTGCAGTTCTTTCCACAAGCACTAATTTCACCCAGTCCTCTGCCAGTGCAGAGACACAGCCAGGTTTGAGGGTGGTAACTCAATTTAGACACACAGCTTCCCACTCGGGCCTACAAGCACCCAACTATAGCACTGCTTGGCAGTCTGGTTTATGTTCATTTACATATATACATATATTTACATATATATAAAAATGAGGGAACCTATTTTTATCTGAGCGCTCTAAACAACCAGCAGCTGTAAGGGCTGATCAAGGTCAATGACAAATAGCAGACAAGGTATCTCAGCAGCACATGTGACTCTGGTCTCTTCCTCTCAGACATCCAGCAAGACAAACACTACCTGCTGCACTGTAGGACACTCCACCTATGTTCAGACAGGTGTGTTTCTGGGCTGGGACCTGAAGGTCCAGAACTAAAGCAGCTGCTGGAGAGGATCATGCCATCAAAAGGAGAGGAGGACGGAGCCATCCACTTCTCCAAAGAAAACCCTTTGATTTGTGAACCCATCATTTCACCACTTCACCCTTGCTGGAAGGCTGCACTGAGACTTGGCTGCACTGAGACTGTTACCCAGAGCACCTGAGCTCCTAAAAGTGGTCACAGAGTCACCAGCCAGCCCCACTTCCAAAGCTGCTCCCTGCACACTGCCAAACACTCCAGGGGACATCATGAGTCTGACAAAACAGCACACATGGACAATACGGGATGCTGGGGTACCCATAGCAGAGACTGTTTTGCTACCTGCAGGCATGTAAAACACTTCTCTGGAAAAGCAGTATTTGCCACAGTAAGTCTTACTTCCTGCAGGAGCTGACCCTGAATCACTGAAGCACCTTGGGGAGATGACAGAAGACTCTAGTGACCAAAGATCAGCATCAGGAGCTGGAGGAGGCAGGACTCTGACCAAGGTAGTACTGCAAATAGAGAAAGAGTGCCTTGAGGTATGCGGCTGTGGCAAGAACTTCACACACTGGGACACTGAGAGGACACCCAATAGGTTTAGAAATCCGAGGTTGTTTCAGTCTCATCTGGACTGGCTCCATCTGAAGTTTCGTTTGGCAGCACAAATGTGACCTTGTGCCATCCCAAGAGACAAATAAATACCAACTTTTTTTTGAAAGGCTGCCCTGTGTCATTGAAAGCTTTCAGTGACTGCACTGCTCACCAATGGAACAGAGTACAGTTTCACCTGGACTTGCTGGATAACCACAGACCAAAAAAAACCTCATGCCTGTCTTGGAGATGAAGCTCTTTGCCTTTAGAAAGGTGCATGTATGGACCATCTTACCACAAAACATTCCTAAGACCTTGTCAATAGCAGTTTGCCTGAAAAGTCACAAAGAAATGTAAATGCCAAATAGTTTTAAGTTTTATACACTCGGGCGTTTCTTTCCAGAGATGGAAAAAAGCCAGCCTTCTCCTGGGATCACAGGCTGCCCAGGCAGTCCAACAAGGGTCTCAGTTCACTGCCAGTTGCCAAGTCACTGAATGTACCACATCTCATCTTACATGGGATTTCAAAAACATCTATCTGACAGCTACCTCTTTGTTGACCTCCCATCCCTTCCCCACACCAAAATATTAGATGTTTTAGTGGTTGGCATACATTTAACTTCCAAAGCATAACAACACCATTATTCACTCCTTAGAGAAGATGCATCACTGGACTGAGATGAAGAGTACCAAAGGTGAAGTTTATTCTTAGTATTGTGTCTTGTGTAATTGATGAATAAAACCAGTCAAGTGTGGCTTAACAGGCAAAATTATCTACAAAGCTAAGCAGAACAAAACCCTGAAAGCTACAGGGAAGGGCTGAAGTAGTTATGCAACACAGTGTTTCAGCAGCTCATAAAACTTTCAAAACCGAACAAAAACTCCTAAGTTCCAAAAAGTAGACACTGACACAATCTTTTCTTCCTGAAGCTGTCAGCTGTCTCAAAACAGCACCAATGCCTAGAAGTCATTTATCAGTTCTTCATATCTGGTGGAGTTCCAGCTTTGATTTCTCTCTTTTGTCAATTTAACCTGTGGATCTCAACACAAATAGGTGTATCAGAGTTTGACTTTTTCTGGTTTTAACCTTGTTAGATCTTTTCATAAAATACACTGGAGTAAAGAATGAGGCAAAATGTCTTCAGGACAGCCCATCTGTGAATGGTGACAGGCCTGCTTCCCAGGACTGCTCTTGTGTTTTCTTGGTTTGCAAGGACACTCCAGCAAAAGTTGAGGATAAGTGGTATATGTTTCTAGAACTCGACTTTCTGACAATCAGTGCACTTAGCTTGAAGGTTTGGGAATGGCAGTAAAGCTGGGACAAGAATGAAAACCCCTGACAAGCCCACCATCAGTCTGTAGCTTCTCTATTTATAAAACAGGACCCATGCTTTGCCTCTGCATCTTTGGAAAGCTATACAGGATCTTCAGTGTCCGCAATTGCTAGAAGCACAAAGCACTCACTTATACTGCTCTAATTAAAATGCACAGGCAATGAATGATTAATTAGCTTTCCTACTCCTAATAATTTTATCAGAGAGTTGGTACACCCTGTCTTCCAGCTGCTCGCAAGACAGGCTTTTGCTATAGGATGGGGCAAAATCCTTCAGCCATATGTGTACCAGGATGTACAGGATCAGCACCAGATGGCTTCTACTGCCTGGAAACTACAGAAAAACCATCAGCCCTGAGGTTACACCTTCAGTGGCAAAATTGGCATTTCTGGTCAGAAGAAGCTGTGTCTTGGAAGAGTTTCAAGTGATTTCAGTCTGCTCGGACATCTGGCCAAAACTCTTCACTGCCTCCCCAGCTTGACAATAAGCAATACAAGAGCATTTGCTCATCTTTGTTGTTGGAGTCTGCAAGGAAAGTGCTCACAGATTCTCAAAAATAGGTGTCTTACTAGCTTGCCCAAATAAGAGATAGTGGTAGAAACACAGGGAAGAGGGAAAGAGGTAAGCTAAGGTTAGAAATGCCTCTGGGTAAAATGCTAGCAGCTTGCAAGTCTGAGGACAGAGAGCCAGTTTCTTTGCATTGCCATGCTTGTTAATATAGACCACATCCATACTGAGGATGCATGAGCATTGTGCAACCCAGACCTAAAAATCAGGAGTGTGAGTTACAATGTTTCAACACACAAGGCACCTGAATATTTAATCAGACACAACAGTGACCAAAATTTCACCTGCATAATCTTTCTATTCTCTGAGTACTGAAAAGACTTAATTCTTAAAGGAAAGGAGCAGAGTTGTCTCCTTTTGGAGATGAATTGCACCAACACATTAAGCCATCTAACAAGGTGACACTAACAGCATTAGCACTTAGGGAAGCCTGATTCAACAGCCAAAAACTCCATAAAAATCTGCTGCTGCCTTCAACAAGCACCACAAGAAACTCAGAAAAACATCATGGCCCAAAACTTATCAGTCACCACCATTTTATTAAGCCACCATACAAAAAGCAAGTAAGCAACAATGGATCTAGCAAATGCCCTGACAAGATTTTTATACATTAACTAGTAACTTCAACTGACTCCCCAGTCTCCAATGGTACATCCTGAAGATGTTTCTGCATATGGATATCCTAGCTCTGCTTCTAGGCTGTGATGAGCTTCATGATTTCAGTTCTATTGAAGTCAGCTAAATACTGAAACATGTCTAAGTGTTTTAAAGAAACTGGAAAAAGAGAAAACCAAAGTGCAACAATCAAATGCAATTGAAAGTAATTGAAATTTTTAACTTTGCAATTGAAAGTGCACCAAGAGAGAAGATATCTCCCTCCCCTTATGAAAGTTTCTCCTTTTTTTGTCAGCATAATTTCCATGTCCTAGCTCTTCACTGTTTTTAGTATTAGCAGTAAAAGGCCAGCTATTTAACCGGTAGCAGTTCAAGTACACTCACCAGCTTTTCCAGAAAACATCATCCCCAGTGGAAGAGTGATTCTGCCACTTGGAAACTGGTAACTGGGGAGGGGGAAATCATGGTGTTTGCCAAGGCCTTTTTGCCTCTTCCCCTCTCCCTTAAACCTCCCAAGAAGGACCCTCTGGTTGCCCTCTGCCCACTCTCAACTCTGACCACCTAGGCATCCCACAATCCTAGCTGTCATGGGAAACATCTGGAGTCCTGGACTGGGATAAAGAAATCAAACTCTATAAACCACTTAAACTAAACACAGACTTTACAAAGCTGTCATATGCTTTTTGAAAACATAATCTAACCCAGTCAGCTAAAACTGCTCCTGTGGCTTCACTCACACCAGCTCAGCAGGCTGTGGTTTGTCAGCAGTAAAATCAGAGGAAGGTGCACAGAGAGGAGGCCAGGGTTGCTGGACAGTTTCAAGAACACACCTTGGTGACTCTACAGTCTCTGGCATGGCCAGGCAGATGAGACACACAACATGTAGACAGCTGGAACCGCCCTGCCTGACACCAGCTCCGCCATTTCACCTTCCTGCTCTCTCAGAAGGTATTACATGCTTGCTGCATCTTGTGCTCTGATTACCCGACACTATTGCACACAAGGGTGTGCGAAACACTGCTCTGCACCTGCACAGCACCAGACCACAAGAACAAACCCCATGGAGAGACCACATCCCCACCATACGACAGCTATCCTCGCTATCTGCCTGCTGCTCTCACCTACATACGGCTGCACACCTCATGCTCAAATCTCCCTTAGCATGGGGCAAAAAATTTGAAGCATGAGGCAAGCAATATTTACATCAAAATGTAACATCCTCTGACTTTCAACACCTTAAGTTTACTATATCCATCGAGAAGGCTGTGTTTTACAAGTCCAGTTTGCAAATCTTGATGTCTTCCTTTCCTGAACTTTGTGAATGGTGCTGTGCTTGCAGCAGAAAGCAGAGCAGTATGAAGAAAAACCTGATCAGAGAGACAGACAACAGCAGCGCTGAAGTTGGTAAGACTCTGATAATTTGGTTACAAGGGAGGAAATGTAAACAGAGAGTAAACTCACTTAAGGAAAAATAAGTGTGGGGGGAAGAGAGCAAAGGACAGAGGACAGACCAAAGCAAGTGACACTTGCCCAGAACACTGTTGATCACAGTGGTGGCAAACACGGTCCATAGATAAAGGCTGAGAGGTTCCAAGTAACAAAAGATTCTGCAGTCCCCTTTCATCCAGAGACAGAAGTGATTGTTATCGAATCACTAAACAACACACGGTACTCCTCATTTATTTATTGAGCGTGGCTACTTACAGTCTTAAACCTGAGAGAGGCTGGCTCAGTTATTAACACTGCCTTCACTTTATGAAGCTGTTTCTGGTCATGTCAAGGAAGGAATGCAAGAGCAAGAAGTGAGAGGCCACCGTGACATCCCAGGGTGTCATTTCACGTATGCTTTGCCAGCTACTCCCCCTCACAGCTGTGAGCAGACACCTACCCTGAGAAAGTAAAGCCCTTCCTCAGGCACAGACAGAAAGTCCTCCCCACTTTGCTGCCTTTTGTCTAGAGGACACAGCCTCTCTGAGGAGCTATAGATGCAGACTGGCATGGGCACAGACAGCTGGAGCAGGCTCTTGGAAAGGGCTGCTCAGGCACAGAGAGCTTCAGTTCGACAAGCATCAGCTGGCAGAGGGAAGAATCCACCTTCAGACCCTGGAGGTAAACTAGTAAGGACAGTTCTTTCAAAGAAATGAAACACCACGAGTTGCTAAAGAAACACAGGGAAAACATACGTTCAGAAAATCCAGAGAGAGCACGTTTTCCTCCTCAGGCCATGGCAGACAGCTGTAAAGGTGGTCATTCAGCCAGGCTTGCTGACCACTGGCAGGCAGCACAGAAGCTGTGGCTGGTCCGTAACTACTGAGAAATCCCCAAGGTCCCCCATGTACACCCAGCAAATCCCACAGCTCCAAGGCAGCAAGTCCAAGGTGGGCAGGACACACTAAACCTTGGCATGACGCTGATGGTGGATACCAGAGGTGTAAGGGGGAATTAGGGAAATGGACGTGCAGATGCCAGATTTGATGGGCTGATACTACACACTGCAAAGCTGTGACACTTGGGAGTTTCACTTGTGGCAGGCCCAGGCTTTGATTAAATAATACACTTTTCAAAAACACTTGATTTGCTCCTCACTCTCTTCCCATTTATTTCAATCCTGCAGTGGTTTGCATGGGAGCAAGACAAAGCCACATTTCTGGAAAGCCACACCTGCACAGTGCACACTCAGTAGAGCACCTATGCCCTTGCTTTCAAAAGCATCCCCATCAGCTTGACAAACATTGTGTGAAAATATGTTACTGCAAACAAGCATGGTGACTGGAAAAAAGGAGGCAAAGAATGCAGTCCTATTAAACATTAAAAAAAAATTCTTAATTTTATCTACTGGGCATTCTGAGAAAAGAAGATATGACCATCCTCGATTCCTTTTCGGTGAATTTTTATAGGCAGGCAGCTGTTCAAAGGCAGGTCAGGTGTTGAAGAGAGTGGGCATGTCTTACCCCTTCTTTCCAGTTACCAAAAATACTTGATTTCCAATAAGGAGTTTCACACAGATCTTTGGCATAAAGTCTTATTTCCAATACAGTTTAAGGAAGAGTATTGGGCTGTCTGAAGATAACTAACTGCGTCAAAATCAACAACCACCAAACTACTCAAATCTCTCCTAGAAGCTGTGACTCTCAGCCGTGCTAACTCAGCTTAATGAAGTCATCACTTTTGCCTTGCACAAACAACTACTGTGACTACAAAAAGGCTGGGGCATTCAGAAAGCTTGCATCTATCACCTCCAGTTTCTTCCCTGCCCTCTCCTTTAACTCATCACACACAGCTACCCACCCATTTTATCCTGAACACATCTTCCAGCTTCAGCATGGTTGCAGGAAAGAGGCCAGTCACTAGTGCCACACACTGTGCCAAGGTTTCATGCTCCTTCCAAATAAGGCAAGCAGACAGCCCTTATTTCATTTGCGGGCTTTCATTTCAGCTGCACCTTCAGAAAGCCTCTGAAGAGTACGCATGGTACAGGAGTGACAAGTAACAAACACGACAGAGGTAAGTACAAGTTGAGGTTGCCAAATTGCCCTACAAACCCCCAGACAGAAGGCAAAAAGCTGGCCATTCTTACAGCAGCTCTGCCTTTTGAGGTAAACAATCATTAAAACTGTGCCTCATGTCCTCTGTAACAACAGATCGTACTGATTGTAAAAAAACTAGTATCTTGCTTCCCTGGGCTCATCATTGTTTTTACCTCTTAGCAAAAGGAAATCAAGAGAGGAATCATCTGTTAGAAGATGGTTCTAATACACGTGTGTTTAGAGACAGGACTTCTGTCCTGAGAGTTGTATCTCAGAACACCTTACAGCCATTTTAGGTGCTGACTAGATATCTTTACTGTCAAGAAATCATATTTTTGCTTGCTTAGGCCCTGCTAAAGAGCCTTCTCTCTCCTCACTGTAGGTTCTCCTAGTTCTACAGTCTCAGAAAAAAAATTGGCACAAGTCAGTTCACATGATCAAGACCACACAAATTTTAAAACAACTCCCATTATAAATATCTGACATATTCAAATCCCTCAGCCAGCCATTTCAACACAATGCAGGCATATTTAAGATATCTCAGGGAAAGCACTTCCTTTACTTCTCATTCAACCAAATAGCAACTGGTTCTAAATTAAGTTAATTTTAAATTCCGATACCTGATTTTAAAATCATTCTGAAGCCCAAATTGCATCAATTCATCAGAAATTGACACTCCATAAAGCAAATCCACTGCAGCCACTAGTGAAGGTATAGCAACCTGAAACAGCTTGGTCAGATCCTTTGACTGACCAAAGGAGCAAGAGGCATGAGTACAAATGAACATACCTGACTTCTGCAAGGGGTAACCAGTTTAATTACTTTTTTTTTTTTTTTTTACAAATAGCATTTACAATGGGTGCTGAAACATAAAGATACACAGCTCTTTGTCTGCAACCTGCTCATGACAAACACAAGCCCTGCCACCTCTCCTCCCGAGCAGCCAGGACCTTGTGGCTGACTTCTCACCCACCAGGATGAGGCTAAAACAGGAAGATCCACACAGACTGTCCTTCCAAGCAGGTGGCACGTCTGAATTCTCAGCTGTTCTGGGGTTTATGATTAACAAGCATGCTGCCCTGAACATGGAGCTCTCTGCTGCTGTAATCCTGTGCTGAGGCTCAGGACAAGTACACTTACATTTGAAAAGAAAGGCCACTCAGTTCAGAGAAATCTAGAAGATCTGGATCACCTAGGTTGGTGGGTTTGTTTGTTTTGGTGGGTTTTTTTCCTGCTTTTTGAAAGAGAATGAACATTACGATGATATTTCTATCAGCAGCTATGAGCAGATAGATTCCACAATGCACAGAAAGGCAGTACTCCCCTGCAAATTTGCATCCAGACAGGGAATTCTGTTAAAAAATCATAGGTTTGTCTGCTGTATCTTACCAGACAAAAGATTTGAGGCCAATTTGGCTTGCAACATTGTTCTGTAACTCTCTTGAGACACTAATTACCAAAGCCCAAGTTTTCTCACTAGCAGAAGCCAAATGAAGTCCATATGAATTGAACAGAACACGTCTCTAGAGCTGAAAACAAGTTCAGCATCTCAAACTGGAGCAAGTTTTTAAAGCTTTACGAACTACTAACAACCAGCTAGTTGTCTCACACTCCTCTATAATTCCCCCAGATCCCAAAAGAGCCTTTACCTCAGCCTAGCTTTTGTTCTCCAACATGCATACTCAGATAAAACACTTATCTAAGAATCATCACAGAGAGCAAAGATATCCAGGCAGACCTGCAGAAAATCAATCCAAGTGAAATTATAGGACTGAAAAAGGCAAAATTTAGATATACTTATGAAGAATAATTTTTTTCCTAAAACTACTGCAGTACAAAATTATTGTTTCCTGTTAGAGACATAATGTATGTTATCTTCTGATAAATTTCAGGAAATCAATGCAAACTCAGACTAATTTTGCAAAACCATGGGTTCAGTACTTCGCTACCAAAATTGCCAAGCTGCTTCTCCTAAGACATGGTCAGAGACTCTCAAGCACATAGCAACACAAGTGAAAATTAGCACAGGTCAGATAGAAGCTTTATGAACCATGGTCATGGTGAGGGAACACTGGAGCAGCATTTCTCCCCCTCTGCATCCCTGCCAAGGGATTGCAGAGATACAAACTACAAAATGTTTCGGGGAGGAAAAGGAAAAAAAAGAGGTGAGGAAAAATGATTGTGTCAGTACTAACAAAGCCAGATATCCAGCCCCAAGAGGGGTGGACTCTTCAAGTACATTGCTAATCACCACAATTTGAAGGAAAAATGAATTGGTAAACAGCGCGACAATGCGGAAAACTGGCTTGTGGTAAAGCCATGGGAGTGCCACACCTGGTATCGCCCTAGTATTATCAAAAGGAGGGAGTTTGAACCACTTAGAAGCAGTTAGCTTCTTTTAGTAAAAAGAAATGTTATTTCAGTTAGGCTAAACTTCTTAGGCATCTTAAATATTATTTTAGCACCTCAATGCAAAATCCAGAGGAAAGGGCACTTCCAGAAAATAAACATCTACTGACGTACACTCTTTCAGTGGCAGGCACTCCCCTTGTAATTTCTGTTCCCTGTAGAGGAGAGGCATAACAATCACTTTGCCAGCTGCTATCCCCCTCTCCACATTACATCCACAAGGTCAGCAGATGTGACCATAAATGCAGCTTTTAATTAACACTTTTTCTTTCATTTCAAAAGGTGCCCTCTAAAGGGCTCCTCCAAGAGGAATCGCTGAAACAATTCTGTGCCATTGTTTGACATTTTCATGAGCAGCATGAATGAGAAGCAAAATTGAATAGTGAGAAATAAAAGGGAGTTTCTTCTTAGAGAAGACCTAGGCAGCAGGAAGAGGATCACTCCACGCCTAGGAAGTCAATGCAACCTTCACAAGGTTCAAAACCCCCTGCACATTTCCGTGTCTCCATGTTACTCTCAAACACAACCAAGGCACCCTGTACAGCCCTGGTAAGCATTTCTGAAGTCCAGAGGAGGCTCCCCAGGGATCCTGAAAGGGACAATCAGTATTGTGTCACAGCCTCCTACAGCAGGAGATGGAGCTCATTTCCAGAGCTGGGCAGAGGTCACCCACTTCTAGCTGCCCTCAATGGGCTTGACAGGATCAAGCCACAGGGCAGGAAAACCAAGGGACCTCAGCCCACACTGCCCTATCCAGCAGAGGCTGAAGAGATGCAGCTCCAGGACTCCCAGTTCCAGGCACTTCTCCCATTCTCTACTACAGACCCCTTCTGACAGTCTTCTCTATCATTTCCAACAGCTCAGCACCCTGTGTCCCACACATGCATCTTCATCACCCATCAGGCATGGACTCATTCACAGGTTCACAACAAAGGAAAACAGAAAAGATTATCTTTGACAGGCCTTTCTACACAGAAAGTGTAAAGTTGTCTTTATCCCATGCAGATGATTCTTCTTGTTCCCATTTGCAAATGAAAACTAGGAAATTCATTTCCCAGTGCTGCAAGACAAAGCACAGAGGAGTGTGTGACTGGGCTCTCCCCCAGTTTACTGTTACCATAAAGGCTGCTGTGACAGTTCACTGTAAGCTAAAAAGAGCAGCTGTTCCTTGCTTTACAGCACATCCCTCCCACCTGCCCCAGCCAGCAGAAATCCCATTGCAGCCACAGCCAGTAATGCTGTATTGAAACACTATTTCTCTGGGATGGCCACAGACTCCTCAGAGAGCAGCACTGCAGAACCTTTTTCAGAAAAAAACCTGGAGGATAACTGGGACTTGGTTTCACATCTTGGTGACAGACTCTAATTTAAGGGGTAGAAGAAGGGCACTTGGGATCAAAAACAAAGAACCTTTCATTTCTATTTCAAAATCTCAGACTGGTCCTCTTCTACAGGTCTAGCTGAAAGCAGGATTACCTAGCTGAGAGAGGTCTACATTTCAGCATTCAGGATTCATGAAGTCCATTTCCAGCTCTGATCTACTTGCTGTGAATCCTCCATTTTCATCACCAGCGTATGCTTGCTATATTTTATGGGTAAAACAGCAGCACAGCCCAAAGATGTTTCTCGGAGTATCTTTGCAGCACTCAAAACAGTACTGAATTTCGCACTAGTCTTGAGCTAGCTGGGTGATTTGCAGGATGAAGTATCCCCAGCAGTTTGAGTTGAATATTCACTAGGTTTGGCTTCCTCCTACCAAGCATCTCATTTATTCCTGGGCCTAAATTTACAAGTCCTCAGAAGACGTGCACAGAGAGGATTTAAGCACTCCTGCTATTCCCAATCTCTTTCAGTAATTGTCTAGAAACTACTTGTAGAAAAAGAAAGAGAGGGCAGAATCAAGGCCAACTCCTCTAATCCAGCACCCCGGTCATCCAGCACCCAATACCTGCCAACTCATTTTGAGAGAAAGAGACAAAAGACACTGGCAGAGGAAAGGAGCATTGGGTTCAGTCAGGTCAGATTTGCACATACTGCATGGGGAACTGTGGCTATTTTGCACACACCTTCTCTCTCTATCATGCAATAATAGGTCACACTAGGGAAGACCCAAGCCCTACAGAGGCTAGCCTGCAGTTTGAGGAATTTTTACTCTAATTACCCACAGCACAGGACTTTTATATAATGGAAACAGAAATACTTGTATCTTTACCACACGCCAAAGCCAAGAAGTTAACGGACAGTAAACTGGAAGGCCAACATTTAAAAGAGTCCAGAAGAAAGGCTTCAGGGTTTCTTCCACGAACAACTTAAAATTAAACCACTCCTTCACCCTGGGAAGGAGAGGCAACAGCTGCCTGTGGTTCAGCACTCGTGAGTTCTGTCCATCAGAACACTATGAAGAAGATGCAATGTGAGCCTAGGGAACACAACACTAAAGTGACCTTTCAGATTAAGAAAGCATAAAGGAGTGAAGGCACAAGGTGACAAGGTATTCTGAAAGGGTGAAACAAAATCTATAAACCCTCTTGTCCGAACACGAGTTTGTTCTCCACAACTCAACTCAACAGGGATCCACCTGTACTCTTTGGTGTGAGAAAACTCCCAGCAACAGCTGAATAAGAGTGGGCATAACAATGCAGTGCAATTGCAAAGACAAAGCAGAAGACACTCCTGACTCACGGGCCTCTCCTCCTTTTTATAAACGGACAACATAACACCAGATAACAAAATCTGCCCTGAGACCATCTGCACTCACCTCTGTTTTGATGCATTTCCCAGGCAAAGTGAGCAGACCTGTCTCCTCACCTGTGCTGCTCAGCTTCGGCTTTCCAGAGCCAGCTAGTGTTATTCAGCATCACTACTGTGTTATGTGACACAATTATCAGCTCTGCTGGCTGCTCCAGCTCTACAGCAACCAGCACAAACCAGCTTTCATAATGTTCTCAGCCCACCAGCGTCAAGACAGTATGAACTGCATATAAAAAGCAGACTTACCTGGCTTGCTTCCTTCACAGTCATGCCCCAGTTGACCTTTGGTGTTCAAGCCACAGGTATACACCTCCCCATCTTCCAACAGGAACACAGAGTGGTTTCCTCCACATGCCACCTCCTTGACATTTCTATCGTGGATGAACCCATATACCTGTGGTTCAGGAATGATGACCTGGAGGTTGCTACCTATCCCAGGTTGTCCATAAGATGAGTAGCCCCAGCATAGCATTTTCTCTCTTTTCAGCAAGTCATGTATCCTTCCTGGGCAAGAGAGACAGGGGAATGAGTGTGAATGAAGCAAGTACACCACAAATGAACCTATAGAGATTCAGCTGTTCACAGCAGGAGGTGGAAACAACCAGAAAAGGCATTTCCTGCATGACTGTCAGGTTTGTGAACTCTCAGATCACCATTACACAGACAAAGAGTAATCAAGACAGCTCAGCTGTGGTACTGAATCAGCACCTTCATGCCTCAGCCATCTCCATCTGTGAGGCAGTAGAAATGTTCTGAAATCCAGGAGACCAAGCTTTTGCACTGGAAATTTACTCTGCTTCAAAAACCAAATATCAAACAACGCTCCAAACCAACTGTAATGCTTTTCAGACTAACAGGTCCAAATCTGAACTTTTAGAGTGTCATATTTGAGACCACCGCTAAGTAAATCTTTAAAAATTACCTCCAAGGTGGTTAGACCAGCCCTGAACAGAATGACACAGGTATGTGTGGTATACTGGCCAACACAGAAATGTGCTATTTCTGATAAACACAGATTAAGGAGTACTTTGCTCAATTGAACACAGTCTTGCAACCCAAATTTGTGCATGCACACACACACACAGAACTTGAGCCACACACTGAACACACACCCCCTTAAACTACAGCAAGAATTACACAAGAAGCAGCAGTTCACGTGGAGCAGCACATAGACAGCTTGACTCTGACATCAATGGACAAGTCACGTTGATGCAACTTGCCAGCAGTCAGGTGTTATCTTCTGTGCTGTGCTCAGTGAAAGTCAGGGATTTCAGAGTGGACTAACACAGGGAGGGAAAAAATATAGCAATATAAAAGGTCCAAAGAATTACTTGGCTTGAAATTGATAAAGACAACAGGATGCTAATGCGTAAAAGCTGGGGGAAGAAAACAGCATTCCACAAAAAGCACGTGAAAGATTTTAGTAATACTCCTTTGTCACTCCTGATCTCAACAGGTTTGGGTTATTTGTTAAGCATGCTATACTAATAAGACATTGAAAACTCCTCTTACTGAACTAGAAACTAGCTAAAGTTTTTTTTTTTTTTTGTTTTGGTTTTTGTTTTTGTTTTTGTTTTTGTTTGGGTTTTTTTTTTTTTTTTTTGTTTTGTTTTTTGTTTTTTGTTTTTTGCAAAGGGAAGGAGAAAGAAGATTAGAAAATGAAAGATCTGAGACATCAAGTCTTAGGACATACCATGCCAAGTTTTAAGCTAAGACAATTTGCAGCAGCAGCATTTACCAACACAAGACAGAAAAGCAAAAGGTAACCCCTGAAGCACCAAAGATTATTTCTCCCACTCTGAGCAGACAGAAAACACATGCATTTGGTTTGTTTCCAAAATCTGGTGCTAATTCAAGCTCTAGGTATTAGCAATAAAGCCTCTCCTAATCTAAGCCCTAAGCATTGGGTGTTCATATCTTACCCTCTGCCTGTCAACTGTGGTCACTTCCACCGAGCATGACTGAGCTGGAAGGGGAAGGGAGAGGATTGGATTTTCCAGTTAGTACTTCATCAGTGGTGCAATTTCCTACCACAAAGTGTTTACTAGGATGTCTTATTAGGTGCTTTAAAGTAATGCAGGACCCTGTTTATCTCTAGCAGCCCTTCTTCCTCCACAGCATAATTCAACTCATTCACACCCACATCTGCTTATCACTGGCCAGCTCCAAAGCAGGCAGAGAAAATGCAGGAGGTTACAAGGCTCTGCCTGGTTAAAAAAGCAGGAGCTTACAAGGTTCTGCCTGGTTAAATCAGTCACGGTGTACACTCTCTATTTGGTTGCCCTAAGCACAAAAGCCTGATGGAAGATACCCTCTATGCTGACTATGCTAAGAATAGGAATGCCGTGGGACACAAGCAAATTGAAGTGTGTGCATGTGCTTTAAATGTGCTTTCAACAGCTACATTTAGAGTGAACTTCATGTTCTATCACACCACCAAAAAACCCCAAACTAAAAATCCATGAGCAACACCCTGAAGGTGGCAGGGAATCATTTCAAAACCAACACTGGAATGGCAGAAATCTAGGACTGCCATTTCTCTCAGTCTGGGGAACTGCGTGTCACAAAGACATAAGCAGCAATCCTGAATATCCAAGGACCACATTCCCTGCTAGGATAAATAGATACTGCCTCTGAGCTGAAAAGATTTCATCAGTATACAACTTGAACTACAATGACATTGTACCACATGAGCTAAATATTAATTTGGGATACCTTCTAAAAGGGTACCTCAGCAGTCTGCTCCCTATAGACTACAGTCATCTTCCCTAGCGCTAGTTTCTTTTAAAAATGCTAAAAATACATTAATTATTTTCCTTGTGTTCATATTCCACACAAGAATTTGCTGCTAATGGGCAAGGGGATATAATGTGATTAGTAAGAGATGGGTCTTTCCTCCAGCTAAGACACTACTTGAAACAGGAGGAGCTCAAACTCCCAGTAATCCATATGAACACCAGGGTGGTATTTCAGAGTACAACACTCCTTTCATGCTAGAGGCCGTATTTTCTGAAGCTCCTCATATTTGACCCTATACCAGACACAGAAAATACGGTTTTCAACCAGTTCTGTTTTTTTTTTTAAATCATCTCTATCAACTGCCACCCTCATCTTCCAAATTCTTTGCCAATAAATCTCTGTGCAGCTCAGTTTCACAGAAACAGACCAATACTTTCCAGTGGAGAGCAGAGCAAAAAACACAGCCACTCACAATTTGAGTGTACAGGCACAGCCAAACATTTCAAATGGCCTGGTGAATTTACTTATGTTAAGTAAAGCTGAAGACATTTTTAAAACCATGACTTCACGACTGTTTTTTTTCTCCCCCTAAATTAAACCACTGGAGGTCTTAATACATTATATGTTCAACTAGGAGCTGTGTCCTGAAACACAAGGAGACTTTAAATGACAATTTCACACTCTGTTTCCAATCTGGTTAAGGCAGTGACTCTTCTTTGACAGTAGCAGAGGAAGTCAAATTGCATGTGCCACTTCAAACTACCTCTACAAACTGCATACCTTTCTCATACTAAAACAATTACATAAAAAGTTTCTAGTGTAGGTAAGCACTAACAGACATGTGCCTGCACATATACAGGTATATATTAATATACATGTACATATATATTAATTGTTAATTATATAATATAATATAATATTTGTTATATATTATATTATTTATATTAATAATTATATATTAATTATTTATACTCACTCATCTGAAATTTTATATGTGATGAATATTCCTGGTGCCCAGCTCAATACACCTTAAAAAACCTGAATTTTTTATCTTCAGAGGGCAAACCCTTAGGGGAGAGGTTTTTCTTAAATGCATCAGTTAGGGATTAAAGTTCAAAATTTAAAAGTTCAAACTTTAAAAGTTCCTTTTTAAAACTGCATTGCAAAAAGCACAAGAACTGCAGTACCCTACCACATCACCTATTCCTGTTCTTCAGAAATCCCAACACAGCCAGCTTGGTATTCATGTTTCAGAGATAAGAACATATGCAATGCAGTAAAGCCAGTTATTTGCAGAGATTCCCCACATATGAAAAAGAGGGGGGAAGATATAACACCACATCCTCAGACCCTGACATTCCAGGAATAATTAATCATCAAAACAGCAAAGGATGTACATAGCACAGCTAGAGCTAGGAAAACCTCACACTGTGAAGAATATTTTGAGGAAATCTATTGTGGGTGGAAGACCCACCCTCTGCTATAAGGTTCTGCTGACATACTATGTATATATCCTTTGGTGAAAAAACAGCCCCGGTGGTTTGGTAAAATAATAATGCTGCATGTATGATCATGACAGGATGTATTTTGCCTTTTTTCTTTTCCTCTGCCTCTTGAAAAGTCTTCATGCCATGCACAGCCTCTCCTCAAAATCACACAAACATATTCTAAAGCCATATCCACTCTTCGCCCTTTCTGGGAAAGTCACCTAAGTAAATATCGCGATTGCAATAAACAACACTCAAGGCTCAAAGCTCTCTAAACAAAGAGATCTGCCAACCGGCAGGGCATGAATAAACAAGTTTTTTCCTTTCCTCTTGTTTGTGAGATTTCAGATAACAAATGTGTTTCTTCTACCAGCATTGCTCAACAATGACGGAATTTACTGCCTCTTTCTGCCACTAAGCCTCCAAGCCCACTTTCTTCTCCTTTTTCCCTCCGTTTCAGTCCAACTCAACGTCCAATGTAAACCAGGTTACAGAGCAAGAGAATGCAAGGTGTACTAGCAAATGAGTTAAAGCAGGAGCACAGTATTTCCACTGCACAGCCGCATGCCCACAGATGGAGATGTCCCCACAGAAAACATATAAAAATAGATACCCAAAATCAAATACGACACCCCCCCCGCGCCATCACCTCCATTTTGCAATCCCAGTAAAAACACCGCTCCCTGCCTGCCTTCACCCCGGACACCCCGAGCCTCTTGCGGCTGCTTCCCACACCCAGACCGGCGCTTCCCAGCGGGCACACACCGACCCCGGAGCGACAGCAGTCCCGTGCCCACCCCGCAGCCAGGTGATGCTGCAGCAGCAGCAGCAGCGCCGAGCCGCTCCTGCCGCAGCCCCGTGGCCGCCCCGGGCTCCCCGCCCCGGGCCGGGGACGCGCGTCCAGCGCCGCGGAGGGCAGTGGGGGCTCCGCCACGCCCGACCCCCGGTTCCCCACGCATGGGCTCGGTACCGGGACCGGCAGCAGCCCCACCGCGGGGCTGATCTGTCCCTCCCCGGCACTCACCGCCACCAGCCCCGCCGCAGCCACCGCGGCGACGAGGAAGTCCCGGCCCCGCTGCCGCCGCCGGGAGTGACGCGCGGCGCGGCCAATGCGCAGGGCGGGCCCGACCCCCGGCGGGCGTGGTGAGGGCCGAGAATCTCCTTTCCCCGGGGCCAGGGCACGGCGGGGGCTCGGGGCTCCTGGCGGCGGCCTGGCCTTCCCACCGGTGCTGGAATGCCGCGGGAGCCGGGGCGCGGGCGGAGCGCTAGGGACAGCCGGCTCCCGCCCGCTGGTCTGCCGGGCTTTAGCCGTGCAGAGCAGTAGCCGCTCTGAAAATGGGAGAAACCGACGGGCGAAGTTAAGCTTATTCCGGAATTTAAGCTGTTCTGAATGAAGGTCTCAAGGGAAAGGCGGCTTTCCAGTGTTTGAAAATGCGTTAAGCACGAAATGTCACTTACTAATAACAGTAGTCAGTTTCTTTCCCCTAGCCTGTTTCTTCTTCATTTTATTGGCCTCTGGTTCACCTGGCAGGCTCATTTGTTTAGGAACTCAAATTTTATACAAAGTTTCCACCTCAAAAGAAAAAAAGGTTTGTTGTCAAAAACTCCGTTGAAAGCGGCGAGGGGGAGAGGCCGATGAGCAAGCAATTGTGTAACTCCCAAGTACGGATTTTCTGGTTCTAGTGCCATCTATTAGAAAAAGACTGCTCCACAAGAGCAATACACAAGCTGGATCCCATTCAGACCACCAAAACGACAGTCAATATTCAGAGCAAACCTCAGACGGATGTTTGCAAGGGCTCAGGATGGGGGGAAGAAGTCCCTAAGGTAAGTCCAGTGCCCACATGCTCTTACGCTACATCTCTGGCAGCTTGCAGCGTTTGTGCATTTAGCAGAAAATGTGAGACGGATCGGATAAAAAACCACCTGTATTTGCATGGATCATGTGTGTTTAGAATAAAGAGCTACTCCAGTGTAAAATTACACCTGTGATGTAACATCTTTGGCTTAATCAGTGTTACAAGCAGCTTCTAGAATAACTGAAAACATAGACAGAGGAAATACTTTTCTGTGTTTGTTTTTGTTTCTGTTTTGTTTATTTCATTGTCTGGAGACCTTTGCAAAATAGAATATTCCCCTTTACACTCGGTTTTCTCTGTTTCTGATTGCACAGTCAAGGAGAGGAAGGTAAACACACACAAACAGGAGGGGAAAAAAAAAAAAAGAAGAAGAAGAAACTGATGGAGCAAAGCCTGAAATTTGTGTGAGGGAGCCAGGAGTCTCTTGTTAAAACCAGTTTTTACCTGGTTACATTTCAGCTTCCTGGAGAACTTTCAAAGCTGCTCTTGCACTTGTCGACAGGTGATGCTCAGTTCAGATGAGTGGCCTAAAAAAAATCCTGCTGCAGGTTCAGTATACTTTTGCTGCCTGTGTGAAGCTTTTTGAACTCACAGCTGAACGTGATGCTCACTCATGTTATATTCTCCTGCATGTTTTTAACAGGCACAGCTTGAGAAAATGTAGACATAACCCAGTGTCCAAATTATTTCAGAAAATCAGAGAGTGCACTACTCCAAAAGTGTTTATATTATATATGTATAAAAGCAGGGATTACTTGAGGACAAATTAAAAATAGCCTTGAAAGTGACTCTGGGCTTTAATCTCCCATGTGATGTTGCATCATACATGATGAGAAGGAAATACCTCCAGGCTCTAAATAAACCCATTATCATTTAATCTCTAATGGGTTATTTTGAATTCCAAAGAGAATACATCTTTTTACACTTGCACAGCATGGAAGATCACTCTGGATATCCAAGTCCTACCAGAGGCTTAGAAAACCATAAAAAGGGAAACAACAGCCAGGAGCAGGCTGATGAAGAACAGCAGGTAAAGCTGCCAAAACAGAAATCTGTGGTGGTGTGGCAGCATCAGCCGCATGAGATGTGGGCAACGACTTGGGTTTCTGCCAATTCCCTCTTTCCACAAAAATACACCAGAGTGGTGCCTTTCTCAGAGGATGTAAGCATCCCTGTGATGTCCTGTTTGCTCCGGGGGAGTGAGGGGGACATGGACTAGGTCTGAGCAGGCCACATCCCCTCGCTCCCCTCTGCTGGGAGCTGCCCTCCTCTGAAGTCTTATTTCCCCTCTTTCCCGTCAACACTCCCATGCCATCTGCTTTCCTGTACTGCCCTGGTGCTTGTGGTGAGTGCTTGATTTTTTACTTTTTTTTTCACTAATTACTATACTGTAACTTAAAAGGAAGCTTGCCTATTTTTTAAAGTAGGTAACAATGTCATTCTGCATCACACAGGAAAGATGGACTTGTTCAGCATATACAATGCATCTCTTTGAAACACGCTTACATCAGCCTTTGACTCCACTTGTGAACAGCCCCCCCATTTCCAAGGAGGATGGAGAACACAGACACACCGCCTGCTATGCTCATCTACATAGGCAGATGCATAAGGAAGGAAGAACATGGCTATGGGGGTGAAAATTCAATCCATCACCATTTTATTTAAGACAGCGGAAGTCTTCTTTACATATGGATGTCCCCTGACACATTTAATGTACCAATGAGAAGACTGCTGAAAAATAATGACTGCTGTTTCTCTCCCTCTCTCCACATAGCAAAATACGCAGAAAACACACATCCTGCCTGACATTGTTAATATCCTGCAAGTGCTCTGCACTGTTTTGACAATGAGATTCCAGAAGCCCTGCCAGCCTCATGTCCACAGGGCTCTGTAGACAGTGCTCCTCTGCAAGCCTACGATTTTATGATTTAATTGTGAAACATCTCCTTAGCAGATATAAAGAAACATGACAAATACCACAATTATCGCACTAAATAACAAAAAATTATATTGTTGTAATTCATTAATACAGCTTTTGAAAAAGTCTAGGAATGATTAAATCCTCCTAAGAATTTTTCTCAGATAAATCATAGACCATATCCAGGTGAGCACAGACTGCTCCTTCAATTCAGTCTCATTAAATGTGTTAGTTGCTCCCCAAGAGAACTCTCAAGTAACACAGATGGAAACCTTGCCCCAGCTTTGCCTTGCAAGGGTGACTGCTTAGCACATCCTGGTTGTGTGCTTGCTAATGCATAAATGTACAAATCACAGAATCCCTGCTGCTGGGAGCTCACTGTCCTAACACAACAAGAACAGTGCAGACCCTGCCTGCACATATATGTAAATATGCTTGGTTATCAGCTTGCCCTCTGAAGTGTGCCAAACAGCATTCTTCTCTCCTAACTCTGCAATCTAACTATGAAGTGTCTGGTCAAAGCTCAATTTTATAAGCAATGTAAAATCTCAGCAAATATACACACTCAGTTGTTTATAAAGTGCACTAAAAATAAGGCAGGGTAGAAACCAGTAAATTTGAGTTATTAAGAGAAAATATGAGAAGTGAACAAAGACTCGTTCTCTTATTTTTGCTTTAAAGTGCTTCTATCCCAGAGTTAGGCACGGCCAAAACCTTCGTTGTGTTCTATAGCAAAAAGCAACTTCTTTTTGAGTATTTTTTTACTGCTGTATCTGGGGAGGAACAAAATGAGGGAGCAAGTACTGGCATAGGGAGAGGACTCATCTGGATTTTCTACTTGAGGGTCTGCAATGCAAAATCTAAAACATTCCAGTCCATAGCCAGTGATTCGATCAGATCCTGACAAAAAAACTGAAGGAATGAAAAAAAAGAAAAACAAGAACAAGTTAGCAAATTAAAAAAAAAACCAAAATAAAATAATGTTAGCTGAAAATCATTAAAATGATTACCATTAATGAAAATCATGGAGGGAAATTAGTGTAAACATACTGTTATTTTCCTAAGATAAGTATTATGCTTTGTTGAATTTGCACCTGAATACAGATTAAAGTATCTTACCAATTCATAGTAATTACAAGCCCTCTTCTACTTTATATTATAGAATTTGTGGATGAGAAAGGCCAGGCTAGGTCTGACCTTCTACCTTTAAAAAGGATGACCTAGCTTCTGTAACCCTTTGAGAAAGGTAAACTGCTTACACCAACACAGTGCACCCACACAAACCATGGCCTCTGACCAACAACACAACCACAAAAGTAAGGGATCAAGTAACTGCAAGACTCAGGGTGGTCTGATGCACACGGGCAAACCTCAAGGGATGTTAGGAGGGTCAGAGCTGTCCCTCTGCAACTCCTAATTGTGTTACTTTTTTGTGGTTTTCCCTAGAAAATGTGGCAGCAGCGGGGGCAAACACATTGAAAGGCTAGAGTTTGGAACTATACTATAGTAGTTTTTTATGTGCAACCACCTAGAATGTGTGTTGTGGGGGATAGAAAAGGGCTATGCAAAGATTAAAATGCTCAATATATTACCTAGAAACATCTTCTTTTTTTCTTCTGGTAGCTTGTGAAACACAGTCCAAAAATTCCTGATGGTTTGATCTAACTTCTTATATTGATGGTACATCACATTCTGTCAAAGAGACAAAAAAAACCCCAGGCCAGTTAATCCTCAATATTTCCATTTATATTTAAAGCAACATTTCATCTGATAAATTTTACAATCCTGTTCATAGATATTCAAATCCCCTTAACCTCATTTGTTTTTCAAAGATTCATATGACAATCCCTGAGTTACAGCTTGATACTTATTTCCCCTTTATTCTTGTAGCTGACGTAGATTAGAAACAGAACATCGACACAAATCAAAAAAGGCAAAGTTCTTTGAGCTTCTGTCCATCTGTTATGCACTCAGTGAAAGAACAGGTTAGAAGTAGTTTATGCTTAGCAGATAGAGCAGAAGGACATTGCTTGTATACAATACCTTTTCCAGCAGATGCCAGTCAAATGTTGTGCATCCCTGGAGAAGAACCTGCAGCTCTTCAGGGGAAAACATCTTCCAATTTCTAGCTGGGCAGCCTCTTAAGAACCCTTGCATAAAGTCCTCAAATGGCTTCTGTACTGATTTATTGAACACATAATTCACATACAAATCAACATATTCTTTCCTGCAAGAGATACCAAACGAGCATTGGTGTTGTTTTTCTAAAAGGAGAATTATGGAGAACACTATAATTTATTCCTTTATTCTATATGGTCTGCTGTGTTGTACAGACTCAGTCTTCACTGAGACCAGTTGTCACTGGCAATTACTTATTCACTGAATAAGCTGAGAGCACCTTCACAAATAAAAGAGAATGCTGGTCAGAACGGATTGATTTTGGTAACACCTCTTTTCCTTCATGTGAATGCTCCAATGAAATCCTATCAGACCTGATTGTTATAAAAGATGGAACCTAGCAGACCTAACTCCCATTGAACGCCCAAGAATTTCCCTGAAATCGAAATAAAAATTTGCACAGCTGCTAATCAATAGTTTCACTCTTCTCTCTACTTCAGATGGGGATTTGTGTAGTGACATTGTACTTGTACAATCAACTCAATGTAAATGCTGTTGATTGTACAAGTACAATGTACTTCAAGCTTCTTAAATAGCCTTTTCATGGATCCCTGTGGGTCCTCAGGTCATCTGCATAATTCAGGACACAAAATGTCTCTTTCCTCTGTGCTGAGATTAATATTGACACAATATTAGATAGATTGCTCCTTCTCCTTTATGTACAAGATACCTAACTAAGCAGGAAGCATTTTGCTCTAAAAAAACACTTACAGAGGTGTACCTATAGCTGGGTTTCCCAGACGAATTATCTGTATTTGCCAGAAAATACTGTTGAAGGTTATTTTTTACATTTGTTAGGAATTTTCCTGTTAATACCAGGTATTTGTGCATGCAGACGCCAGGATATCCAAGGATCCCCATGTCATCCACTGCTTGCACAAACTGCCAGTGTTTGGCACGTGTGCAGCGAGTACAGCAGGAACTGAAAGTGTACAATCTATTGGACCAATACCAATGGCACAATACAGAAGTCAATATTTTCTAACAGTATATGGAGATGGGTACAGACATGTTATTTCATACATTTGTAACAAGACAACAGGATTAAGAAATAGAAAAATAAACCTGACCTGTTATCCCTAGTGACAGGAATGTTAGCACCATTTTCTTTAAGTTCAACAACATCCGTGGAATCTTCTCCTTCCATTATCTATGCAAATAAATTAAAACATTGGCTGCTATATCTATATATGACAGATAGTATGTGCTACATCTCTCATTCTTCCTGAAGGGCCTGACATGGCACTCTCACTAGTTTGAGTTTACAGACAAGTTGTGTCATTTGCACTGGGACACTGTCTTGCCCAAGTACCTATGTGGGATGTCTTACCGTGAAGTCCAAGTCCAAGCTATCACTTCCTTCATTCAAAATTCTCCAAAGACTCCTGTCCAAACACAAAAGGAATTAAAGAGAGAAGAAACGTGACCATTCAGTGCACTTTCAAATTCTGCTAAAAACCATCCTTTGACAAGCAGTATTTAAATGCATACATGTACACAACACCTACACTCACACAGAACCATGATATTTGGCCCTGAAATTTCGTCATGCTGCTGACATAAGCTAAGCACAAATGCCTCCAGTAAAAAAAGTTTCCAGCAAGTCCATCCCCATGCCTTGTGTGGACAACTTTACACAAAGTTCAGTGACAACTGGGCTTGGGACCACAGCCTTGCTTCCATACGTTATCTAGTGAGGAATTAAGTGTGGAACAGTGGGATGATCTGGGAGAATTGTTTTGGGGTGCAGCACCTCTCCAAGTATTGCAGGCAATCTTGTGTTCCAATTCACTGAGGAACCTCACTGAATTTAGCACCTCAGGAATTTAGCACCTCAACACAGTCACTGGCTCATGGGATGGGGTTCTCATCTTCTTGGTTGTTTATATCATTTGCTTGGAAGACTGGGCTTCTGGGGCCTAGAAACATTATGTTGGTGGCAGCAGCACCTCTCCCTCTATGTCTGCCTGATATCTCCTCTCCCAGTGCATGGAAACTCTGCACAAGGGTTCTCGAAATTGGCACAACTACAGCATTTCGTAATACTGTACTTGGGAAAGGCAATATTGTGGAAACTGATAATTAGTAAATCAGAAAAAAACCCCAATATTAGTAACTGGGTCATTAATTCTCTCAAGTCCAAACTACAGCCCAAAGGGTTTTTAACTATGTATTTACAGTGTGGACTTGAACTCTTGTGGAGCAGAGATCTGACACCTTCTAAGCCATGAGGCTTAGCTTTTTGTTTCGGCAATGCAAGCCTCTGAGAGCAATATCCATGCCCTGGACAAGGACCTCCTTGGAAATCTGTGGCTTCTAGCAGCTTCACAATGGCAAATATAGATGCCATAGCTGCTTCGAATTCAGCCTCTGGGATCTCCCTGTGTATGGTCAAGGCAAGGGACCCAACTGAAGCTTGGGCCATGCCTGGCTCATACCGGCCTGTGGTTGGCAGCAGATCCTCCAGGTCCTCCAGGGTGGGGGCCAGGTCCAGTAGCTTTTTGTAGAGAGCCCTGGGGAAGGGGAAGGGCACCATGCACTCGTTAAACAGGGCCATTCCACACAGTGTCCCGATCAAGAAGAAAGTGTCCTCATCCTCACAGCTTGAGGCCTGGTTAGGAGCAAGCACACCAGAAAGCCATGACTTTTTTTGCTGAAAAGCAAAGCAAAGCCTTTTCCCATGGGTGGGCCCCCCATCCACCCCTGCAGGGCTGCCTTACCTGTCTGGGGAACCACACGAGGCCAGAGGCAAAGTGGCAGAAGGCGCTGGTGCTGGGCTGGCAGAGGGTCCTGGCTGCAATGCTGAAGAGCTCCTGGGACACCGCACCTTCGTCCACCCCCATCTCACCCACAAAAGACACCTGCAAGGCCCGAGATACCCATAGATAGAGACACCCATGTTTGCCCACAAAATCATTCCTTACCTGCTGTGCAACAAGCCAATAATAACACACCTGAGAGAGACACTGATTTCACAGTTGTGCCAACCGGGGTACTCGGTGGTATTCCACAAATCCAGCACACCCCACCAGACTTTTTGAGCCATTATTTAAACACAGAAATTCAGAGTTAGTAACTGTCTAAGTCTGTTATGCTTGGTTAGTAATTTGCAAACAAGTTACATAACCCCAGCTAACTTCCACACACCTTCAGGGTCTTCACTGGGCAGGGATCTCTTTGCCCTGTGGGCGTGATTTGTAGTATTATAATGGACACAGCTGCGCTACAGGGTACGTGGACCTTGAGTATTTTGCCAAGCTAGCAATGTACACACAGACATACATCAACATCTTGATTTCCTGCAGCCTTAAGGCTTTTCAGTTCCCGGATGTCCTTGGTTAGGGAATGCTGGCTGCTGCCTGTTCCACTGACTAGGTCTCCCTTCTTCCTGATTAAGCTTGAAAGTGCACAAAGATCTTATACCGGAAACCATCTCCACCTAAGCTAACCTTGATCTATCCTACACTGAGACACGCGCAGAGCCCCGAGGCCCCCGAGGCGGGGCGGGGAGCGGGGCGGTCTGTGGGCGGTGGAAGCGGCGGCCATGCTGCGCGGCCGGGCTCTGCTGCTGCTGCTGCTGCGCCGGGCGGCCCCGGGCGGCCCCGCGCATGGCCGGCACTGTCACCGGCAGCAGGAGCGGGATCGGGCGGGCTCGGGATCGGGCTCGGGATCAGGATCAGCGCGGCCGCAGCCACCGGAGCCATCCCTGCTGCGCTTCCTCGTGTGCCCGCTCTCCAAGCGGCCGCTGAGGTGAGGATAGGGCGGGGGAGGTGCGCCCGAGCCCTTGGCAAACCCAGGTTAGTCACCGCTCCTCATGTTTGCTTGGATGTTTCTCTCCCCCCCCCCCCCGCGATTTGGCTGGCCAGGTACGAAGAAGCTACGAACGAGCTCATTAACGAGGAGCTGGGCATCGCGTATCCCATCATCGACGGCATCCCGAACATGGTTCCGGAGGCCGCCAGGAGGACGCACAAGAAGCCGCCGGCCGAGGGCTCGGAGCAGCCCTGAGGAGCCGCCGGGCACGGCGGTAACGGGGCCCGATGGCCGGAGCAGGGCTGCTGCCCTCCCTGCCCACGCTGACTGTGCTCGTTCCCCTCCTGTCCCTGGCAGGCCTGTTCTACTCGGCCAGCGTAGACGAAACTTTCCCCCAGGGCTGCACTAGCACAACCAGCCTGTGTTTCTACAGCCTCCTCCTTCCTGTTACAGTACCGGTTTATGTGTTCTTTCACCTGTGGACCTGGATGGGGATTAAGCTTTTTAGGCACAACTAGTGTGATGCCTTTGTTAACCCCTGGGCTTCTCTAAATTTGTTTAATCTCATCGAATATTGCAGTTCCTTTGAGAGAGTTTCCTTCTGGCACTGTTGACTGGCATCATTTTCGTGGTAGGATCTGGAACTGTATGAAGCAGCAGCCCACTGTTAACTACTGCTAATGCAGATGAAGAGTAGGAGTAATAAGAAGCAGTAATTCCCTCTGTTTTATGCCTTCAAGAGTGCTGTGCATTTGTATTGACGCTAATTAAAACCTTAGTTTTCATGAGGAAAAACTGTACCCTGACTGAATAAACCAAATTAAAATTAAAACATGAAATTACATGAATCTCTCTTTGAGAGCTTTGGGTTTTTTTAACCTGATGTGTGTACTGAAATATGTTTGTCTCACTGTCAGAAGAGCAAAAACCAAAATAAATCAGGCTGGTGTTTAATAACAAAACTTGAGATGAGTCAAATGAAGACCTTTCTTTCTTGCATGATACCCATGTCTGTATGTGCAGATCTTTTGTTTCTAGGGCCACAATGAGAGTGCCACATGCCAAGTTCTCAGTATTGTCTGAAAAACTTTCTAACAGGACACAGCTATGAAGGGGGCAGGTCAATGCTACAATGAAGGTTTCTTTTTTTATGTTTTGCTTTTGGGTAGCGTGTATCTGCAACACAAAACCTATGTCCTTTACCTCATAAAAAATGCAGAAATGAACTACCAAGTTGTAAATGCTGCACCAGGCTGTGGGATACTAGCAGTGCAGTTGTATCTTTCAGGCTGCTGCTGGGTAAATAATGAAAGGTAGTGCTCACAAGAGGTATGCCCAAAGTTTGACTTGAGCTAAGGGTGGCTGCTTGTCAGAGCTTGTACAGTCGGTGGAGACTCGAAATCTCGAGGACAGTACAGAGCACACCCTCACTGCCTCTGTAAATAAATGCCTCTCTCAGCTGGTGTAGTGAGGAAGCAGGAAGGAAAGGCAGCTCTGGGAGCCATGGTGATTGTTCTCCTAAGTAAATGGGAAAGAAAAGCTTTGACAGCTCTGGTTGGCAAGAAAGCTCACTTGGAAAGCACCAGAACTGGGTCATAGGGCACCAAGGTCTGTGATTCCTGTGGCACAGGTGTGGTGCCAGACTGTGTTAGAGATAGGTAGGGCACATGGTCCCTGAGCTGAACTCTGCTCTGGGCAGGTGTCCTGTTCCCATGTCAGCCAGCTCATGGCTTTTGCAGGGCAGGGCCAGCATCACGATTCCTGCGGGAAACGCAACTGCCACAACCTTTGGATCAGTGTGGAAGCCACAGATTAAAGGCATGTGGAGACAGCAGCATTGTAATCAGATGCTCATCTCTGGCCAGCAATACCCTTCCTTTCCCTTCAGAGAGCATCTCCATGAGAGAAATGTCTTTTTGTGGCTGTGTTGCTTGCTGACCCCTCAGGCTGGTTCCCCAGACTCTGGTGTTTTAGTGTACTAGTATAAAGTCTCAAAAGTTAGTCTAGCAGCAACAGGACTGGACTTTGACAACTGAGCAATTCTATTCTGTTACCCCAAAGCAACCTTGCAGTCAATAGCACTGCCACTTGCATTTAACTTATACCAACAAAGCTATCTGGAAAAAAGGATGTAAAATGCTGCCCTCCAGATTTGCTCTACACCATCTATGGAACATGTTTTGTAATTATTTGATGAGCAGTTCTTCTGTTGTATGCTCAAAGGATACTGAAACCCTTCTACCAATATTCAGTAACACTGAAAATCAAGGAACACTGCAGCAAGATACTTAGAGCTAACAAATAATACAATTTAGTATCTTACCTTTAACATCTTCCTGAAATCTCGGTTTGAGGCAGATTTTAAATTTTTCCATATGTCTTGCAGAAGGCATTGTCTTCTGATGCAAAAATTCCATCCCTCATGGATCCATAAAAGGGGCATCTGAGGATTGAAGTAGTAGTGTGTTAGCAGTGTGTTCATCTCTTCTAATTGGTAACAAAACTGGCTGCACTTACGTTAGGGATCCTGGACAGAGCCCTGCATTCTGTACTGTGAGCGCAGATCTTGTTTTTCCTGTCAAAGATGCATGGGTACTTGCTCAGCTTCTGTAGGACTGGCTGAAAGGACATGGAAGAAAGGAAAAGACATGCTGATCTTCCCTTGTGAAACCAGAGTTCAGGGACATGTGTGCAGTCTGAACTGCCAGTCTGTACCCTGGCAAACTCCTGTGTCTCTGAAATGAGCCCTTGAGTGCATGAGCACTGCAATAACAGAGGTCCATGTCCTAAAAACAGCTTCTACACACTCTTGTGAGTGAGAAGCAGAGAGGCATCTAACCTCATCTGCCTCTCTCAAGACAGACACTTGTTTACAGTAGTGCCTCAAGAATAAAACAGAGTGATTTTAACAGCATCTTCCATAATTCAGTTAAACCAAAATGTCCTGGATACTCAGGTTATGGTATATTGTTTTTAAAAACTGCTGGGTTTATTATATGTGTAATACCAAAAATAGATACTGGTCTAAAATAATCTAATTTAAATTGTTACACCTCCAGTGTGATAAGGCAGCAACTTCAGGTAATGAAGCCAACTTCCTAATTGGCTTTTGATTCTATGCTGTTGCTCAGACCTCCTCCTCCTCCACTCTGGTTAATTGGTATAAAATTGGTACTTTAGCAAACAAAAGCTTATGAAGGAATTAAGTGTTGCCCTACAAATTCCAGCCAAGTTGCCAGAAAGCTTACTTTATTTTTTTTTTTTTGCCAAAGGACACCCCTACTATGCACATTTCTGTTTCATACTGCTTTCTCTGACACTGACTGCATTTGTTAGCTAATTTTCATTCTGCCATCAAGAAATGCCACAGATTATTTTTTATTACCACAGCTCTGTTTTAAGATGTAAGTACATTGAAATGCTCAAAAGGGTTTCTGAATAAAAGTTCAAAGACACCTCAAAATATTTCTCTTAATTAAACATAATAAAATCCAGAGTAACACAAAGTATAGCAACCATCCCTCGTGCTGCTATTTCACAGTGATTACTAATTCAAAGCAAACAGAGCTGCTTAAGATGCTGGAGGGCAGCTCCAACTCTCAGAACCAGGGATCATCTCAGGAAAGGCTCTGTTGTAGCTGCTGAACACTGGGATGGTAAAGGGCTTGCATAATTTAGAGCATTGGAAGACTAGGGAAAATGTCTTTGAGATGTGCTCAGTTAGTCTCTAGAGCTGACTTCCATATATATATATAAACTATTTAAATAAAAGAAAGAAAAAAGTGTTTCGCACTGCTGGTAAGATTTATACTTACTACTGTATTGGGCCACATACGTAAGTTGATAATGTTTCCTACTTCAGGTACATGGAAGTTGCTTTCATGTACTCTGAAACCAGTTCTGGAGTTCACCTGCATTGAAACACACAATATGTCAGCAGTAGAACTAGTGAGCTGTGTCTGTCTGGCAGGACAGGACTGACAGGGCTTTCTTCAGAAAGGGCTCTGAGACCCTGCACAGAAGTTAAGGGATTAAAGTGCTACGAGCAGCACAGTGCTCCACAGTGAGAAGTCTTGGAAAGCCATGTATAAACTAGCAGGAAAACAATTTTCATTTACAGTTAAGATCCCTTAACAGGACTCCATCAGAAAAAGTACATTTCCCTTGGAGTGTCTTTCACGTTTCTGGAGTTCCCTATTCATGTTCCTACTCATTGCCTGGAAAAGATATTTGCAGGGGGACAGTGAACATTTAAAGCTCCAAATCATGTAATCACTTACAGAGGAGTAGGCCTGCTGCGTTTTTGAGTTTATTTATCTTTATAAATACAGATTCAAGAGTCTAAACTTTAAGGCCCAATTCTGCATCGTCAGCCAAATTCACATCTGAACAAAATTTAACAAATCTCTCTGATTTATACTGTGTGCTTGAGTGATATATTCCTGACCCCTCCCACAACCCCCTGGTTCCTCTTGCTAGCTCAGTGTTTCGTGGAGCTGTGGAGGTAGAATATATCATTGATGGGATATAAGACTTTAAAAGAGGCTCCTTACCTAATGAATGTTCCAAGGCTTTATTCTTGAAGGGTCCCGAGGCAGAGAGAGCGAGAATAAGGAAGAACATGGCTTTTTCTACCCTCTGTCCTAAGGCTGATAACTTGGCCCAGAGCCAATAGGTCAGAGATACGTTTTAGGGACGGGGTTAAACTCATGGTAGAGACATCAGGGGGGTTCCTTTAGGGGGGAAGAATCCTTCTGCCTGCCAGAAATACAACACTTGAGCTCCTGACTTTCATAAACTTTGAACATCTCCAAAGGAGAAAGTATGGTTGTCCAAAGAACACAATTATTGCTGCCTTTGTTTCCCCTGTTCATGTGCAGCTAAAGGGGTTCTAATGCTGTTGGTCCCAGAGAATTTGTCAGGGTAACAGTCTCTTAAAGCATCACAGAGCATTACCGTGGCAGCCATGATGTGCCAAGCAGATAGGCTGTATTTAAATGCTCTCAGCAATTACTGGAGTGAGGGATCTCACCAGCAGAAAGGGGAATGGGTATGTTACATAGAGGAGACACCATATCCATAGCTGTGTAGGCATCAATGGATGCACTCCTGACACCACTGAAAGCATTCTTCCCCCTGCCAGGGATATAACATGCTCTATCTCTTCATTTCTACAGAGGGTCAGTTTGACACAACCTGAGCAGGAGTCCTTCAAAACTGTGCTGGTGTAGAGCCAAAGAGATTCCTGAAGCAGTGTCAAACCCAGAGAATTCAACAAGTGAGAAGTATTGAAATACTCCAAGCTACATTGAGACACCCTGTCTAATCAGAATCCAAGCACTTTCTCACCTGGTAAAGCATCTGCAGTATTTGCAGAGGCCACGTTTCAGCTGGATCCAGGTTGAAGAGGCAGCCTGGTCGTGTGGCTATGAACTTCAGGATAAATTCAAACAGAATTTGCTGGGAAACCCTCTGATACAGATTAACCAGCTTCTTGAAAAAGCGTGTTTCTAAATTTGACCATAGGCATTCTGTAAAGAAAACAGCTACTGAGGTCACAGGTAATGTACAAATCACTGCAATTTATGGATGAAGCTGCTCTTTTTATCAAATGAATTAAACAAAACAACAACAACAAAAAGTTTAAGTTAATAAAAGGCACTGCAACACGAGAGGAAGGAGAACCCCCTTGGTAGCACCTGGAGGGAAAATCCATCAGGCTATCAATTTACTGCTGCACAAAAGCTGGGTTTCCAGAACCTGAAGGGATATCAGACTTAGTCACTCCTGGTATTCCTGGTTCTGTTTGCACTACAAAAACTAATAAAACTCAGATAGAATTTTTTAAATTCTTGTGCCTTGTTGCATAGTCCCCATGTTTCTATGTCTATCAAAAGCAATTCTTTCAAGCTCTGGAACACATTACATCAGTGATAATGACACTTGTTCTGCAGTGTCAGAAACAAGTATTTAAGTGCAGAAAATGACCAAGCATTTAAATAATTCAGTTCTACCATCATAAAACCCTACCAAGAGTTTGCAGGTCCTCTGGCTGGAGCTTCATGATGGCTTGAGCCAGAAGAATCAGAGAAAGGAAAGATTCTCCATCCTCCTCCTGCAGAAGGAAAGGCAAGATCAAGTAGACTCTGAAATTTTCAGGTGAGATGGGAGAGGAAGACAATGATGGCAGTAACTTCCTAATCTCATTTTGCACCTTGAGAGGGAAAAAAAAAAAAAAAGAGAGAGACAAGGGTTAAAATGCAATTAGGTTGGCATGAAATTCCTAAGTTTCATGCACAAATACAGAGCTCCTCAGTATGTGTGTAGTGAGATCATCCTTATATAACATCCTTACCTCCTGGTAGACTGTTTGGTTTTTACTGATCTTCTTATAAAAACGTTCCACTTCTGACATGTCTATGCCTGAGACTTCTCTGGAAGTTTTGAAATGTTTGTCTCTATCACAACATTAAAAAAAAAGAAGACTTAATAATTTTTCTACTGAATAATGAAGCATTGTAATATCAGAAGATACTTGGAAAGTTCAGCCCCATCTCCCGTGGGTATAATTTCATGTGTTCTAAGAAGATAGACAACACAAGCCACTGTTTTGTGACGTGATTAACATCCTGTCCTTTCTGTCTTGTGCGGCTGTGAACTATTAATGGTAGATTCCTGTATTTCACCCTAAAATAACTTCCAATTCAGTGCAGAAGGAGCTATTAAGGATCCTCTGAGAACTGTAATATTGCCTGGAGGGATTATCATCATCTGTCAAATATCACTAAAGGATAATCTTCTAAAATGTGAGCTTCTCCAGCACAGTTCAGGAGGACCAGGGCTATAAAAATCTTAATATTAGCTCGAGCTTTGCAAAATAAAGACCTGCTTCTTGCAAATTCAGATAAAACCAATCTTTTCTACATATGGACACCTTCTGGTCAGTTTACATGCAGCCAATATATTCTGTTATGTCTAAGTCAGTGCATCCTACCTTTTGTCCAGGAAGCTTCCATTGATGCAAGCCTCAGATGAAAAGATCAGTCTGATATTCCTGACAGTAAAAAAACCAAAAAGTCAGTCTTTTCAACTTCAGGTTTTTAACTCTGAAAGAACAAAAAACGTGTACAAGGGTGTCTGCACCTGACCACACAAAACTTTTCTTAGCACCACTTCTCTGTCGGTGTTGCAGAAGACATTGTACTCGAGGAGTTACAGATCTTTGGCAAGCCACCTTTGCTCTCCTGGGCCTTGTAAGGGAACCTGTTTAAGTGCCCCATGCCAGCCAGTGCTCCATTCTGGTGTTATCATGGAGATTCTTCTCCTGATAGGTCAGAACATTAGCTGCTTTTGTTTGTTACAAAAAACTAAAAGACACTGCAACATGAGAGGGATGAGAACTCCCTCCATGACAGGATCTTGGTAGCACCTGGAGGGAAAATCCATCAGGCTATCAATTTACTGCTGCACAAAAGCTGGGTTTCCAGAACCTGAAGGGATAATAGACTTACTCACTCCCGGTATTCCTGGTTCTGTTCTTATTGAAGCAGCTATTCTATCAAGCAATTTGCTGTCAGGCCCTTCCTACTGAGATCTGGAAAGAACGCTCTCTTTCACCCTCTCAACCACCACTTTTCACATGATCCATGTTCTAAAAGTGGTCAGGGAAACATTTAGTTCCAAGTTAGCCAAGCTTTCAAAATGCTCAAAATCAGCAGCTGGACTTTCCCAAAGAAAATAACCTCCTATATAAAACCTGAGAAAGACTGTAAGTGTAAGGCATCCCACAATGGTATATACATATTGCTTTTGAAAATGTATTATTAAAGAAGTGACCACTAATTTTTAAATGCTGGCATAGCATTCCAGTTTGGGTATTCTGGATTAGGCTTTTTGCACAAGGCCTTGCTCTGCAGGCAGGGTTCACTGAGTTAACTTGTCAGCTCTTCATCAAGTTTGTGCCAAGGTACAAGATTGTGCCTTGACTAAATTCTTGAACAACAGTTCCTACAGTAGCCCCCAAAGAATAATAATTTTTAGAGGAAATCATGTATCAGGGAAAAAAAACCCCAACCAACCAACAAAAACAACAACAAAAAAACCCACAACAAACCCAAACAGCAAGTTTGTGATTTACTTTTTTATACTCCTACAACATTTAGAATTAGAAATCCAAGCATCCACTTCTTTATCCTTCAGAGTGGCAATTCCATTCAAAAACGAATTCTGTGTGAAATACATGAAAACATTGACAAAATTAAAATTGTAGCAGATGAGATTTTTTTTTAATCCAATCATCACAAGAAGATTTCAGACTAAGTATGAACAAATTAATGGTCATCCAGCATGATCCAGATTAACCACAGAACATATATAACTGCAATACAAGTTAGTCTGTAGGTAAAGCACAGAGAAAACTGCAATAGACATATATAAAATTGAACATTTCCAAATGTTTCCAGCAGTAATGTGGACAGTGGTAAAACCAGAAGGTATGATCAAATGTGCACATACCTTTTTCTCCTCCTTGCCATGGGCAAAACTTTGGCGTACTCCTGCAGTAATTTTGGTCCCTTTTTTTGATGCATCCCTTTCTGTGAAAGAACAAAAAGATTGTTGTAGAAACATTTGAAGAGACAGTCATTATCTTCAGAGAGTTGAGTGCACAAAAGTGGAACAGTAAAAAAACCCTACAGAGAGTAATCTGTTGAAAGTTTGATTCTATGAGGCCACTACCCATGATAATCAAGCAGCAAATGGAGTAACTCCTGGTAGAATTTGTTTGGATGGCCAAGCAAGCATGAGATATAATGTTTGCCTTTCAGTGTAAACATGAAATCAAGAAAGCAAACATTTCCATGGAAGAAACAAATACAGATTGTGCACATCTGCAGTGGTCATTACTCTGGCAGGATTTTCCAGTATTCACTGGTGAATTGATGGGAAGTGGTATCAGCTGATAGGGCTCCCTCTCATCTTCTAGTTCTCCTTTGTCACCAAAGAAATAGAATTTGTCCAAGGAAGAAACATAGACCAGAGTGCATTGTCTGTTCAGGGAAAAAAAAAAAAGGTCATATTAAGTGAAAAGCACAGGGCAAACCAGAATAAACTTCACAAATACATTTTCAGAGTGTAGACCTGAAGCTTGTCTTTAAAAGTCCTGACACTCCAGATAAAAAATCTCTTTAACCAAAGTGTTGGAACTCTTCATTGCATAAGCATTCAGCAATAAAGACACATATGGTCTAATATTTCCTATACTATCCTCCAATGTTTCTGATTTACCTCGGTTCCACACACAGAAATAGTGTTATGCCATGCTTGCTTCATGCCCTTCCTTTTTCAAACATGCAGCTTCTGCACTGCTGAGCCTGATACCAAGCCCAGGTGAGTTGTCAGAGACTTTTTCTGGCCCATTTCCAGAAGGGCAAAGTGAAATTGGGTAGCTATCACTGCTCTTCAGTTCTTATTTAGAACCTACCAGTTCGTCAATCTGGATGGGAATTCAGTGACTTTCCTGATGAAGGCTTTTGACAGTCTTTTGGCCTTTGGAACCCAGTGCTTTGTTTACTAAAGGAGGAAAAGACTTCTGGTCTTTTTGCATCTCTCTCCCACTGCTCACCAGGAACTGAGGATTCTGCTGTCACTGGGGCTCTGGCTAGAGGGTGGCTTATACTTGAACAGTGGATGGATACTCTGACAGTGCTGACCTACTGTGATACAGGGATTTGAACATCTGGGTGACTCCCTTCCCTACTGTTCTCCAGTGATTCCCTTAAGGCATTGACCTTAGAAGACAAGTCATTGGCACTTCCCACCTGCCACAGGCAATGTGTGAAACCCTTGCTCCCCATAGCTCAGCCACCACACGAGGCAGGAGTTCATTCTGGGTGGAGTTGTGACCCAGCTGGCCAGACCCTCCTGCTCCAAAGGTGCACACCAGCCCCTCCTTGAAACGAAGAGACAAACAACAGGATCACTGCATTATTAACAACAATCAAATGGTCACAACCAAGAATGAGAGCCAGCAAGACACAACATGTTATATGAGACTTGATTCAAAACATCCTTGATTCAAACATGAGGAGGGTTCACTTTGCATCAAGCCAGATCACACACTGTAAAGTCCAAATCATTTAGCTCCTGAGAAAAGCAATTCAACTCTTGCGAGTAACTCCCTGTTGCTTAGGAGTTTTTCTTGTATGAGTAAACCTTAGTGAATTAGATATCATTCACATCTTCTGAAGTCCCCAATATACTATTAAAAAATATTTTCAAAAAATACTGGGAGCTGAACTGCACCTCTTTGCCTCAGGATTCCCATTCACCATATCTCTGCAAAACATTGCGTGCAGGTGACAAGAATATGAGAAAAGACCAGTTTTCCCAATAGTTTAGATAACATTCCTTGGGGATCGCCTTCAGGCTTATGTGGAGGCAGGCATTACCATCCCAATTTCTCCATGCTGACTTTCAGCAGTGTATCTTTTCTCACAAGGTGAGAAAAACCTTTCCATTTCCACCTTTCCATTTCAGACTCACCTTGGAGAGAACTGCAGTATGATCTGCCCCACATGAGATAAACACAGTCTTCCAGTGCTCTAAAGCTCCAACATATGTTGGGCAGTCCCTGTCTGGAAAGAAGATAATACTGCTAAATTGAAAGAGTGCTGGAGGGTCTCACATAGAGAAAAAATTAAAAAAACAGGAGGATTAAGTGCTTTTCAGCCCTCTCTCACAACAATTAACGTAATTACAACTTGGGTTTGGGTTGTTTCCCCTCCAGTATAACGTATTCTTTCTCATAATGTTCTGTCTTTTTCATATCACTTTATTTTCATTTACTTTGGTCTGAAACAAAAGGAGAAGTTTCATATCTGCTTGCCAAATGGCACTTGGATTCAAAATATCTGATTCTCAAGGGTGTGGACACATTCAGATTAGATGTTCTGTCTGTCTAGAGCAACTCTTCTCTAGCATTCTAAGTTTGAAGATGAGGCAATTTAAGTTCCTTTTTTACTTTATGTTTACAGAGAATTAAAGAAGATTAAAAAATATAAAATTTTTTTTTCACTCAAGAATTCCTGGAGAGGAGACAGGAGTGGAAATATACCTCTAAGACCTCAGAGGTTTTAAGAGCCCACACTATCCAATTAGCCACACAAAATGATTGCAAGTTCTCTACAGAAAAACAACCCCTAAATATACTGTTCCTGCGTGCCTTTCCTGGTCAGGAAACAAAGAACATAACCACATATACTTTCTTCGAAAGACTCTACTGTCCGCTGCTGCTCCACAGGAGCTTGACAATACTGAGGAGCAATTTGGTGATCTCACTGGCCAGCAAAACACCCTCCTAGTGCTCTCCTTCCTTACCTTTTGTATCTCCAAGTCCCAGCTGTCCAAAACTGTTCTTTCCCCAGGAGTACACAGCTCCAGAGAGTGACATGGTGGTGCTGTGAGCTCCTCCAGCAGCAATTTGAGCAAGTGGGATGCCCTTTAGTCTTTCCACCAGCTGTGGTTTGGGAGTAAACGTGGTTTGGCTCCCCACTCCAAGCTGTCCGTGGGTGTTCTGGCCCCAGGTGAAGAGCTCACCCCCTTCACACACAGAACAAAAGAAAACAGCTCAGCCTCATTGCTTCCCTTGAGTAGTTGCACTTTGGGAGTCAGAGCAAAACTTAGTTTTGTTTTCAGGGACCTAGCTCCAAGGCAAGACCATCATGTGTGGCCAAATTAGTTTTTTTCTGACCTCTTTGGGACAGTCCCATGTTGCCATGTGACTCAGCATAGCAAGAATAAAGGCCCCTAAATTCATACTTGCAAGAAGTTCCCAACCAGAAAGGTGTTGCAACTTAAGAACGAGGAGGTCTGGTGACCACAGAGTGGGGCAGCCACATCTGCTCTGCTGAACACACACCTTTGTGGAGGGGCAGTGCTCAGGAACTGGAGAGAGACAGAGAGAGATGCAGGTCTCCAGGTGCTGGGAGGAAGGAGCAGCACTGACAGGCAGTGCACTTTGTGTCCCCACTGCTCATTACTCTATAATGGTGTCACCAACTACTGCCAAGTAGTACAAGCTCTGCCTTCTCAGAGCAAGCATGACTCCTGTTTGGAGGAAAAGAGAAGGTTCTTGAAAGAGGCTACCTCTGCATAGTGCCATGGCATGTTGGTCCCCACAAGCTATTTGAACAATATTTCGGTTTCTCATTTCTTGTACCAGCCTATAAAAATATGGGAAAAAAATCATAATAAATAGATGCTGTGCTGTGAGACAAAGGACAAAAGATCTCTGCTCTCCAAGCCCTATCACTTTTAGCAGGAAATATGTGGAAAAATATAGGTCACGTGTAAGCTGATTCACTCTTATGCTGACCTGCTGTAGCAGGGCTAACTGATTTCATTGTGGTTTGCTTCACAAGAAGATGGAAAGGAACCATGCTCAGCCTGATTCTGTTATCTTGCCCTGGGCAAGAAAGTCACACAGCAAACTGCTGGGCCATTTGTAGATGATGGTTATCCTCACAGCTTCATCAGAAAGTGGTAAGGTTCAGACATGCTTGTGTCTTTCACCTGTAGTTTTCCCAAGCTATGGGTGATTTGCAAGCCATCTGCATTGCTCTGGTATGTTCTACTGATTCTTACTGAGTTTGAGAGAAACCTGTCTCATGTGCATCCCAAGCAGCTCAGATCTTGGTATCATCCTCAAAACCTGTGCACTTCTGGCTGGGTTAAAAAAGAAGATGAAGTTTTGGGTACTAGGGAGGTATGTGTTCCAGTTCCCTCTCTACAACACGAGCGTGCCTCAGACTCTTGGACGTCACCTTGGAGAAAAGCAGGCTGCATTTTCTGCCCACTGCCATCCATACCTCCACCCTTTGAAACCTTACCTTATCTTGGGGCAGTCTGCTGAAGCTTTAGCCCAGTGTTCAGAAAGCTTCCCATTAGGGAAGAGAATGAGCTTATGTGTTGCATCATGGTTTGAGCACCGCACCTCCTCATTCCTCTGCGACTGTGCGCACTCTACAGGACACATACAGACAGACACGACAGTCATGCTATGGCAGCAGGCACCTTAACCACCTTGGCCCCCTTCCCAAGATGTCAGTGTGCTACTGGTTACAGCAAGAGCTTCTGCTTCTCAGGAGAAAGTGAGACAAGTGTGTGTGACTTATTTTCTCAGGCCCCTTAGGGTTTCAGTGTCCTGCCTACCCACTGGTTTGTTTCATGCTGGATGACTCTACACTAAGGGACCTTTCTCCATCTCTTAGTCTGCTGTGCCACCAGCTCCCAAGATAACCAGTGAAACATCAGCAGAAGCACAGTCTGTTGCTCTTGTACACCTGTGGAGAGTGTCTGATGGAGACAAAGCATTCCCTGAGGCATCTGGCCACCCCAGACTTGTTCCACCTTAGGGATAGGATGCCTTCAAGTCAAGCATTTTACAAGGTGCTGGAGAAGCAATGATGGAAGATTCACTCATTGCCTCTTTACAGCAGAAGGAAGTACCTCCTTGTCTACAGCTGAGGGGCTGCAGATGCCCTCCCGACCTAGAGGCACCAGAGACTCAGGTACTTGCATGTAGCTCTTCTCCAGCACAAGTGTCTGAGACCCAGGATGTCCAAGAATGAAAGGCGGTCATCAGCAAAGCCTGCCCTAAGTTACCTAACACCTCTGGAGATTCGCTGTCAGCTCTTCTCACACATCAGACATGGAACTAGAGAGGAAAATCCCTGTCTGTTCCCCATTCTTCCTCCTTCCAGTCCCCCCGCTCCGAGTGCTGCGCACCGGGACACGTTTAAGTCCCTCATGCCCCGTCCCCGAGGGGCTGCACAGCAGATTATTGCAGTTTCAGCCGTTCCACCTGCACGGACCCATCCCCGGGGGTCTCCCAGCCTGCTCCCGACCGCGCCGCTCCCGCCGCTCCGTACCTCCCCTGCCGGTGCCCCGGCCCCGCTGCCGCCGTCCCTTCGCCATCGCTCGCCCGCCGACAACTCGGGAGTGCCCGGGCAGCGCCGGGAACGCCTCGCCGGGGAAATGGAAACCGAAACTCATCGGGGGCTGCGGCAGCGGGAGGAGGAGCGGGAGGGATTCCCCATACCTGAGAGCCCGGAGCTGGGAAACTCTGACTCCTGCGGTGAAAAGGCGTGAGCTACCGGGTTCCGGTGGGTTCCCGGCTCTCCTCAGCCTGCAGAGCTGCTGCTGCCCGGGTGGGAGGAGAGGGCAAAGCAGAAGGCGGGTGCAGGGATGCCGGGGTCTTCCACGGGGAGAATGCGCCCTTTACTTTGTTATTCACTTCGGAGAGGGACCCGCCCGTATCCATCCTGTGGAGAGTCGAGGGACCTACTCTGCTGCTCAGCTGTATCCCAACTAAGAGCCTACGCAAACCCAGAGGGGCTGCTTGGCTGGGGAAAGTCAAACCGCAAAATACATCAACATCTAAAAGCCATCTGCTTCCATTCTCACATAGTCTCTGCTAAATCTCCCCTGCCTTCAAAGACCCTGTGAGATTCCTCCGTCCCAGAAAGACCACCCTGCCTGCCCCACCTCCCACACCGTCTCACTGGAGAGATGCATGCAGGTCAATCTTGGTGATGAAGTAAGGGATACCCGTGTGAATGATGAAACAGATCAAAACACATAAGATCGTTTTTGTTGTAGTCCTTATAGCTGCCACTGATGAATTAAATTCAATCTGTTTATGAGAATTTTATGCTGCTGAATACTAAGCAGAGATTTTGGTGGGGCGCTCTACAAAAGTCCCAAGCACAACATGAATCTACAGATTTACACTGGTGTTCACTGAAATTCAGTGAAAAATTCATTACTGAGAGAGCAGGAGCATCTAATGTAATGTATTTAAATGGAGCAGCCTGTGGTGCAAAAAGAGGCATCTGGAGGTCCCTGAGGTGAAGGAAAAAGGATGTGGAGGAGCCAAGGAAGCAAAGCAAGGTGAGGCTGGGGCATACAGTAATTGACTTCTGCCCAGGGAGGAGCAACCCAGCCTTCTCTCTCCCAGCCACTTCCCTACATGCTCTTTGTGGATTTTATCTCCTTCCACAGTATGTAGGAAAGTCTCGATATCAAGAAATACCGAGCTAGAGCGGCGATGCCAAAGCATCAGCTGGGAAGGGACACTAGAGGTCCTTCTGCACCAAAGCATGAACTAAGGACTCCTCCCTGTAAGGAAAAAACTGCTTCCAAGCCCTGCCTCCTGCCTGGCATGGAAAGAGATTTGAGGGGAAGAAAGGAAAGGAAAAGTGCTGATGTCCTCCTTTAAGAGCTCCATTCTTCCTCCCACCAAGCGGACTGCTGACAGTGATTTCATGTCAGAAAGGCTTGCTCTGGTAAGTTACTGCAGGTTCATTAAACTCCCTGTGGTTCTCTGCCCAAGATCTGGGCTTGTGATACTCTGATGAACAGGAATCTCCCTCCTGTGAGGGAGAGGTGTGGCAACTGGCAGGAGACAGCGAAAAGAGGTGAACTGTGCAAAATGGTTTCTGGAACTGACAGACATGTCCATCTGTACATTTTACTCCTTTCCATCACTCCTCTAGTGAATTGCGCATAAAACCCAAACAAAAGTAAAACACAGCACAGCAACAACCAAAATGTGTAAAACTCTTCGAGTCTGGGGTACTGCTTGCTTATGAGGGCAGCCCTTCTCCCAGGAGAACAGCACAGAGCACTTCCAGAGAGGAATGGAGAAATTCAAGGATGTGTATGCAGATACCATGGTACCAGGAGAAATGGAGGAATGTCTCATGCTGAGCCCCTGGGAGCCACAGAAGCATGTGGTGGGAGCCTGTTCCCACAGCGTCAGCAGCTGAACAGGCATGAGTGGGTCAATGCCTCCAGAGCAGATTTGGGAGCATGGGGAACTTGCAGCCCCTCCCAGCTTGCCTGAGTCACAGCTCCAGCTGCTCTCTCCATGGGAAGGGACAGTGACCTGGGGGCTACCCAGCAGGGCTCAGCCACTGGCAACCCGAACTGGACAGTGCCAAATCCCTCAGCATCACAGCATGGGACACCAACTACCTCTGTCCTTCTCCTCCCCGGAGTGCCAAAGCAGCACCCACTGTGCAGGCCCTGGCAGAACCAAGGCTCAACATCATCTCGGCCTGGACTGCGCTGCAGGAGATGGCAGCGCTTGCAGGCACAGGCAGGCATGAAGGCGGGGAATGTGCTACCCTGCTGCCCCTGCCTGAGGGCTTTATCAGCACTGTGGTGCTTCAGGTTTGCCACTTTCAGGACACTGTTTTGACATCAAGATTGCCCAGTGCTGCCTGAGGAATATTCCCAGTTTCTGCTGGTGGCAACAGCTCCCCACTGTAGGAGTCTGTTCAGGAGCCTTTCCAGGGCAGGAGCCACAAGCTAAGGTAAAAGGCAGCAGAAAACAAGGTTGTCCCAAGTATGGACAGGAGAAACCAGACAGCTCTCATTTTCTTCCTTGCCTCCACTCCTGAAGGAACCTGACAGGTTCACCAGCACCTCTGTAGCCCCCCACAGCTAAGCACGGGTGGGTGGCAAGAATCATACAATCATCAAGGTTGGAAGAGACCTTTAAGATCATCAAGTTCAACCATCTGTCCAGCACTACCACTGTAACCTCTAAACCACTAAATCATCACCCAACACCAGATCCTGATGCCTTTTAAACACATCCAGGGATGGTGACTCCACCACCTCCCAGAGCAACCAATTCCAGTGCCTGACCACCCTAACAGTGAAAAATGTATCAAATATCTAGTCTGAATTTCCTATGCCCCAGCTTAAAGCCTTTTCCTCTCATTCTCTCACTGCAGGCACAGCAGAAGAGACAGACTCCCCACCTCACTACAGCCTCCTTTCAGGGAGTTGTAGAAAGTGATGAGGTGCCCTTTGAACCTTCTAAACAAATCCAGCTCCCTCAGCCCCTCCTCCTAAGATATGTTCTCGATAGAGAACACGAGCCTTGTTGCCCTTCTCTGAACATGCCCCAGCACCTCAATGTCCTTGTAGTCATGGCCCCAGAACTGAGCACAGCACTCCAGGTGCCGAGTACAGGGGGACAATCTCTGCTCTGATCCTTCTTGCCACACTTACTGACCCAGGCCAGGATGCCATTGGCCTTCCTGCCCCCCTGGGCACGGCTGGCTCTTGTCCAGCCGGCTGTCAGTCCGCTCCCACAGATCCCTTTCTGCTGGAAGAAGAAGAGGGACCAGACGCGATGCCGGAGCTGAGCTCAGGACAGCCGGGAGGGACGGCGCACCAAGGGCCCAGCCGGCGGTGCGGATTGCCCGGCGGTGCGGATTGCCCGGCGGTGCGGAGTGCCCGGCGGCCGCGGGATGGCGGCGGTGCGGAGTGCCCGGCGGTGCGGAGTGTCCGGCGGTGCGGAGTGTCCGGCGGCCGCGGGATGGCGGCGGTGCCCCGCTGCAGTGACTGTGGCCGTGACCGCGGCCGGGGCGGCGCCGCCGGGGAGGGGTTTCCCCGCCGCGGCTTAAGCGGCTGCCGTGGGCGGGCGGCAGCGTGCCGCCATGCCGCCCTCCGCGATGCCGCTGCTGCTCCTGCCGCTGCTGCTGGCGGCGCTGGCGATGCCCGCCCCGGGCACGGCGGCGGTGGCGGCGGCGGGCGGCTGCGGGCCCTGCGACCCGGCGCGGTGCCCGGCGCTGCCGGCGCGGGGCTGCCCGCTGGGCCGGGTGCGGGACGCCTGCGGCTGCTGCTGGCAGTGCGGGCGCGGCGAGGGCGAGGCGTGCGGCGGCGGCGGCGCTGCGGGGGGACGCTGCGCCCCCGGCCTCGAGTGCGTGAAGAGCCGCCAGCGCCGCAAGGCGAAGGGCGGCCCGGTTCCCCCCGCCGCCGGCCCGCCCGGCGTGTGCCTCTGCAAGAGCCGCTACCCGGTGTGCGGCAGCGACGGGCTCACCTACGGCAGCGGCTGCCAGCTCCGCGCCGCCAGCCTGCGCGCACAGAGCCGCGGCGAGCCCGCCATCAGCCAGCGCAGCAAGGGACCCTGCGAGCAAGGTGCGGGGCAGGGAGCGGGGCGGGCGGGGTGCGGGACGGGGGATGCGCTCTGCTGCCCGGCTTGGCGGGGGAAACGCCGCGCCTCCCGAGTGTGCTCCTCCTGCCGTTTTATCCCATCGGAGTGCTTCTTTGTAAAACGGACACGATTTCAGACCCACCTTAAATGGACTGGAGAGTCCCAGTCGGATGGCGCTGCCCGAACTTGGAGTAACACTTCCGACCAGCCCCAGAAACGCAGAGGAACTTGGGCACTCGCTGTTGGCTTCCAGCGGTGCTGGAACTACACACCCTCACTTTTCGTACTTTGCCTGGAGCTTGCGATTGGAGCTGCTGTGAGATGGGACAAAAGGGGTGAGCTATCCAGGGCAGTGTTCTTCCCAGGATGGTTACAGGCAGAGAGGGAAGGAAATGATTAAATGGATGTGAAAGCCACAGAAATGCAGAGCCAATGTTCACTGGCTTGCTTTGGTTCAAAATGAAAACAATCAGTGACTTTCCTGTGAGTTGCACGTAGCTGTTTGCACTTGCAGCATTTCCGACCAGGAGTTTGGTTCATCCCAAGCTTTTTCTTAGGGATAGTGTTCAAGATAAAAATTGTTCTGCTGCGGAGCCTCTACTAGAAATGCTGACCTCTGAGACTGGTTTTTGCTGGGTGGGAGGGAGGGGTGAGACATAGTATACAAACCATATACCAAACATCTGAAGGACAAGATTGCAGCGCCAGTGCTGTTCTGGTGGAGGAGTGTTCTCATAAACACAGTATGTGCAGGTCACAACCTCCACCTCCTCCTTCTCTTTGCTTCTCATAACTGAAGCCAAGTATGCTTGCAAAAAATTGTTTCTGAAACTCCCAAGGCAGACATGAAAAGATTGGGCGAGGACTAGGTTATGCGCTTTGATATTGCACATTAAATGCCCTGTGTGGCTTTTCACAAACCTTGTCCAAAACATTAGGCTTACATATTAGCCAGAAACAGTGTGGTACAGTATTAACTCTCGGCGGTAAGAAATTTCAGCCTTCAGGGTACTGTGGAATGAAATGATAATTGCCTCAGTCTAGTATTTGGAAGGAGCCTTTCCTGCACAGTGGCCTCAGGAGTCCTAAAATGCGTGGTGCTTCTTGGCTCTGCCAGCCCAGACAAGTGAGCAGAGGGGTTTGAAAGATGTCACACTTCAGGAGTGTACTTGAGAAGAAGGCTGTGTTCTCACTTGCCTTGCCCAAAGTAATATGGGAATTCATTGCAAAACAGATATTAGTACTTAGAAGATACTGTCCCAACCCTTGGCTGCACTTCCTGGTGTCTGTCCCAAACTGGATGCCGATTTGACCTGGTGGGGCTTTGATCCAGACTATGGAGACAGAGTTTGATGAGGTCAATGCAAATGTGAGCCAGTGGCAGGGGATGTGGAAGGCCACTGACCTGCCAGCCTCCAACAGGTCCCACAAGACCTTTTCTGTCCTCTGATCCTCACAGCAGCAGCTTTGCTGAAGAAGGGTCTCAGAGTGGGACCATTCCATTCACAAACTGCATCCCTTCCTTGGAGAAGGTCTCTTCAGGTGTGCAGATCTGTAGCAAGACACCTTTGCAGGCTGTTACCTGTTTAAGAATTTCACTGGAGCACGTGGTGCAGAGCAACTGGCAAAATGTTCTGTCCTCCATCATTCAGGGGACCCGTTCTTCTTCTGGCTCCTATTACTGGGAGAGCTCTGTCCCATCATCCCAGAGAAGGGAGCAGGATGGACGAGGGCTGCTCAGCCGTGGTGTCACAACTGACCCTTCAGAGATTTCCCTCAGTTCCATGAACCTTCCTTGTGCTGTGGGCCTTCTGGTGATATGCACTGCTCTGTGGCTTGCAGCAGAGGCAGGGACTCATCTCACAACTGTGCTAGACATCTGGGAGCATTTCTGTATTTCTCAGGGCCTCCAGGCAGTTAGGAGCATTGGGTGGAAGGGTGGGGAATTGTAATCTTCACATGGATTTTGGAACACTGACAGGAGAGAACATCCATCCCATCAGCCTGACAGGATAGAGCCTTTTCCAGTATCTTTCCAGATAGGAGACATCACATTGCTAGATTTCTAGATGGACCTGAATACTCTTGTAGTCAAATAGTAGAAGTTCTGTTTTTTGCCATTTCCCACCATAAACATATGCAATCTCCTTAAGACACTGTCTAGGGTGGGATCCAGCACAGGGAGACCACAAACAGGCAGGATCAGTCATTTTTGTGACAGTTTTTGCACAGAAAGAAGTCCTTGAGTGACACGGCACTTGGGGCTTCCCTGCTTGTGGTAGATGGGCTTTGAGGTGTCTGCATGCCCTTGCACATCCTTTCAGTCCAAGAGAGAGCAGCCTTTTGAGATAGCATCTAAGAGATCCAGGAACATATGTTTCCAGCAGTGGGTCCTAACTGTGTTTGATTGCTCTTGGGATTTTTAAATTTTTTTTGTTCAAGTGGAGCTGGAAAGGGAAGACTTGTTTTGCACATCCTGTTGGATCTTTCTTTGATATTAAATAGCAAAAGGAATGAGCACGTTCTCAGCCCTGCAGAGTTTGCTTTGATCTTGTCCTTGGTTGTTTCCCAGACCTCTCAGATGTGATGTCTGTGTTTTGCACAAAAATCAAGAAGCCATACAGAAAAATGTATTTCCGCAGCAGGCAAAACTTCCTGCTGGAGGGCAAAGGAAGACAGTTGAGAACAGTTTGAAAGGATGGAAAGAACCCTTGCTCTACCTGCACTTGGCAGATGGAGGGATCCAGCTGGTCCATTCTGGAGTGGGCTTTATGTGGGCAAGACTGTTGGGGATGTCTGGATAAAAGGCATCCTACGTGACTGCCAACTCCTTGAAGCCGCCTGGCTGGTCTTGCTGCTGTGCCAGAAGAAAAAGCTGTCTTTTTGCTCTGGGGGAGGAGGCAGTGATGCCATGGTGCACCCTACTGGCTGGGCTCCTGCTTTGATCTCACACTTGCCATCAGAGCTGGCCCTGGGTTTGTCCTGCTCCCTGACAAGGCACCACTACCCTCATCCCGTCTTTACCTGTGTGTCCCAGCAGCCTCTTTGTAGCTAATGGCAGTGCTGAGGATGCAGGAGGCAGATGCTGTGAAGTTTTTCATCTGCTTTCCAACACTGCCTTTAAACAGATTGTCTGTTTGCTCTCTGCCTATGAAACTGCAGCTCAGGTCTGCTGCCAGGTCTTGCAGGCAGGGCGGGTCCAGACACAAAGCAGAAGATTGCTGTGGGGCAGGTACAGGCGGTCAGGGGTGCCTCCTCTGGTGGCCCCCTTGGTAGGAGAGGAGGCTGCTCTGACAGCTGGGGAGCTGCCCTCTGTCACTGCTGTCACACAGCTGTGCACAGATGTTCAGAAGTGCCTCTTAAGGAGCTGGTGGCTTCAGGAATGTAGGCTAAAATTCAGTTTGCAGTGGGGCTGTTTGCAGCCAGCTGGGACCTGGGGCAGGAGGGCTGTGGTACCCACTGCCATGCAAAGCCAGCTGGCATAAAGAATTAAGGTTGCATGGCTCAGCTCAAACCAGGCAGAAAAACAACCTCAAAGCACCAATCCCATTAAAAAAAAGCTATCAGGATTCCTGATGATGATCTCTGAGCTGAAAAATACCAGGCACCGACTTATTGCCTAACCAATGCAGGAAGAGACAAATACCCCTGAGTCTTTCTTATCATTAGCTACCAGCAAATACCTGCTTTGAGAGACATGTTGTGACTGCTGGAAATACTGCCAAAGTTGCCTCATTATATGGTTTGAAGTCCCTAATGCTTGTTCCAACAGGGTCAGGGTCTCCAGGTTGTTTTGTTGTTGTCAGTCAAGGCTTTCTCTTTGTGTTATGCTCCCTTCTGTCTTGGTGGAAGCCAAACTCTTGTTCTTGCTCAAATGCAGTGTACCACAAAGCAGCTCTCACCAAACTTCAGAGGACAGTGTTTTACTCTCAGGGGAACTGGTGCTGCTTTGTACCTACCTACAAAGACCTCCTGCGGGTAGAATCTCAAGGCCTCTCTGTGTGAAGGGTAAATTTGCTGCCTTGCCAAGCAGTCTGCTTTATTTCTGTTCATCTGAATATGGTTTAAAACTCTGTGGCTCCATGAAAGTGTTTTCCCAGCACTGGGAACATGCAGAGCTTTTCCTTACGATGATGAGGGCTCACAGGATGCCTCCCACAGATGAACAGCAGAACCGGGAGAGATTCTTTTACAACTGGCTGTAACCAGCATTAAACTTGTCTAAATCTCACCAGCAAGGAGATCCCAGTTACTGAAGCTGTGCTGTCCTCTCAGAGAGGTATCATTTAGGCTTCCCAGGAGCCCAAGTGGCATCCCTCATGGCAGGTTTTTTTGCTAAGGTGCCACACACCAGCTCTGGGGCTCAGAAGAAGGTTGGTGCAAGTTTCTCAGGTGTCCACAGGGTTTAAAAAAACCAGGTTGATGGATGTAGGATTGTGACTGCCAGGCTCTTGTGGAGACTGGAAGCCCCAGAGGCAAATATATCGCCCCCCAATTCCTGCCAATTTACCCTATCAGTGATTTTGCTTTGCTGATGATGCTTCACTGTTCCATAAAGGTTTATCTGTGCTGGAAACAAAGAAGTGCCAGGTTCCCACAGGTCAACTTCAAAACAAGAAACATGAATCACATCTGTTGGCTCATTCCATCCAAATTCAGCTGTTGAGGCTTTGCTAGAAATACCTTTGTTTTGAGTGTGGTTTGTTTTATTTTTTTAATCCACTACCAGAGTAGAACAAAAACAGGAGTTTGGGAAAAAAAAAAAACAACAAACTTGTGGGAAATGGAAGACTGCTGTTATCACTGAGATTAGCTCATCTTCTCCTGATACAGCTGCCTTAAGTACGAAGGCTCCCAGCTCTAGACATCACAAAACATAGTTCATAGCCAGGCACATTCTGCAAGAAAGTCTTCTAGATTTGTTAACAAGAGGCTTAGTTTACTTTACTTCTTTCCTCCCATTCTTCCTTTTCTGGATTTTAGGGGACTTAGAAGAATATACACATTTCATGAGTAGTTTTGTCTTTGCTGGGGATTTAGAAAAGTTTATGCTAAGTCACCTGTGGTTGGAAATGAACCGAGTTCCCTGATTCTCCTGGGAATCTGGTTTGAGTTTCTTCATCAAGTGGGAGTGAGGGTCTTGCAGCCATGGCCTGCTACCTGCTGTCTTCCACTGCAAAGCAAAATGTTGCTTTTGTAGGTGGATCTTTCCAGTACTTTTATGCTGCGTCCTGAGAGTCTGTGGCTGAGCACTCTGGGGTGGATCCCATCAGGGCCCACAGACTTGGGAGTGTCTAATTGGCACAGCAGGTCACTAATAGTTGCAGCAGCCCTCTTGTTAGAGGGTAGGAATGAGCCAAGACACAGACTTCTTGTTTATCCCAGCATGAAAAGTATCCTGGCTTATTCCTCTTTACAGCTCAGCCATCCTGACTCCAACCACTCACTGACTCTGGCTGCAGCAACTCCTACTGGAGGTTTCCCTTGCAGCCTCTGACTGCTGGTTATTTCTTGCTAAACTATGACTGCATGTGTTAGTTTGCAGACTCTGAACACAGGCTTTTACCTAACTAGACTGTCACTGCAGTTTCCAACAACAGGCTCTAACTGCAGACCCAGACTAACCTCACAGCAGTGATTTTCTCTCCCCAGGACCCTTCTTCTTCATGATCCTCTTGTTCCCTCTTCCTCAAGGTTCCTCCTCCTTCATTATCTTCATAATCCCCCCTCACTAGCTAACCCACTCCCTTTTATCACACTTACCTGTATTGGATATAGCTGTGACTCATCAGGGATGAGGTCACCTGTATTCTTTTCTCCTACAACTAATCATTTTGTCATGGATTATGGGGGCTTCACTTATCTCCCCATCACCAACTTCCACCTCTGGGAGATGGGTATCCTGAGGACAACTGGCCCTGATATTAAGACAAAGAATGCATTAAGTGCCTCTGCCTTTTTCTCATCCCCTGTCACTACACTACCCTCTGCATTCAACCAATGATAGAGACACTCCTTGACCCTCCTTTTGCTGCCAATGTATTTATAGGAACTTTTTTTGTTGTCTTTAACTGTAGCAGCCAAATCAAACTCTAGTTGGGCTTTGGCCTTTCTAATTTTCTCCCTACATAACCTCATAACACCCTTATAGTTGTCCCATGTTACCTGACCCTTCTTCCAGAGATGATAGATTCTCCTTTTTTTCCCCTAAATTCCAGCCTAAGTTCTCTGTTTAATGAGGCTGGTCTTTTTCTCTGGTCTTTCTACAGTTGGGGACAGTCTGCTTTTGAATATTTAACAATTCATTTTTTAAAACACATCCAGCCTTCCTGGACTCCGTTTTGTGTCATGACCGACTCCTGAACACTGCTGTTCATTGCTCTCAGTATTCAAAAATACTGGTTTTTTAAAATTCATGTGTAACTTTGGAGGCTTCCACTGTCGTATCACAGGTCATAAATTCCTCCTTAAAAGGCATCCCACTATTTAAAAAGGTTTTGGTTCATTGGAGCTTGAGTTTTTATGGTTACTGTGCTAAAAGCTATATGGAAGTTGTTTAATATATTACTTGTCAGAGTCCTAGAGAGCAGCAGTATGTCACAGACTATGCAAAACCTTCACTTCTCAGGAGGATCCTGTATTTCACCTGTGTCTTCATTCTCAATCATTACAGCATACCCAAATTCACTAGGAAGGAATGATTACTGATCAGCAAATTCCACCCTATGTTTGTTTTTTCTGTTACTGGAAAGGCATGCTGTGTTTAAAAAAAAAAAGTGTTTAATCCTTTGTTGGGCTGAGGTTGACTGAGGTTAGAACTAAATAGGAGATTACTGCGTAACAAGTCTAATCAGGTCGGATTTTTGAAAGCCCTGCTTGCTTTTCCATGCATAAATGCTGCCATGCCTTTTTTCTGTGTCTCCCACTGTAAGCTTTTCACATTCTTCCCAGGCTTTAACTCATGGAAGCAGATGATCTTTAAGGTCCCTTTCAACCCAGACCATTCTATGATTCTCTGATACGAAGGTCATGCACAAGGTCTGAAGGCAGCGTTCCCAAACCATGGTCCAACAGCAGGGCTGGCATTTCCAGTGGCAGTGGTGTGCACCACACTGACCCCAGTGCTGTGGAAAGCAGGAGTTGCTCCCTGGCAGAAGGATGGCCCAGGGCCCTTCCTCACGCTGACTCGGTCTCAAGTCTCCAGGGTTTGGGGCAAAGCTGTGTTCCTGTTTGCAGCCTTTCCAGGGCCTGCTGAAGGCTGAGGGGGAGCATCCAAACAGACAACAGCAGTCCAACACTCACTTCCTCCTGTAACTCCTTAGTCTCTTCAAAGGCAGGTTACAGGAGGATGAGAAATTACCTTCAGAAGAAGGTAAAAGAGGAGACTTGTAAATCTACCAGAAAGGCAGCTTTGGGAGTGGGGAAGGCCAGGAGCTGCTTGCACTTCCCGTCTGCTTCTGCTTCTCACAGGGCACTGACCTGGGAGGGAGCAGCTAAGGCCATGCCAGCTGAAATAACTACGTGTTGCTTATGGAAGGTTTCCCTTTTTCCATATAAAGTAATTTTGAAGGGAAAGTACTTTACCAGCAGCTTAGGAGATTGGAGATGGTTTATTTTCAGACTTGCAATAGCTTCTGAGAATGAACAATGTTCAGCTTTTGCTTGGGTTTGTCCTCTTGGGGAGTGTTCCCAGCCTGTGTGTGACCTGGGGCTGTGGCAGGGCAGTGCAGTGTGCAGGAGGGCTGGCTGGGAGCCAAGCTGACACCCACGTGAGCTTCAGCATGTGGTACATGGCTTCGTGTGTTCATGGTCTGGGCTTCCACACACTCCCAAGCACCAGGACATAGCCCACGGTTCTTTATGTCCAGCTGATTTTTGCCTTAAGTCACATATGCCCCTTGATTTTAGCAAAAAAGTTACTGATTTGCTTGCTGTGTGATTTTTATTTGATTGTGTGTGTGAACACCAAAGGAAGATTGGTGAGGACCTGCTAACCCTTAGTTGCGAGTGACTATCCAGGTATCAGAGAGGGACAAGTGGGTAGGCTGGGACATGCCAGGTCTCTGCCAGCTGAGGCTGGGCACAGAAGGGGTGCCTGGTGTAGGAGGGGTGTCAGGAACAGATGCCAAATAGTATCCTCATCGAGGACGTCAAGAGCTCTGCTGTGCACATTGCTGTGGCAGAAAAGCAACTACATAAAACAATGGGAACTCCTTTCCAGCTGCTATTTTTGACATAACACAGGCTGTCAGTTCCCTGCAAGCTGCAGAAAAAGTGTTTTCAAGCTCTGTCCCAGGGTGAATGAGCTCTGGGGCTCTGTAAAAAGCTCCTTCCTGGGCCAGGGAGAGCTGTTTGTTTTACAAACAATGGGCAGAGCACAGAGGAAATGCTTGAAGTGCCTGTGGAGAGCAGCTGATCTTCATCAACAGCCTGGGCTGTCATGTCAGTCAAGGAGCTCCTGTGCAGTCAGGGAGCATCTGTATATCTATAGTGTCCCCAGCAGGACAGCAGGGACCACTCAGCCACCTCGATGGTAGTGATCATTTTTATGGGCAGGTGCATCCCTCAGGTCTTCAGCCTGCAGGAAGCTGAGGGAGAAACCATCTCCCTGTGGGCAGTGCTGCCAGTAGAGCAGCAAGGCCTCTGAGGTGCCGGCTGTAGGATGATGGTGGTGGGAACTCCTTGCTGGCAAGAATCAAGACATCTGCCCTGTATGAGGTGGGCTTGTTTCCAGTCCTGGCTTTGCTCCCTTCACAAGAACTCCCAAAGCAAGAGAGGCACTTGGAGGAGGGAATATCCTCACATCTTCTGAAGTGCATGCTCCGCCATCCCCTGCCTCTCCTGTTGTGTCAAGTTGCAGCATCATCTGTCTGCCTCTGTCCACTTTAGGGGACTGTGGGAGGGAGCATGAGTGGATCCAGCACAGGCAGTAAGCAGGGTGGCTGCCATGCACCTGGGTGTCAGCTCACTGTGGTGAGAGTTTAGTTACTGCTGTGGCCAGTTGTGATTTGACTTTAAATCTGATGACTCCTTGACCTTTCTCATTTATTTATAGTGGCGGAAGAAGCCCAGCTCTAGAGTTTTGGCTGTATGGATTTAAGTCAAATGTCCAGAGAGAGCACAGTGACTTTTCCCATGACACTTGCTGCATCTCTCAGGATGTGTATTCCCTCCTGGCCTCAGAGCTGTGTCAGATACAGGCAGAGGCCTGTGACTGCTTTCAGCTCATTTTGCAGCCAAATGTGGAACGTCATGTTCTGCCTGGTTGGATCAGGATGTACATCCCGAGCTCAGGACTAGCTTGTAACAGCCAAGCTCTCACTGTGCTGTGACTGCTGTGCCAAGCCAGACAGGACTTTGCTGTAAAGCTGTGCAGGCACTTCCTCTGTCCAAGAGGATAAACAATTTCTCCTTACCCAGGAGGTGGGTAGAACTTCCTTGTTCCTTTTCCCCTGACAGCAGTTGCTGCTGAAAAATCGTGATGTGACCTGTTCAACCTGGCAGGGTGAATAAACACCTCTGGGCAAGTGGGTGTCTGAACTCTTGGCACAGGGGGAAACTCAGCAGTAACCAAGACTGAAACACCTCAGGCAGTGGATTTAGTGGTGTGCTGAATGCTGCCAGTTCCCAACCAGGGGAAAATTGAGCCAGATCCTAGATGAGGATAAAAATGGCTTAAAATCCATGTGGCTTTTAATGTAAGAGTCAGGATCTCTTGTCTTCTGTGGTGAGAGATGGTGATCATTGGAGGGCATTTGTGTTTGTCCTGTCTCATGGAAGAACCCCTGTGACAGGATGGTGTCATACAGGGGCAGACCTAGCCCTGCCAGCTGGGCTTTAGGAAAGCTCTGCTTTAGGAAAGCCAATTTGCATGTAGAGGGCTGGACAACAGAATAAGGGCAGCAGCAGCAGGCTTTGCTGGGTGCATATCAGCTGGAGGTCCCACGAAGAGGATGGGCCCAGCCCAGCTGCCTGGGGACATTGTGTCCCATCAGAGCTTCCAAGCACCTTATTATACCTATTGTTTAAGGGACACCAGAAAAAGAACAGCTGGACTGTGCAAGAAATGCTGCACTGGGTAAGGGGAGCAGAGTGCGTGACCTGAGGTGGCCCCATCCTGGGAATGGCAACATCCTGGGATGGCCACTGTGGGGTACTCGGGGGAAAAGCTTCAGCAGGGTGTTGAAATGCTGCTTAAATCCTCTTCTCAGCTGAGACACTCATCTCTGTACAGATGAGGAGCACCTGGGTTGCGGTGTCTGCCAGGAAACCAGCTCATGCTGACTATTAGGTGTGGTTTCAACCATGGTCCAGGGCTACACATAAAACTTTTCTGCTTCTCCACAGCTGCCTCTTGTTAAAAATAAGAACTGGGATATTTCTGTAACAGAGAATGTTGAGTGCAGCCACCCCAGTCTCTTAGAAGCTTCTCACCAGCAGGCTGTGTACAGTCATTCCTGGAAAGAGAAGTCTCGAAAGAGAAGAACAAACACTTCTCTGGGTTTGCACCAGCTGCTCAGGAGCAGGGAACCACCTCAGCATCTCTTGGACTAAAACAGAAGCATGGCTGATACTCTTTGTCTGGTGATACCCCCCAGAGCATGAGGAGGAAGAAGACACCAGCTTTCTGCTGCAAAATGGTGCGGTGGGATGCAGTTGAAACCTGCATCCCACTGTCTGCAACAGGGCTGCCAGGTAGAGTGCACATGCAGGGCTGAAATCAGTGCAGATTCAGGACCCCATAAGGAACATCAGGACCTGTATCTGCCCCTCTTTTATGGGACTGAGGATGAGCTGGGTGTGATCTGTGAGCCAGTATACCCAGGAGCTTCTGTCAGGTTGGCTCTGGAGTACCTGTCTGCATAGGAAATGCCTTCTCCTGATGGAGTGTAATGGGAGCTTTAGTTTCCTGTTACTTCAGAATAGAAGGGGGAAAGCTGTTTGTGGAGTTCTTAAAGCTATCAATAACTGGAAATAAACACTCTGTGCTCCTTTGGTCTGCACTTCCTACTGTGAGGAATTAATAGCTGTGTTTTGCAAAACAGCCTCGCTAAAGAGAGATTGAACAGAAAAGGCCTTTCTTCCCTTCCTGGGATAGGGGTTATGTCTCCAGCATTTCCCAGCCTGAGGGGTAAACATCTCCAGCCAGATCTGCAAAACAACCCTGCTCCGATCTGCTTTAGAAGCAACTCCCTATTTAACCAGGAGTTAGAGCTCTCTGGAGAAAAACTGAGCTCTGCATTCACCTACTCCCTTCCCAGATCTCGCCCATGGAGAGCTCTGGCCACCACCCAGCCGGCCTTCTTTGGCTGAGCATTGCACACAGGAAAAACAGGAACAGCATAACATGGAATTCTGCTAGCCCACAGCCATGGGATTGAAATCATGCTGGGAGAAATGATGCTGCAAAGTTGGGCAAGCTCTTCATGGCACGATAGAGTGGGATGCACTCTGTCTCCTGAGGGTCCCTTCCTCTATGCCAGCTGACTTGGTGACTGCATGGTAAACAGAGCCAGCAGCTGGTAGAGTTCTGCTTAGCCTCTGAGATAACAGAATACAAACTGTATTTTACTTCTAACCTCAACCTTGCAAGGAGGAGGACTCATCACTTTAACTGCTCAACACTTGAGTTTTTATCTGGGGCAAGCGCCCATTCGTCTGGATAGCTCAAGGCTGGATGTGTGTCACTTTGGAGAGAGAAGTGCTGTGATGTGGGATCAGTCCAGTGAACTTTGCTCCTAGCAGGGATCACCTTCACCTCAGCCTCAAAACCGTGACTGGCTACCACTTAAAAGGCTTAGCATGGAAGCAAGTTTGCAGTCACCTGGGACTTAAAAGCTTTTCTCCCTGTTTGCAGGACCCTCCATTGTGACTCCTCCTAAGGACATCTGGAATGTGACAGGAGCACAAATCTACCTGAGCTGTGAAGTCATTGGCATCCCAACCCCTGTCCTCATCTGGAATAAGGTAAGGGCCCTGCTAAGAGCTCTTAGAGCACAGCAAACGTGAGGTGGTTGAAAGTGCCTGGTAAGCACAAAGGCCATAGCAGATCCCTCTGTAGAAACACACCTCTTTGATGAGGTCTCTCATCTCTGCATTTCTGTCCACCCCCAAACATCTGGTTTTGCTTAATTTTTAGACATTATTTAGAAAATAAACTCTTGTTGATCCCGAGCCAGGACAGGACTCGTGTTTCTCTTGGTAGCGCCTGGTATTCTGTGCATGTAGGGAATGTCCCTTGACCTGCTGTCACCTTCACCCTGCTGGCAGCAGTGACTCTGAGGTGGCTAGACATCGCCCACGTCGGGAACAGGAACCACATGGGGCAGTCATTTAACTCCAGTAGCCAGCAGCATGTTGATTTTGGCAGCACTGGTAACATCTGGCTTAGGATGGGGGCCAGTGTTGAACGGAGAGGATCCTGGCTGGAGGGCTGAGCGCCACTGCATGGCTCCTCCAGCCTCCTCAAGTGCCACAGGTTTGTGCACACTTGTGAAGGGTCTTAAAATTAAGCTGAAACACTACTACTTAAGGATACTACAGAGAAAAAACCTAGTTTGGCCCAAAATTGGTTGTAAGACAGCAACCTTTATTTGTAGGGGTTCAAGAGCAGACTGTCAGGTGAGCATACAGTGTGGGCTTGTTGACTCAGGCAGCGAGTTTTGCTTGTTTATAAATAAATGCTGAGTTTACACTGGCTGTTAATGCTGTTCTACTTTTCATGCCTCTTCCTCATGGCTGAGAGACTGCTTGACCTGGTGGTAACAAGGGCTGAGCACCACTTATCCTGTGCTGTGCTCTGGGCTCAGATACTGGGGAAAGACTGCAGTGCTGCTTTCTCATTGATCCCATGCCTGCCAGGAGGGACTGCCTGGATTGCTGCAACAGAAACAGGCAGGGCTGAACACACCCTTGGGAAGACACACACAAGTTCTGTGAGGCCAGATGAGCACTGGACATATTGGCACACCCTACTGCCCAGCACCATCCGTACCAGAAAACTGTGCCACTGTTGCTGCTGGGGTGAGGGGAACACAGCCTCAGGGCTGAGGCACTGGGGTGGTGTGGCTGCACTGTACAGAGGGTAAGGTGAAACTCTGACACTAGAGATACACTGCTGCTGCACAAAACACATTCATGTATATTTAATGTTGATCTGTGTGCAGGTATGGTTCAGCATGCAGTTCCAGCATAAGTAAACCCCAAAGTTCTTACCCATTCCTGCATCTCTGTTTAGATAATTCGAGGACAGTATGGTGTCCAGAGGATGGAGCTTCTGCCTGGGGACCGGGAGAACTTGGCTATCCAGACCCGTGGTGGCCCTGAGAAACACGAAGTGACTGGCTGGGTGCTGGTAAGTACTCTGTGTATGCACAGGGCTGCACAGACAGCAGAGTGCAGTTTGCAAACTGCTCATGAACAAAGAACAGTACAGGAGACAAATGGCAACAGACAGGGCATTTAGAGGAAAACAACCTGTGTGAGTTAGAGAGGAAGGGCAAGGGTGGCTGCTGGTCTTACCTGGTGCATGCACCCTTCCTCTGACTAACCTGCAGGAGAAGTGTGCAAAATCAGACGGGGAGGAGAGGGTCTGACACAAAGAAGTTCTGTAAGATACCTGAAATCACCTCTACCAGTGCACAAGATGCTCACTGGGGGAGCGGGGTGTGTTTCTTCCCTTAGATATCTCCTCTGAGCAAAGAGGATGCTGGGGAATATGAGTGCCATGCATCAAATGCCAAAGGAGAGGCAACAGCTTCTGCGAAAATCCACGTTGTGGAAACTCTGCATGAAATAGCCCTGACCAAAGGTTGGTAAATGTGGCTGAACACTCAGCAGCTCTCTCCCTTAACAGTTTATTGTTATTTGATACAAAAGGACTACCTCTGTTTAATGCTCTCAAAAAAAAACCCAACCCAACAAACCCTCCCCCCCTAGAAATACCAGTTTAACGTGCCTTTTTTTTTTTTTTTTTTTTCACTTGACAAAACATTCCAGCAAATCTTAGCTGCTGGAGTTCTCAAGGGGTGGGTAAATAACCCCCCACATGCTGTGAAGTACTGTAAATACCAAAGTAAAATTAAGAAACACTTTCTGGGTTTTTTATAGAGCAACTCCCAGTGGGTTTCCAGCCCTACATTTGTATCATCCTTTCAGTGTTGTCTGGATGCCTTTGAACCTGCTCCTCTCTCCTGGGAGCAGTGTTGGCATGGCAGACATTCCAGTTCTTGCCATGTTCTCTGCATGCTGGGATGTGAAACCTCTGAGATTTGCCACAGCATGTCCTCTTTGCTAGGCTGTGTGCAAAGCTGGTGGCAAACCAACCAACCTCATCCCAGCTGCAGAGGATGGCTCAGTCCCACAGCCACATGATAAACTTTGGAATAAACCTGGAGAGCCAGAACAGTAACTGTAACCCTGCTAGAGGCAGAGGGACAGGAAATAAAGCACCTGGCTAGAGAATACTGTGCTGCCCAAATCTCCTACTGGACATAATCCTTAGTTTTAATCCTCACTAGCTTTATCCAAACTATACAGTCTTGACTTTTTGTGCCCTTATGTCTGTGAAGAGCTAAAATACTACCCTTAGAAGAACATTAGCAGCAACTGGCACTGAAATGAGAGCTTACAATGAATCCAAATATCATGCATAAGAATTTTGCTAATGGTTTTAAGGTAGTCTCCAATCCCTTTTCAAACATCTTACTTATGGATGTGAATGAAATTGAGTTTTACTGAGTTGTGGCATGGACAGCACGCTTATACCCCAGAACAGAGGATGTTCACTCCCTCTCTCACAGTAACTACTGCGAGGTTGCAGTACTGTGCAGAGTGCCTCAGTTTGTTTCTTACACACACCCAGCACATGCTACAGCTGGTTCTTTTCAGCTGTATGAAAGCTGTAAGGCATCTGGAGCTAAGTGATAAGTAAATGTAGACTGCCACCTTAAAGGAAATAGATAAAGTTAATGGAACAAACTGTCAGACACCATAGCTACACTGTGAGAGTCTGTGTGCATGACCAGGTGATCTCAGCACAGAAAAACGTGTCTATTATCATGCCCCTGCAGCAGGGAGGGAAGGAAAGAAGGCAGGAAGGAAGGAGGGGTCAAGTCTCACCCTCAGCCAAGAGATCCCAAAGCTATTGCCAAACTTGTGATATTCCCCCTTGGAACAGGACAGAGTGTAACATGTTTTTGTTTTTCCACAGATGATGGTGCAGAGCTGTGATGTGAGGACTTTCACTTACGGACAGTTTTAAATTAGTATTTTGGAAAGCTGCAAGCTCTGGCTTTTTCTAGCTGACTAATCAGTCCCTTTTAACTCCCTTTTTCTTTGAGTCCCAATTTGCTTGCACACTTCTTTCAGAGATACACAAATAGTTGCACAAGTTTGATTACAAATTTTAATTCTATTTACAGGAAATAAACATACTTTTGAACAGCACACAGCAGATGAGTAAAACTGTAATTTTGAATGCAACGTATACAAAATGAAACAAAACCTGAGCACTTGAGTCTCATAATTAAAAAAAAAAAGCCCTTTTAAGGCTAAACACTCATCATACGAGGTGCAATACTCATAGACATCAGTTCTTGGAAGAGGAGTTTGCAAGCGTAGGGCATCCGAACCAAAGATATCTGGAAAGACATTTCAAAAGTCTTGTCATAAACACTCATAAAACATCAACTTCCACCATCCTTTACACAAATAACTTGTTGAGTTTTTGGCTTAAAAGCAAATCTGGAGTTATGCCTGAAAGCATTTAACAAGAATTGCTCAGAGACAGTACCAAAGCAAGAAGGAAGGTGAGACTGTCTGTAGGGGCTACACAACAGCTCTGAGGAACACATTTTTAATGTAAAAATGCAGTCAAGGGATCTGATTCTAAACAAGAGCTGTTTAACACAGAATATGTGCATAGTAGAGTGTGCCTGAGGTGCATAAATGCAGGTAAGGTTTCCAGCACACGTCACTCTGTAACCCCAGTGCCATTGTTAAGAGTTTCAGCAGTCAGTCCCTAGCACAAAAACATGCCTGTTCGAGGCAACTATTTTTATCTCTGCCACCACTCTCCCTTGACATACTTCTGTAGCCAAGCATGCACTGCAGAGCTTTTATTAAATTAAAAAAAAACCACCAAAGTGCAACACAAAAGACCTCCCGTGGGGACCCAGCTTCGCAAGCATAAATATCTTCATGGGACAGTCACAAGGGCGATGCCTCTAAATTCCTGTGATTCTGAGTTTTACTTCTAAAAATAAGCTCTCGAGCATTTAAAGTCTCTGTTCAACACTTGAACAGCATTTCCTGCCAAATGACATGCCAACACTATAAAAATAAAGGAAGCATCCAAATTGACTACAACGCTATAAACACTTAAAACAGTTAGGAAACTAAAACAGCAATTGTTCTGGTGCTTCTTTAAATATTTACTTCCCTATCCTCCTGCTTCACTCAAGTGGCATTTCCTCCTGCCCAGAAGGAGAAACAATGGCTGATGAAAACCACACGTACCTGGGTTTTATTACGGCATCCGCGGCATTCGTAGGTGTGAGTCCTCGTGTTTGCAATTGCCATGATTCCACAGAGGTTACACACATGGACCTGGTATGGGTCTGAAGCTTCAAATAATCTTTCTCTCAAGAACTGGGCTGCTCCGTGAGCAATCTGGCAATCTCGTTCCATTTCTCCAAAGCGAAGGCCACCATCACTAAAAGGAAGAGAAAAACCCCTCAACTTTCGAGTTCACTAGCAAAATAATCAGTTCTTGTTGGTGGAACAAGTATCTGTATTGCAAGGCAGGAGGAAAGCTGTGCATTAATTTTCCTCTAACACCGCAGAATAAAACTGTGAAAACAGTAATTAATAACTGCTGATGAGCATTTCTACAGCTGGTATCTGACAGCCATAGCACAACCATACAGCAAAATGAAATGTACAATTAAATCATCCTCTCCTTATCTGTGGTGGGTTTAACCTTGGCTGTCTGCCAGATGTTCCCCAAACAGCTCTCTGGTCCCTACCAAGTCAACAGGACATGGGGAGAAAGTAAGATGGAAAAGCTCATGAGTGGACATAAAATCAGAGACTGATTATCAACTATTGTCACAGACAAAACAGACTCAGCATGGGGAAACTGAGTTTTTCACCCATTAAAAAGGGAGTAGGATGATGAGAAACAAAGACAAAACTAAAAAGTTCACCTCCCCAACCTTCTTCCCAGGCTTACTTCACTCCTTCATTCCCAACTCCTTCCTCCCCACCTCCCTGTGATGACTGGGAGAACGGGGACTGCAGTCAGTGCATCACAGCTCCTCTTGGCTGCTCCTTTCTCCTCACAATTTTTTCCTGCCCCAGCACGTGGACCCTTCCATGGGATAGTCCATCGCAAACTGTTCCAGCATGGGCCCTTCCCATGGGGTACAATCCTTCAGGAACAGATTGCAGCAGCAGGGGTCCCCCATAGATCATACCTCCTACCAGGAGCCTGCTCCAGCATGGGCTTTCCACAGGCTGCAGGGCATTTCCTGTTGCATTTCCTCACTCTTCTCCCACAGTTGCTGCATAGCATTTTTCACCCTTTCTTAAATATATTCTCACAGAGGTGCCACCAGCACCACTGCTGGGCTCAGCTCTGGCCAGCACTGGGGCTGTGTCCAGCACAGGGCAAGCCCACGTCCTTTCTCAGAGAGGTCACCCCAGAAGTAGCTCCTGCTACCAAAACCTTGTCACCTGCACCCAATTCAAGATCTTAAGCCAAACACATGAAAAAGTGGGTGGCTATCTGGGGTGAGCTAATTAAACTGCAAAGCTGCAGCAACTACTTGTTCAGGGCTAAAAAAAACTGGACGAGAAAAACAAAACACCATACAGAAAGTAACAGGGATCCTTACCGAGATCTGCCTTCCATGGGCTGTCTGTTAAGGATCTGGATTGGCCCTCGTGCACGAGAATGGATTTTGTCGTCCACCATGTGCTTCAAGCGCTGGTAATAGGTAGGACCAATGAAGATCTGGGATGTGATTTTTCGACCAGTGAAGCCATTGTAAAGGACCTGAAGAAGTCAATACAATCATAAGCCTTACTCCCCCTCAAATGTGTATTAAAAATTTGCAGTGAATTGATACTTTGATTATACCTCATTTCCTCTTAGATGATAGCCATAATCTGATAAAAGGTTGGAAATCTTTTGCACATTGACAGCGTCGTTAAAAGGTGTAGCATCACCAATTTCTCCCTTGTTTGCAGACACCTACAGAAAAGAGATTTGGAAAGGTTTGTCAAGTTTCTGAAGGACTGGTTAGAACACATTTAGCTGTTTTAATCGTAACTCTTAATACTGGAATTTGAGATTCCACGCCAATGGTAGTACTCTATCTCTCTGTTTGTCTGCCACATATTTTAAAAAATACACACTATAAACAATTTTGCTACTCCTTTTTCTAGGTCAGGGGAAAGTATCTGGAACAAAAGCAACAGATGAGAGAGCACACTGTAGGCAGGCCTGACCTTCTGGATAAGACTTACAGGACTGTACATCTTCTGTAAGAAACCTCCTTTTGCTATCGAGTAACTAGACAAAAATAATTTTTAAGTGAATTAACACCTACTAGATAGTACCAAAAAAAAAAAGTTCAAAGCAAACAGCAATCCCCACCAAATTTTAATTCCTATTGCTCAGACATGAAGTATAGAAGACTGTCCTTACCTTGCCCTGAAGACACTCAATCAAGTGACCAATGGTCATACGGGAAGGGATGGCATGGGGGTTGATAATGATATCAGGTGTGATGCCTTCACACGTGAAGGGCATATCCTAGAGCAGGGAAACACACAGTCAATTCCTCCCAGGACATCATGTTTAGGAAAAGTATGTGCCTGGATCCAAATTAAGTCTTCTAAAGAATTTAAAAGGCATTAAAATATGTAAGAGGCAGCTACGTCCCCTTCTAAAAATATTTTAGCTACATTTAAGTCAACATTGCACCTGAGCAAATATTCCACAGACAAGTCACTTAAGACAGTTCCAATGCTAAGATCATCACAAATCTTCAGAAGAAGAAGAAAAAAAAAGACTACCTCTTGCCTGTACTGGATACCACAGGTTCCTTTCTGACCGTGTCTGCTAGCGAATTTATCTCCAATCTGTGGAATTCTTACAGAACGTACCTGTAAGCCACAGGAAAACATGCAATTGGTAACTTAAATACAGACCAAAGATTATTGAAGCAGAAAGCCCAAACGTCAGTGCTCACCCTAATCTTGCAGAATTTGTATCCTTCCTGGTTCAGGGTTACCATGACCTGATCTACAATCCCAGTCTCACTGGTCCGCAGGAAGGTGCTGCAGTCTCTCTTGGTGAAGCGTCTGTTGGTGCTTTCCAGCTCATCTTCATTTTCTGGCAGTGTGACTGTTTTGCCAATGATGACATCATCCCCAGACACACGTACCCCAGGGGCTATCAAACCATCATCATCAAGTTTATCATAGATTGCATGTCTCATACCTTGGGGGGAAAAAAAAGGGAACAAAAAATGTAGACCCAAATTTTTCAACATACTGACTCTTGATGTTCTGCAGTAATTCAACAAGTCTGCTTGCAACTTCAGACAACTGCTAAAATATCTAATGCAAAGATCTCAACTGATACAATAATTTCTATAAAATACAGAAATGTCTGTATTAATACATCCCCAAATGATGACCGAGTCAGTTCAACATTAACTACCTTGCCCACAAAACCTTAATTTAGAAACTGAGTCTTCATCCACTCCTTTATCTTACCTTGGCAAGTTTCGCGTGTAGGCTTTTCAAAAACTTCCTCTTGGTCATACCCTTTCTTAGACTCCTGCTCTTTGTATGAGCGATAGAACACAGACCTGAAATGAAGTTATAAAGTCTTCTCCAGTGAAGCCAGCATCATTTTCCCCCATCTGCAGATCTCATTTTCACATATTATAGTTACTGTTATTAATAACAACCAAATCCAAATAATTGAGTGCATGCTGCATAACCTTTCCTCTGATCTCCTGTTAATCTGACCTTCACTGAGGAAGGGAAAACAAAAACAAAAAAACAACCCACCCAACAAAAAAGTTTCAGAGGGCATTATGTCAGTCACTTTGCAGATATTGCCAAAGTACCTAAGGTAACATGATGATTCTTGATGAACTTCAAAGACTTTTGTATCTGCTCGACAACTCAGAAGTAGTTATTATTCCTAATGATTATTCATATTTTCAGCATATCATTCTCATACTACTTTCCTCCCTATGCAACCAATTTTGCAAACTTTTTTAGGCTTCTAAAAAAAGAAGTGCACTACCTTGCAGTGCCACACTCAGTACAACTGAGCTGCAGTGAAAAACTTCCAATTTATATTAGGTTTTTTCTGGTGCTTTAAGGGTTTTTGTTTGCTGCCTCAGTTGCCAGCACACCGAAGTGCTTTCAGATACTATAATGCACAAAGTCACATCAGGCATCAGCTGTGCCAACAGCAGTTCCTTCTAAGGAGAGGAACATTCCAATCCTAACTGGTAGCAACTGTCTCAATAATAAAGACAATACTATGCTAAAATGCTACAACATTGTTCTGGTAACTGGCAAGACTAATATGAAAATACACCAGGGAAGAGTCCAAATGTTTTTTCATTAAACTGTGATACAAAGGACCCTAAAAAGAATAAAGATCAAAATGGAAGATCAAGAAGACAAAGTGGGCAGTCAGGTTTCATGGCATTTTGCTAACAAGATACACATTCACTATTTTCATTGTGTTGCTCCCTCCATCCCCATAAAAAAAAAATAAAAAGCTTCTCAAGTTGGAAGGATTTGGAGAACGGCATTTTCCAGCATACAATGAACTTTTCTGAAGCCTCTGGACAACTCAGTATAGCTTTTTTTTTTTTAATTTCAAGCAGTGAAAAAATTTACAAAGTCTTACCTGAAAAAGCCTCTGTCAACAGCAGAACGGTTCATAATAACAGAGTCTTCCTGGTTATAGCCTGTGTATGATGCAATGGCTACAATCGAGTTGATACCTACAATATGCAGAGAAAATATTCTGAAAGAATGCACACATGCCCAGACAGACACTATTTTAACTCAAAGTAGGCTTTACTCTCTACAGTGAAGATGTTCTACCCTTTCTCAGATAAAATCTCTACATCCCACACACAAAAACATGCAGTATCAACAAATGCGACTCTGGGTAGAAAAGAGTCAAGAGTGACCCCTTGTGAAAAACCTATCAAACATCAATACAGAAAATTTTTTCAGGTTTTTTTTTCAGTTAGATTTTAGCAGGGTTTTTTTGGGTAAAGTAGTTTCAGCTGCAATGCTACCAACAATTTTTTGCAGTCTAGCTGTCCAGCTACAAGCTAACACTTAACCTGTTCTTATTCTTAAACTGCACACATTCACTAAATGTTCAGGTACTCTACACACACCATTTGTGACACGTTTGAAACAAACCAAAAAAGTAGAATTTTTGTTCCATGAACATGAACTGAAAACGCACCTGCTGGTAGCTCTCTGAACCTCAAGTACTCCATGGAGCGTGTTGTTACCAGGGGCTTCTGGGGATAATACAACACATGTGCCAGAGTATCCATACGGACATGAAAGTTGGTAATGTAGACTCCCATAGCCTGTTTACCCATAGCAGACTGGTACGTGTTCCTGGGAGACTAGACAGACAAAGGGAAGACCAATAATTAGGTACACAAAGCTCTTCACACACACACACACCTGTGGGTTTTCTATCAGCTTTAAAAGCAGTATGTCAGCAGAGGTGCACTGACCTGGTTATGATCAGGGAAAGGGATAATAGATGCACACACTCCCAGGATCATGGATGGGTGAATCTCACAGTGCGTGTATGTTGAACAATACGCCACACCTTTCTCCTGCAAGTCATCTGGAGTCATTGCCAGCATCACAGTCTCTTCTTCCAGGGTGTCAATGTACTCTACTACACCACTGGCCACCAGATCCTGCCAACTGAACAACCAAGAACCAATAAAAATAGGTCTCTTCAGCAGTGACAAGAACAAGGACTTCCCTGGCTTATTACTACTACCCCTGCCTCAGTGTGATTAAAAAACTGATTAAACTACCAGGCAGAGAAAGCATCTTTGTGCTGCACAAAGCTTTAAACATTCCTCTCTCCAACCTGAGGGAACATGCAGCTTCCAAGATGGAAAATGACACCTTCAGTTGAATTTCAGGAATGTATCTCACCTGTAATTGTTATACTCTCGTTCCTTCAGTTGGTCAATGTGCCTTTTCTTCAGCAGCAACTTCTGTTTCTCCACAATTAAAAGGGGCCGACAAATTCTGCCTGCATCAGTGTAGATGCGGATTTCTCGTTCACGAATATCTCTGATCATCGAGACCTGGGCAAGACAGCAGCACCCCATGAGTACAAAGTCTCAGCTTGGAATCAGAACCACAGAGCACAAAACAGGATAACCAAATTCTCTAAAGCAAAGACTTTCCCAGGCACTATCAGAAGCAAAGAACAAAAAGTAACACTCCAACAAACAGAAGTGTTTCAGAAGATTATTTTCAACTGTTTTGTCTTTCAACTGGATCCTCTTTAAAAACACATGTCCCCCCCAAAAAAAACAACCCCACAACCAAGCAACAAATCATACGCAATCAAGCATATAATAATAATAATAATAATAATAATAATAATAATAATAATAATAAACCAAATGCTAAAATCTCCCCAAATAAAACACAAAACAAACCCAACGTGAACTATATTCAGAAAGAGACTTGCAAATAATGCTACTTGAAACTTGCAAAGTAGTATCAAGGCATTACCTTCTCTTGTCTAAAAGGACACCCAAACTCTAGATATAAACATTTATACCTCTGACACAATGATGTCCATCTGACGACGAAGCTTCCTTAGAGTATTCATCAGCTGCTCTGGATCTTTGTGTATTCCTACCCAGCAGCCATTAACAAATATCTTGGTAGCACTAGAAAGGGGAAACAAACAAATAATTATTAAAAATATCCCACCCCACCAAATAACCCCAAACCCCTAGAAGTGTTGTGCAGGATAAAAAGCTTAAATCTGTTTAAAGAGTTTTATTTGCACATACTCAGCTATTGCTGCTGGAGATATTTCTTCTAGGTTTTCCATACTCCACTCTTCCAAGAATTCCAGAATTGGGGATGGCTGAGACCCCACAGAAATATAAGCCATCAGGGCTAAGTTCTTCACAAGTCCTACAGCATGACCCTAGCAGAAACACAAAGTTAACTTGCATTTTCAAATCAAGAGGTTCCCCCAAGAAAATTCAAGAATTTAAAATGAACTCCTCAAGGAACTGGACACAAAACATGCTTTCAACCACCGAGTTATCTATAAAGCTAAATATGTGCATCAGCATTATTAAAAAAAGTGCAAGGGATCATCACAAGTGCCATGGCTACAAAATGACCATGAGGGAAAGGCAGTTAGTGTACAAATCCTTCTTTCATTACCTCAGGGGTCTCAGCAGGGCAAACCATTCCCCACAGGGTGTTGTGCAGCTGCCGGGGCTTGGCCAGTTTTCCATCTCTCCCAATCGGAGAATTCAGGCGTCTCAGGTGTGAAAGAGTGGATGCAAAAGTCAGGCGGTTCAACACCTGCACGTAAGAAGGAGTTCAGTCAGTCAAAGCTCAAGCGTGTTGCTGACAAGCATCACGACACATTAGCACAAAGGATCAATGCCCTCTAGAAATGGTGTGCTTAAAAAGAACTAAACCAGCTCTGATTTTAGCTACACTTTTTAGTTCACCTCCACTAATCTCACACTACCCCTAGAATCTCAAGCTCCTAACTAGTCTTGTATTGGCAGAAGTTTCCAGAGCATGCTTATAGCACAGCTAGACCCAGGGCTAATAAAGTCAGTGCCCACATAGTTTGTTGTGGAATACATAACTTTTATATTATAAGGTGTCACTCAAGTTTTTTTAACTGCCTGTGAAGCACAGGAAGTAACTAAAGGAAAGAAATCCATCCTCCTGGATGATTCCATGGGACTAGGAATTTACACAAAAGTGCATGATCTAACAAAAAAATCTTTACACAAGCTACACCAACTGTTTAGCAGTGAATGCAATAGTCAAAGCAAACAAACCATGACAAAAGAACCCCCTAACCACACACCTATGAAGATCCAACTGTTTGGATCTTCATCTGTGTCACATAAGGAAATTTCCTTTTTAGAATATTTCTGTTTAACATACAACATGCATGGCTGCTAAGCAATGTTAAACTCTTCCATGAGAACAGTTTTACCATAAGAACTGTAAACCTGACTAAACCCTTATTGTACCTGAGATACTCCTGCTCTGGCCTGATGAGCTTTCTTCTGGTCACCCCAGTTTCCAGTTGCCAACGAATATTTCAAACCATCTGAAATAATTCTTGTTTTAATTGCCAACTCCAAGTTGAAATCTTTCCCTCTGTCAATGAACTTTTGTGCATATATTCTCACTTCCTTCAGCAAATTCTTGAACATTCTGTAGAAGAAAGACACCGAGAAATCTAATTAAACACTGCGGTGCAATTCTACCTACTCAGGGCTATTTGAAAAATATGTCACTGGCCTCCTGAAAAGAAGCAATTTGTAACCAGGGTGAGGCGGCAGAGGGGAATAAAGCAAATGAAACTATTTGTAAACATGCATAAAACATGCTTCAAAACAAGCCAATGCTGGCCACCTACTGTTATAGGAAACTCAATCACTCCATGAAAAAGTCATCATCAGATAGCAGCTGTGTTCCCCAAGACTGGCTCTCTGACACAACAGAATTCATCTGATTTAGAAACACAGAGTTGGCAATGCCTCTACCATGAAAAAAACATTTTTGTGACAGTTACCCTCTGAACAGGAAAGCCAAGAGTGGCCCAGCAAGATCCAGTCTTTTGTTGCCATAATGATCTCTGTCATCCAGCTCTCTTCTTCCCAGTGCTGCCAGCAACAGTCTATGAACCATATACCTAAACAAATAAGAATTTGTTTTAAGCTGACAGCAGAAATTCACAACAAAGATTACATATTTTCATGGAGAAGTCAGTGAACTCTTTCTAAATCTTTAGGATACCACTGTCCTAAATAAACCTCTTCAGCACATCCTTAGAGGTGGATGACCCACAGAGAGTTCAGGCTAAGAGAGAAGAAAATATTTATATCATGACAGTCATGCCTCTTCTGCTAAGTATCTGTCCTGTACTGTACTATGGGCTCTGTTTAAGCACATGCAATCAGGTATAAAATTACAAGTCTCCTGATGCTACAGTTCATCTGCATACCAATAAGCAGTGATCAAGACAATGTGCTACTAGTTTTGAAGAGTGGTTTATATTAGTCAGCTTATCAGTACATATCTATGTCTTAGTTACCAATTTCTAGATGTTATCCATGCAATAGAATATCAAAAAGTCATTTATCACTATCATCATATTTAACTTAAGATCCAGAATGTGTTTGAGGCTCATTTTGTTCCTTTTTGTGGGTTTTTTTCCCCTAGTTTATAAAAATTTGCATTTTCTCAGCCTCAAAATATACCAGTGACCCAAGGTTTATCACAGAGTATCCAGAAGACTGAGGTTAAAACAAACTTCCATTCCAATCATATACATGAGTAAAAAATGTCTATTTGCTCAGACAGAGCTCTGACATACCCTAGAAAATAGGCCTTTTTGGTTTCACAGAAGTCACTGACACCAACATGTGGAAGCATTTCTTTCTGCAGGACTTCTTTGGCATACTTGATTCTCTTTTCTTTGGTGACACCTGGCTTGGCACCTCTTGAGCCAATGAAATTTAGGGCAACATTTTGCTCCTGAATGACAAATGCTTCGTCCAGAGAAGGTTTGACCTAAGGCACAAAAATACAGCAAAATCCTGTAGCAACCTATGCCTTTTGGGGCTGAAGGAAACTATGCAGTAGTTTGTTAATGATTCTTTTCAGGATCTGCTAATTATTGATCCAGGTCTTTCTCACATTAGAAAACAGCAATGAAGCATGTAGGAAGAACATAAAAAATAGTTTAAACTTCAGAAAAGAGTTCTCATTCAAGTTCTGATGCCCATTCTAGGTCTGATGCTGTTTCAGGTATCATCAAGATTTTACAATTAAAGTCAACAACAGTGGGAGAAGACCCTAACTCTCCAAATACATACTAACTCTTAAAAATTTCCACTGTGCTCTGTCCCATTAATGTACTCATTAGAATAGATTCAGGCAGAGAATTTTCAACTTCTAATACAGAACCCACAAAAATAATAAATAATTACAACTGGAAAATGAAAAATGCTTCAAGTGATGACTACCTGCACTAACACACCACCAAATATGAGAACAGGAAATAATTTAATATATAGTACCATTTCCATCATTTCCGGGTCTTCAAAATCATATATGATGTGCTCTAGAATGTCCCTGTCAGACACAAAGCCGAGTGCACGGAAGACAATGATGATGGGGACCTCTTGTTTGATGTATGGCAGAGTTGCTACAATGCGCTGACCAATGGCACTCTTCTTTGCACCCTGCAAAGGTGGGGGAAAGCACAGGTTAGGCTTCAATCATCCTGACTTTCAATAAAAGTCTCTAAAATCATCCTGCCTTTAAGTAAAAGTCTGTCTGGATTTGGATGATACAACACAAGCATATTTATTCAAGCACCACAGGAAAACACAGCTTCTCAGCAGGCCAACTAAAGAGCTACTCCACAACCTTACTCCAGCAATGATTTTTTATTTTAAAAACATTTCAAGCTTTACAAGTCTGTGAAAACTGCTGATACAAAGGAATAGAAATACTACTCCTTCACTCATATGTATCATTTTTCTCCCTTAGTGCCAAGAGCAATCCTATCCACCTTCTGTGTTCCCTCTGTCAGCTGAAAGTCAGCTTTTCTGCCTAAAGTCAGCTTTTCTAACACACTGTGCAAGTGATTATTCAAGTAGCTGCTCCCCTTCTCCAGAAGGATGCAGAGGAAATCAGGAATGCTCCAGACATCAGGAGTGAGAATACTGTAAAGCTTCTATTTAAGTTGCTCTTGGAAAATTTCAAAACATCACTGCAATACTAAATGAGTACTGACACCTTTTGCTTTAGAAGTTACAAGTAGCACATGTTTCCCCTCACAGATGGCACAATTAGATGTTAAATATGAGTTAATATGTGGCCTACAAAATACATCTCAACACTAGGTTGGCCATCAGCAAACAGAGGGTCCCTGCTCCTCAGTTTATTCTTCGTGAAAAAAAAAACAGGACACAGCTTGTCTGAATTTTCTAAAAACTCATGTACAGTAATTTAAAAATTATTTTTAGCTTTGCCCTAAAACCTGCCACGAATAGAGTCTTCATTTCAATCCTCAAATTATTTATCACAAAAACAGGTATAACGTATGACAAACAAGTTTTCATTTACCTCTATCTTCTTTACAAGTTAGCATCAGAAGAAATTTCTTCTCAAAAACCCAAAAGCAAACAATAAAAAGAGACAGGACAGTAACAAAACTCCTAGATCAATCGCTGGGGTTATTACTGCCTAGCCATACCTGTCCACCTCTGGCCAGCATGCTGACCCATATAGTACTTGTTGGTCGGGAGGAATTTTCCAGACAAGATCTACACTCTCCTGTGTAGGCATATTTTGAATCTTTCTTTGCAAACACATACACTGTGTTTGTAGCCATTTTCTCCTGAGCAATCAGAACCTGTGTCAGAAACAAGAGCACCAATAAATAACTGACAAAAGAGAATACTGGAAAGCAACACTCACACTATTTCTACTATTCCTTCAGCTGCCTTAACTTTTAGAGCACTGCGCAGCAAGAAGTCAGTTGGTCAAACTCTGTATTTTAAAAACGCAGATTTAAACAAAACATACAGCTAGTTAGGATGGAATAGCCAAAACAAGAGACTCAGGAACACCGTAGTCTGTTATGACTTACCACGCCTGCTGGCTATGCAGAGACATTTCACACACTGATAAAGAAAGCATTTCACTGTCTGTTTCTCCAAGGCCAACACACTACCCAGGCAAATTTAAATGCCATCTCAACAATCAAAGCCAGATTTTTCTCCCCCAAAGAAGAAATATAAAATTCTAATTATTTTGCTGTGCTTTCCCAGGTTATCAGTTAGAAAATACTGTCAGTTTCACTGATGAGGCACTAACAGGGTGCGGATATCAACCCTGAAGCTTCTTCCACAGCAATGGAGGCAAGAACCTATTAAAACAAAATGCATCTATGTAGCTGTGAACAAGCTGGAGGACACTCCGAGCAAGGAAGTGCCTCATTTCAGAGTGCCTGCTGCTCTGCAATGCTGGAGAAGGAAATAAAAACATCTTGAGCACTTACTGGCAAACAGTTCATGACATGCAAAGCACTTCACAAAACTGAAGAAGGGAAGAACTGAAGATGGGAAATGTGCCTCAAAGAAGAAAAAGTGGCTTGAGAAAATCCTAACAGATGACTAAAAGCCCATCTTTCTGCAAGATCAGGAGCTCCCACAGTATCTCTGGCACACTGGAATAAGAGGGTTTATGCTCCTGGCAAAACATATGGAAACAAGTAACAGAACTTCCAGTGTCTGGAAGAAAGATGGCTGTGCAAGGTACACCCCTTACCTTTTCTGATCCATTAATGATGAAGTAGCCACCAGGATCAAGTGGGCACTCATTCAGCTCACAGAGATCACGGTCAGTTAAGCCATTCAGCAAACAGTACGTGGAACGCAACATGATAGGAATTTTTCCTATAAAGGTTTTCTGATGCTGGGTCTGCAATTGGTCCTCCCCTTCTTTAATAACTGTTTTAGTTATATCCACATACAAAGGAGCAGAATACCTGCAGAATAAAAACACCACTGTGTTATCTGTCAGTTACTACCTTTCTGTACAAGCCTGAATAATGAAGGCAGTTATTCAAGCACTCACTGGTGTATTAAGCATTACTACCAAATCACCAACCACCGTCTGCATTTAACAACTAGATATGGAAGTTTAAACAAAGCAGTAACTATTACGTTTTCAAGGCACTGCTATATTGTAAAAGGCAATGAATTAATGAGGCAGAGGCAGTTCTTCCTTGTGTTTATCCACCAGAGTTGGCTCTTACGTAAGGTTCCTCAGTCTGGCTTCATTTGGCATCATAGGTGAGGGTGCTCCATCTCTTTCCCAATGTGTAGGTTTGGAGAGATAGATTTGTTCAAACTTCAACAGATACCGAGGCTGGAAAACAAGAATATATTTACTTGTAGTGGAAGAAACATCTCTCCTATTAGCAACCAGAACTGTTACTGCAGAAGAACAGCCACAATAAATGAAGGCACAGCAAGCTGGGTAACACCGGTTCCTAGGAAGATCCTACAGAACAAGTAAATGAAGTACGGCTTGAGTTTTTGGAAAACAATCTGATTTCTAAAATGCACAAAAGCTTCCTTTTGTGAACAGGAAGTGGCAGATCCTTGCTGGCAAATGTCTTGTAGGTCAAAAAAAGTCTCAATCCTTACGTGAAGAAACACCTTTTCCTGGATTTGCAGCAACAGCCACATAGAGTACCGTTTCCCAAGTTCTCAGAAAAGTAATCTTAAGGAGAATATGTTTACCATCATTCTTATCTCTGAGCCTGGTTGCTAAACCTTCTCATGTGCTCTAAACTGCCTTCAAAATTTGAGATTGAGAAACAGAGGGAGACAAAAACAATAAAATCAAGTTTTTCCCAATATACACAGTTTCCTTAAATTAGTCCAACATCTTCAAATGTGGTGAGGGATTGCCTGCAAGTGACTCTGAAGGAAAAAGCAAATTTTCTTTTTCTCATGTCTAAACCTACTCCTAAAAACTTGCATTTAATAAATGAGAATAAGACACTAACCTCTGTGATTTGAGAAAGTAAAATACTAGCTTTTGGACAAAAAGAAGCCTAGCACAAACCATGCCTGTGATCTGAACTGTGACCAGGAACAGCACAAACATCAGCTGCAGAACTGCACAGGTAGAGAATTCTGCCATAATATACACAGAATAACAGAGGAAATATTAAGAATTAGTGAGCTAAATGTTTATGGACTGTTTGCCTAGCAAAGAAACCAAAAGACATCTCAATTATTCTCTACAGGATAGTTGTTTGCTTGGGAAAAAATGCAAACAAACAAGAAAACCGTGTAACAAATTCAATGCTCTGGTGTCCTTAAAATTCCTTTAAATCTCTAGAGGGAAGCATCAAGGTAGTGACTGACAGCGAGGCAATGGCCCATCACCATTTGCACTTATGGAACAGGGCTCACACTACACAAGGGACACAGGTGAAAGCACCAGAGCCACTGCATAAGGTGCACACTCATTGTAGAGGAGCCATCACGGGGCGCAGGTTCAAGACAATCTGTCCTCTTTGGAACATGGTGCCAACGGAAGAAGATGATCCTGGACCTAACTCAAGCCAAAGCTGAGCCAAAGTTAAGAGGTAAGTTTTCAGCCATAAGCCTATCTTGCCATGGTAAAGCTGCTGAAGAATCAAAATTTCACCAAAACACAACTTGCTCTTGGCTACCTGACCCGCTCTACTAAATCTCTGTCCATGCAGTTTTGCAGAGGAACTGACAACAGGAGCTGCAGCAGCCACTTGTTCTTGGTCACTTCCCAACTCAAACAGCAGGACAGGAGCCGAACAAAACTGATGTAAAATTACTTTGAATTGTAAAAACACATAATCTCTGCCAAGGTTCTCCACTTACTGGCTCTTCCACTTCTCCTGAGGCATGCTGGGCTTCAGCTTGTAAATCAATTGGTGGAGCATCTTCCACAATTCTCTGCACAGACATCTGAATAAACTCATCAAAGGAATCCAACTGTTGCCTGACTAAACCCTTTTCATCAAAATAGGAGCTAAAAAAAAAGGGAAAAAGAGTAGGTTAATAAGAAATCTTAATTTAATTCCTGTAGTTCACACATCAACAAGTTTAAGATATATTTATTACCAAAACTCCAAAAGCCATGGAATATAGTGCAGAATCAAACACATTCCCTTAACCCAAGGCATGAGTTTCAAACACAGATGCTCCTCACAAATGTTTATCAATTCCCGCCCTGCCTGAAGACACAGACACTTGGGAGTGACAGACTTGCTACCACCTCTTGGCTAAACCATGACTGCATGCACAGTCAGTGCCTTAAATTTCCCTTAAACTGGAAAAGAAACGTGATGACAAATTTCACTGAAAGTAGCTTCAGCTCAAGTTTTTAATAACACCTGCAAATTACTTTGCTTTAACTAATTTTCCGAGCTGCAGTAAACGAGAAGCATGCTCCCAAGTCCAAGTAATAGCACTTGGAATTTTTAGCCTGGATCCCCTCTGTTCCAGCCACACAGGTCCTGGACACACATGTATTGCTAAAAAAAACCACCACTACCAAAATGGTGAAAATAACCAAGTACTGACTTCCTAATGCCAGCATCAGCTGTGAGATGAGTGGGCAAAACCATATGCTTGACATAGAACCAAAACCACCTCTTTCTTCGCTGAAAAAAGTGTGTGCTGGGGGGGTAAACAGAGCTTCTTAATCCCTGCCGACAACTCTTTGTTTCTACTAAAAGCCCTCCTCCTCTGAACGTGCTGCAAACACTCAGTTTAGCATAACCAAGCCTGCAGCTCCCAGACGTGTTCCGGGGAGCAAGCTGGATGACACCCGCAAGACCAGGAGCAGATGTGCTGAAGGAACAAGGCCAGCGAGGTTTAGCAGGTCACCTAATAACAATCCAGCAGGCTTCTTGCCACAGGTCAGGGGTGATTTCATCGTCGTCTTCATCATATTGCATATCTGTGGGGAAGCATAACGTGCGAGTTAGGCTCCGACCACCACGGTGCCCCCTTCTCCTGGCTCAGGGACCCTCCGGCACCCCGGCTCCCGCGGGAGATCCCACCGCATCCCCCCCATCTCCCGGCTCCCGCGGGCCCCGGCGCGCCCAGCGCCACCCCTGCCCCCTTGGCCGGGACGGGCGGGAGGAAAAGGCGAGGAGAAAGAAAGGCAAAAGTCCTCACCTTCGTCCGCGTCGTACATGGTGGCGGCGGGAGGGGCCGCGGGCGGCGGCGGCCGAGCGAGGGGCGAGAGAGAGCGCGGCGGAGAGCGGGCAGCGGGATGGCGGCTGCGCCACCCGTGACATCACGCGCGCGTCTCCCGCGAGGCGCCCGCGCGCTCCATGACGTCATGCGCGCGCGCCCGGCGGTGCGGTGTCGGCGGTCTGTCCGGCCCTGCCATGCTCCGCCTGGGCGCCGCGCTCCTGGCGCGCCTGGCCCGCTCCCGAACCCCGCTGCGGCGCTGCGGGGCGGCGGCAGCGGGCGATGGCGAGGAGCACGAGCGCTTCGTCTTCCTCGAGTACGAGCCGGACCCAGCTGAGAGGGCGGCGGCGGCGGCGCTATGCCGGCAGCGGGAGCTGAAGCCGCGGCGGGAGCGGCGGGCGCGGGGCGCAGCGGCGGCAGTGCCGAGCACGTCCGACCCGTCGGTGCTGCCGAGCGGCGTCAGCTGCTCGGGCTGCGGGGCCGAAATGCAGTGCGGGGACAGCGGCGCGCCGGGCTTCGTTCCGGCCGAGAAGTACCGCAGCCTCCTGTCCGAGGGCCCCGCGGGGCTGCGCGGCGCCGTGTGCCAGCGGTGCTGGACGCTGGCGCACCACGGGAGCGCCTTGCGGCTGCGGCTGCCGCCCGACGAGCACCGCCGCGTGGTGAGCGCGGCCCTGCGCCGCCCGCCCCGCCACGGCCGCGGGCCGCTGCTGCTCTACGTGCTCGACGTGATGGAGCTGCCCGACCCGGTGCTGCCGCAGCTGCCGGCGCTGCTGGGCCCCGACGTGCCCGCCGCGGGCGTGCTGGTGGTGGGCAACAAGGTGGACCTGCTGCCCGCGGACTGCCGCGGGCACCTGGGGCGGCTGCGGCAGCGGGTGGCGGCGGCCTGTGCCCTGGCCGGGCTGCAGGGAGGCGCGCTGGTGGACATCCGCCTGGTCAGCGCCAAGACGGGCTACGGCGTGGAGGGGCTGGTCAGCCGGCTGCAACGCTCCTGGAAGTGCGCCGGCGATGTCTACCTGCTGGGTGCCACCAACTCCGGCAAGTCCACGCTCTTCAACACCCTGCTGCGCTCCGACTTCTGCAAGTCCCGCGCCCCCGACATTATCGACAGAGCCACCGTGTCCCCGTGGCCAGGTCAGGGCCCTTTGTAGCTAGCACGGGTAATGGAGGGATGTGGGGTGCGCAGAAAACAGTGAGCTGTGGGCCTCTGGGCTGCTCTCAGCCACTCCTGCAGCAGGAGAACCTGTCACCAAAGGGGTACCTGCCACCCTGAGCACCTCCGTGGTGGGCAGCAGGCTCCAGAGGTGTGCCGTGCTTCAAATTGTCACCTGTGAGGAGTGGCTGAAGTGTTTAACCCGGAGAAAAGGGGATTTAGGAGAACTTATCACTCTCTGCATCTACCCAAAAGAAGTTGTAGCCAGGTGGGAGTCAGTCTCTTCTCCGAGGCAGCCAGTGACAGGGGAAGGGGACATAGCCTTAAAGGCACCAGGGCAGCTCTAGGTTGAACATTAGCAGGAATTTCTTCACCCAAAAGGTGGCTAGACATTGGAATGGCCTGCCTAGGGAGATGATGGAGTCGCTGTGCATGAATGTGGCACTCAGTGCCATGGTCTAGACAACGTGGTGATGATCTCAGAGGTCGTTTCCAACCCGATTGATTCTGTGATTCCTCGGGGCAGTAGGAGGGGAATGCATGGGCTGAGGATGTGTCTCGGTTTGGAAAGACAGGTATCTGCCAGGGAAACTGGGGTTTCCCTTAGAATGGAGAATGTAAACCCCTCACCCCCGCCAAATTATAATTTTGCAATTAAGGGCTCTCAGGCAAAGATTTGGGAATAGGAATAACAGTTCTTTACTAGGAATATCAATAATACAAAGGTGGTAGGAAAACAAAACCACCCCACCAAACCAGCAAACAAACAAACAACAAATTTGGAAAACCCTGACAGAGTCAGAGCTACAACCTGACGCCCTGTTGGTCAGGGTGTTGGAAGCAGTCTAAAGTAAGTCCTCCTGGAGTGGCAGATGTGGTTCTGTTGAAGTAGAGATGATCCTGTAGCCAAAAGGGTCCAGGGGTGGTGAGAAGGGGTCTGGTGATGGTGAGATGGGGTCTGGTGTTTTTCCCAGGAAGGAATGGTTGGCTCCGCCCACTGGGTGGGGCATCTCACAATAAGATAATGGAATGTGGATGTTTTATTTTGGGAAGGGGAACAGCTTGAGGAAGAAAACAGCCTGGGGAGTCTTAATGGCCCATTGTGAAAAGAGATAAGAAACAATGCCTTACCTGGTTTTAACAGTTGGCCCATTATCAGAAGGCGTCTGCCCAACCCCTCCTCCCAGAGTTACAAGAGATAAAGAAAAAAAAAAAACAACAAACCACCAAACATCTCCCCAACTGGTATCAGCAGATGAAATAGAATATACGTTTTTGGTTCCATAACCCAAGACAGGGTGCTGCACAGCGTGAGCGCTAAGAGGCTCGGTAAACCAGAGTGGGTCTGTTTGCACCCATGCCAGTTAGGATGGCACCTGATGTGCATGCCTTGCTCTGTCCCTATCCATTAGAGGTGCCCTCCAGTCTGGAGAGGCCAGGAGGTGGAGTGGTGAGCACCTGTGGGCCAAATTAAGCTGTCTGGAGTTGAGACTCGTCTGGGGTGTACTAAGTCAGCCTTGGCACCACTCAGCTTTCACACCCTTTTATTCAAACTGTAGGTGAGAACAGGTCTTAAGCGGGCGGATGGCTTATTTTTGCTTCCCCAAGTTGGGAGGCTGGTATGTTATGGTAGCAGTTGTAGTTCCTCATCTCTGACTTCGTGTTACTCGGTTTCACCAAAATGTTAGAGAAGCAGATTTTTTGTAATCTTGTTCCTCAGAACTGAAATTTATCAAGTAGTTAGAGATGAAAAAGTGCCTTCTGTTCGTTTTTCCAGGAACAACACTGAACCTATTGAAATTTCCAATTATTAACCCTACGTGTGACAGGATATTCCGAAGGCAGGAGAGGCTAAAAGAAGAAGCAACAAAAACAGAAGATCAGCTAAGCAGTGAAGAAAAAAAGTACCTTAATCAACTTAAAAAGCAAGGTTACCTAGTGGGTGAGTAAAGGTGTTACCTTTCTGCCCCTAATGAAAACACTGCATTACACAAAGGTTTGGTCTCAGATTAATGGGGGCAAGACCTCTATCTCCTCCATAAGCAGCATCATTAGTACTTTTGAATACCTGTCAGCTCCTGTACCAGCTTTGCAGAGCATTCCTCTGTGCAATGCATCTCCTGTCTGAGCAAGGCTGGCAAATTCTGATAGCTTAGTAGTTTGCAAGGATGTCACAGTTTGGGCCATCTCTTGTTCCCAAATAAAGAAAATAAGTTTAATTTTAAATAAGTGCATTTGGGCTGCAGGGGTTGTACATCATTTTGGTATGTACTCAAAAGAGGGGGTTGCCAGAAGATAGCTCTGGTTTTCAGATAATTCTGTGTTTGGCAGTCTGAGGCACTGAAAAAAGAAGGCAGCCTGTTTTACCATAAATTGGAAACAACAAAGTGTCTGTGATCTGGACTCTGCTGAGATTTTGGGGCATGAGGAGTGCTAAGCAAGAATTATAGAAGGGATTTTTTATCATTTTGGCTTTGGAACACACGAATTTCTAACCACATGATGTCTTTATCACCTTTATATTAGTGATGTGCATCTCTTTTAAGCCGTGAAAGGGGCAGATGTTTGGTTGAAAGAAAGCAAGTTAATAAGTAAATTACCAGGAAAACCTTTTATTTTAATCCAGGAAGAGTTGGAAGAACATTTCAACAGCAGAAGTCTAACGCTGAAATTGACTTCGACCCTGACATGCTCTCCTACAGCATGGATGAAGATCCTAAAGATCCCCCTAAGAAGCATGAGGAAAGGGAGGAGTTTACTCACAACGAAGTGAAGGATGCTCGGTGGTGTTTTGACACTCCCGGAATTGTAAAGGAAGACTGTGTAGGTACTCTGTGGTGCTGTGTTTCGGGGTGACAGGGTTTGGGAGGACTGTTCTCCCTTAGCTGTGCCTGTGGGAGGGTGTTTCTGCTGCAGTCCTGGCATTACGATTCTCTTAGTTTGGGAATTGCATTAAGATAAGTTTTGTATTTACTTGAGAGGGGTGCATGTGGTAATGCTGTTGCATTTCTGAGTAGTGCAATAGTGCCAGCTTTGCAAAGGAGCTGCAGGACTGCATCACCAAGCTTCCCCAACCTCTGAACAAAGGGAAGTAAGCATGAGTGCTCTTAGCAAGTTCACACCAGCATCACCCAATGAACCTGGCACTTCTTTAGCTCTTCCAGCCACGGAAAAAGGTGGAGCTTAGGAGGGCCTTTGTCAGTAGAGCAATGCCCTACCGGAGCCAGTGCTGACAGAGTGCACATGTTCAAAACAGGCGTGTTTCGATTTTTGGTCTTTTTAGTACCCATGCAGAGCTACAGGTCATCTTTTGGGGAAGATTAAATAGTATGGGGAGACAGGAAGGTTCTGAAGAGAATGAAGTGCAAGGACAGTGCTGAGACTTTACAGCTCAAGTGCAGGTGCTGCTTTCACGAACACTAGAACACTCCTGGTTTTCTAGTGATGTATTTGTCAGACCATAACCTGCTTTACTAACCTGCACTTAGGTCTCTGATAGCCAGTGTAAAGACTGGCATCAGTTTAGAGACCTGGTTTGGTAAATTGAGACTGTGTGTGTTCTTCCCTTCCTCTGGAGGTGAATACATGTGGAAAATACTACGGTATCCAGAAATAGTTGCTGCTGTTTCTGATTCTGATTATCCTCGTGCTGTCCTTTGGAGAGCTCCATGCCAAGTTTCAGATCAAGTTTTGTTCCTGCAGTCATTGTTGAATTTGAGTGGAGGACAAGCAGATTGTCTGGCAGATTTTGGCAGGGGAGATTTTTCCTGTTTCTCACTTACTGTGTGGACCAGAATTGAACCATTGTGTCAGATATCTTGAAATTGCTTTACTTGGTCTTTTTCCTCTATCAATATAGTACCAATACTAACTTTGTTTTTCCCATTGAAACATTTTGAATGAGTTACGAGAATTTATTTTACAGGTTTTGAATCTCCTAACAGAGAAGGAAGTAAAGCTTGTTTTTCCATCACATGCCATTGTTCCAAGGACTTTCATTCTCAAGCCAGGAATGGTCTTGTTTTTAGCAGCCTTGGGACGTATAGACTACTTAGAGGTAAGGGAAGAAAGCATTTTGGGAGCAGCTGCTTCATCTCTTACTGTAGTACCAGCCATAAAACGCTTTCTGGATAGCTTTCCGAGACCCTTTTGTTGCTACTTTGGATATGATGAATCAGTTACTGAATCACTGCATGAAGCCAGAATGCCTTGTTACTTGTTACCAGCATGCATTAGGTAGTGTATAATGGGAAGTGCTTTTGAATACTGACAAACATCTTCAGTTTAATATGTTTCCCATGACATACAAAGAGGCATGATGGAGGGAGGAGAATGTCAGAATTAACTGGGAAAATAAATGAGGAAATCCACCTCTGTGTTTTGTGAAAGCCGTCTGCTAAGAGAGAAAATCATAGACATTTTTGTTTACCGGCAGACCTCTGAAGAACTTGCCCGAGGAAGCAATTAACTGCACATGTATTTTAGGCTCTGTAAAAAATATTTTTCAAATGTGCTGTGTGTCCTTTCTGCCAATAATTTCTTCCATTTATTAAAAATCCCATGCCATACACCTTCACTGAACTGTGTGGAGTTGACCTGCTATGATGCTTCCTCTGTAAGAGGCAGTTTCTTTACATTATCATAAGTCTTAGATCATTTTCTCAGTAGTATGGCTATTCCTTTATTTCAATCTGCTTTCCAAGATCACCACAGAAACGTTGAATTGGTATTTTGCTAAGGACACTCCTGACCCACTGGAAGAAAACCAGAAAGGAGGGGGCAGGATTCTGTGAAGTAAAAAATGTACCAGTATGGCAGGAGCACACATTGATGTATCTGTCTTGTGTATCTATATCCTCCTGAGATCTTGGAAGACAGTTGTGCTCAGATCATGACAGAAGCTCCTGCCTCAGGTTAGACCTTTGAACTTGAAGGAATTCCTGCACTTATTTCTGGCTACTAGCAGTGTTTGCAGAGGTCCCTCCCCTCTCTGACCTTGTTTACTCTTCATGTAAATATGATGAGAGTGCCTTCTGAAATTGCCCCACCAACTTTGCATAGCTTGAGAGCAGCTGGAACCAAGTACTGTTGAAGGAGCACTGTGTGTGAGAAATGTAGAGTGATAGGAGAAGAAGGACCAGACCAGATGTCCATCACCTTTTGTGCTGAATGACCACACTGAGTTTGTTCTTGTGAATTAAATGAGAACGAAGATCTCTCATGGGTGATTTACGTGAGCAGCTGTGCTGGCAGTAAATGTGGCACTGGGGGTGCTTTGAGGCAGGATGGTGAAGCTGTGAGTCTTCTCTTCTGGAAACTCAAGTCCCAATTTTATATAAACCCTGGTTGCTGTCATTGGCAGGGACAAGGACCTCTTGGACAGGGAGGGGACATCAACCAGGCAGGTTTTCAACATGCAGGAAAGAAATGAGACACAGGAGAGCAATTTTGGGCTGCTTTTCTGTTAGCATATTTAACATCCTTTTGGTATTTGTTTCAGGGAGAAAAGCCTGCCTGGTTTTCTGTCTTGGCTTCTAACTTGTTGCCAGTCCATGTTACTACGCTGAGTAATGCAGATGCCATCTATGAGAAGCATGCAGCCCAAGAGTTCCTAAAGGTAAGGGGAGGTGCTGGGGAGAGTTTGTGGCTTCAGGGAGGCAGGACCCCTATCTGGGGCACAGCTGACAGGGAACAGCCACAGGTATCAGGAGTTTGGGACTTGTGTGGTGGGTGAATAGAGATGCACAGTGTGGAGCAGTCTTGCACAGACTGCATGGCTGAGGTGTGTTAGGAGAGAGCACTCAAGGTGATGTGTTTTCAGCAGAGTTTCTGTTTCTAGCATTCAGGCTGATAAAATTTGCAGTGCTCTGCTTACTCATACTTGGCTCTTCTTGAGCAGCCTTAAAGTGCAGCCAGCAACAGGGATATTTTCCATGGCAAACCTGCAGACTGCGGTTTCAGAACAGACTGCAGCTGAAAAATTTTCTTATTTTCTTACTCTTTTCCTGCTGGATCTTCTGCACATATCTTGATCTCTTGGTGGTCTTTTTCCTTGGTGTGGCGATGTCCTATGTAGCACTTGCAGACTGATGGGAGAAGGGGTGAGCTGTCCTTGTCCTGGTATTTCCATTCCTGTGCACATGGAGAACAAGTGCTGTCACTCACCTCAAAGCAGCTGGCCTGATCCACCAGCTGCATCCTGAAGTGGGCACTCCATCTTTGCTCACTTCCCACAGGGATCTGTATGTGATCCTGACTCTGTTCTGGCAAACCTGAAATAACTCCTGGAGGTTATTCAGTCCAGCTCTTCATTGGCTCACAAATGTTTAATGTCTTTATTCTCCCTTGTGTCTTGCTTGCCAGTTTGAGGTAGGTGGGAATGCTGAAGAATCTCTTGACTGTTAAATCATTTCCCTGTGTTTTAATCTTAGGTTCCCATGGGTGGGGAAGAGAGAATGAAAGAGTTCCCCCCACTTGTCCCTCAGGACATTACACTGAAAGGAATTGGTACCTCTGAGGCAGTTGCAGATATTAAGCTTTCCTCTGCAGGTAATTTTATATTTCTTCACTAGTTTGCTTTGCAGGGTCTGCATCCTAGGAACATTGATGGGAAGAGGCCTCTGAAGGGGTGAAGGTGTATTTCCTGCTCAGAGCAGGACCATCAACAATACAAAATCATAGCAGCCATGATTTTGTCCAGCTGAAGCATGGCAGCCTTCAGGAATGGAGATTGACAGCCATGCTTGTATAGGATGGCAGCATTAGGATACTTTATGCTCTGGCTGCCATACGGGTTCTACAGCATCAGGAATGGCTGTGACACTGTCAGTTGTCCAGGTGAGAGAGAAAGGGCCATTGATTGTAAGGCTTCATTCTCATGTTTTTGGTAGTTTCCACCATGCCTCTTAAGTTTACCAGGAAAGAGCTGTATCTGAGAAGAGTAACACGGCTTTAGGTGCTGTCTTCTGTTGGGAGGGGGCTGGATATGACCTTTGAGCTTGGTTTCTCAAGCAACCACACAAAGGTAGCTCAGATTTTTAGCCACTCTGGGAGGCAGTTGTTTGTGTCAGAACCTAGTTTTGATTCTACGGACTTGTCTTCCTCACTGTCTGTTTTCTCTCTGGCTGTGCAGGCTGGGTGGCAGTGACGGCTCACGCGGGAGAGGAATTGCTGCTCCGAGCTTACACTCCCAAGGGCACTGCGTTGGTGGTGAGGGAGCCTCCCCTTTTGCCTTACATCAGTACCATCAGAGGGGCCCGGATCCCAGGCACTCCTGCCTACAGGACCAAAAAGCCTCCTTCCTTTGTGGAAAACCTAAGAACCACAGGAAGTGGATAGTGCTTCTCATCATCCGAGCAAGGCAGAAGACGGAACAGCCCCTGGAGAACCCTGTGGCTTATTGGTATGCAGAAGATGTTGGATTTATTTTGAAAGGCCAGCAGACACATTTTGAAAAGCAGGCCTGGGGGGAGCTCCACAAGTCCACATCTGATCCAGCTGCTGAACTGCAGGCATTTTGAATGAACTCAGGGGCTGGGACCTTGCTGTGGGAGGGCAAACAGCTTCTCCCTGGGATCTGCATTGACAGGCAAATCCCGTTACCTGTCCCCTCTCAAATACAGGGTAGAAACTCACCTGCCTGACTCACCTGCAAATCCCTTTACCTGTCCCCTCTCAAATACAGGGTAGAAACTCACCTGCCTGACCTAGTCTGACTTTGCTGCTCATAGAGCAGGTGGTTTCTTGTAAGCATGCTCCCTCATGTCAGAAATAATCACCTTGTTCTTAAGGTGTTTCCATAGTGAAGGGGGTAGAAGGAGTTGGAAGGAGCGTGGAATGCTCCAATGTGGGTATGACCCTCCTAGTGGCTGATACTGATTCAACAACATCAACCAAAAAGTCATGTTCTTTCTCCTTCAGCATCTGGAGCAGATTAGGGTGTGCAGTATCCTGCTTTTGGACACAGGAAAAGTGATTTAATGAAAAGCATGTCTGCTCATGTGCCTGAATAGGAAAGTTTTGCAATTCACTGCTTTGATTTGGTTTCTGTAGCTTGGGTACAGGTTTTTGAAACCAAGGGTATAGAATAAAACTTTTCAAAGATGTTCTTTTGTTGACCTAGCACTCTTTGTGTGGGCATAAGCATCTTGCTAAGCACATGAAAGCTCCAGTACAAAATAAACATGCTCAGTCTGCCAAAGACAGGCAGACTGTAAGAGACACATGGCCAGCCAGACTGCTGAAAAAGAGGCAAAAAAAGAGTATCTTCTAATCTCCGTACCATTTCACTGTTTTCATCCGTCAGTCCACTGGTCCCCAGAGGCGGCTCTGCTATCCTTGGCTGTTGTCCTGAAGAAGCCTGCGTGATCAGCAGAAATCATTGGCTCATTCAGCATCCTCTTCTCACCATTGTTGCCTGTGGGATGTATTGGCATTCCATTAGGGAAACCTGTCCCTTTGCCCTGCTCTTTGTTCCCCCCCATTTTCAGCCCAGACCCACCACGTGGATCTGTCAGCAGCCCCTGCTCAGGGCCACTCTCATCCACTATGCGAGGCTGCTGGGGCCTCCTGTGGAACCACTTTCCATGCTCTGCCACTTCCTTCACCTCATCCTTGCCTTGCCACCTCCTTCCCTACTTCCCACACTGGGGTCTCGTGAGCTGGGGTAGGCAAAGCAGGGCCACAGTGGGTTTGAGAAATGCTGGGTGCCATGGGGTTTGAAGTTTGGCACTGCCTTGAGGGAGTTCCCTGTCCTTGCTGGCAGCTGCCCAGTTCACCCTGTGTAGAAAATCAGTTGTTCTTTGTGAAGGTCGATCTGCTGCCAGTGAACAGCGGGAATGTATTCAGTCTGTGTCTAGACTAGAGTTCTCCTGTACATCAGGCAAAATACGTGCACCCTCACCTTGACTTGTCAGAAAGTCTTCTAGTTCTTTCTAGAAGAAAAAAAACTATGTTCCTCACTGCTCAGGCTGTGACTCGCACAGCTCTCCTGTTTTCCTTCTGTTTCCCTGTTGTGAAAGCCAGCACATGTGTGGCCACTCCTAGGGTGTGCTTGGCAAGCATCAGAGCACAGGCAGCAAGCTCCAGAATGTGTTTTTTCCAGCATGGATGTATAGGACTGTAGCTGTCTTCCTGGCTGGATTTCTTTGTGCTGTTGGCAGGCCTCACATTTGGCTGCCAAAATTACTGAAGGAGTTGCCAGCAGGACTGGTGTGAGGATTATCTGTTTTAGCTGTGCTAATCTTCACAGTGCTGTGATTTTCAATTTCCCCTTCACAAAAGGAAAAAGCACCATCTTTTTAATGTTTAAGAACAAGATTCTAGAAACTTTTTTAGAGATTCTTTCTAAAATTACTTTTGTGGCAATGGAAAAGAAAGTGCCATATTTATTTCAGCTGTTGTAACACACACAGCAAACCAACCCCTGTACAAATTCTGCCCATTTTTTTGAGCAGGCCATGGATCTATCAGGTACTTTCCTTAACTTGCTCATAGCTAAATGGAAGAGCTATGTTCCTTTGTGTATTTCTTCAAGACTGGGTAGCTTGAATTTTTAAGCTGGTGAGAGGCTAAACAGCTTCTTTATGTGTCTAGAAACAGCATGAACAAGTCATGTTGTTCAGCTTATGTCTTAAGCAAAAATACTGAGAAGAGTGCAAAAGAATACTGAGACTGGGACCTCTGCATCTTGAACAAAGGCACCAATCCAAACTTCTTCCTAGATGAATTACATGCATCAGATGGTGGTGAGAGAGACAGAGTATCAAGATCTGCCAGAACTGCCAGCTTAATATCACAACCCAAAAGCAGGTGAAGGTATTGAAAGTTACCAAAGTAAGACCTATTCCTTTTCATCTTTGGCTGTATGACAGGTGTGTGGATGATGTACAGCGTGAAAAGGGACTGGTAGACAGCACTTCCTCTTACACATCAGAGGTCTGAAAGGCACTGTAGCTTTTTGAGGCAAAAGCCATTATGATGTTTTTGTAGGTATGATGCAATTCTGCAGTGCCTGAATTCGGAGCTGTGCTTACAGGCCACAAGAGAATCAATCACTCCTGACTGTCTAGCTTCCAGCTTAAATGCGTCTTTGGTACTGATTTCCATAAAAACGTCCACTGCTGAGAGGATAACAGTCATGGGCTCCAGAGGTGAATATCCCTGGCTCTGCCTTTTTGCTTTGTAAAGTTCTCACACATTTGGTGGCCTTAGTTCTTCCTGGAGCACTGCCTGGAGTGGTGTCACTCCATTCCCAATGTGAAACAGACTGTAATTTGCACAGACTGCTCCTCAGACTTTTATAGAAGAATAAAAGTTTGGATATGTTTCCATCAGTGAAGTGTCTGGAAAAAGAAAGGTAAAAAGATTAAGAACTTCAAACACTCAAAAGGTGAAGAAGAGGGGAAAAGCTGGAGAAAATAGAAGAAAAAAGTAAGTAGCAAAAATTGCTTGAAAGAGGACTACATTTAGAGACAACAAGGTTTAAACGTTGTGTGGTCTTATGTACAAATCTCACCACAGGAACATTTCAAAACTAGGGCCTGGACTTTGGGCCCCACAGACCTTAAACCAGTTCTGGAATGGGGTACAATTGACAAGTGTTGCGGAAACAGAGGGAAACGTAAATAGCTACAGTTTTTCTTCACAAAACTGTCAGAAATCTGTCCACAGAGCTCAAATATCATGTCTCTCTGATCTGATGTATGCTCTACAACCAAAACCACAAAAGAAAGTGTACTACATTTTTGTAAGGGTTCACCTGAACTCAGCAAGCAGTTTTTGAGATCAGAAACAATACCTTTGCACATTTACACATTTGCTAATTGAAAATACAACTACAAAAGTAGTCCTGATTTTTCCCTGTGCATGCTAGATTGTACTGCATTTAATCCGAAATTAAATAAACGCGTATAAAGTCACATGAATTTTGAAAATTTAAATTAAGCTATCTACAGTCATAAAAGAGAGAAATTTTACTCTACACCTTTAGAACATTTGGCGTGGCTTTGGTTTATTTGTCTACAAGATGAGAAAACCACTTCTACTGTACATTCTGTATTTATAAAACAAGCACATTTAATTTTAGAAAAACACAGTGAAGTGAGGGAAGCCTGACATTCTTTCTAAAAGTCAAGGCTGGCAAGGTTAGAGGTTAGAAGCAGGTCCTTGAGCTTCTAAATGTCAGATTTGCCAAGATCTTAATAAAATCATGTGAATACAAAATACGTTGTAAACATTAACAACGGCACAAGAAAATAACTATGTCAAATACACACAAAAGTTCTGAGGATTTGCTGAACTTCTTGCAGTTATGACAAGCAGAGGAAATATGGGAAAAGAGAGAAAAGAATAAAAAAAGTGTAAAAACACAATATCCAACAGAGGGAGGTTAACCCCACCGACATGCAGTTCATAGTTTGTTACTCTACCAGGTGAGGGAATCCACAGGCAGAGCTTTGAGCATATTACTCCTTTTTGTCCAAAGAATAAGGGAAATTTAGAGAAGTAAAGGAAAATCCTCCCAAAATGTATTAGGAAGTATATCAGCATGCATGCATGCATCTAAGTCTTTCAAATTAGTGACTTAGTGGACATCTTTTTCCTGATGTGAACTAACTGGGAAATGCAGTAAATATTGTTGACTAGAACCTACCATGCAATGAACTGACACAGTGATTCACTGGCCAAAATTTAAGGTTTATCTATACTGACAAAAAAAATTCCACAGATTTTAAGATCAGAGATTTTTGGCTAGAACTGTTGTGGACATGCAAATGCTTTTAAATTTGTGTGTCCAATCTTTATGAATCCAGCAAGCATTTTGGAAACAATCATTTGACATCCATGTTACAACACACCCACCGGTCGCTGGGCTTTGTGCACACTGGGCTCCCTCCATGGAGCTCTAGGACTTGTGGTCACATCTATGTGGTAGGTCCCAGGAGTTCTTTTGTGATAATAAATAATTCAACCTTTTTAAAAGAGCCTGTGACAGTTTGAAATGCTGTGGTAGTCAGTACTGCTAAGTATGGAAGTCATAGAAAGGAATGAGTGTGTTTCAGGATCGCTGGCATCTGTATGGACAAGCACCTTTGAGTGAGGGAAATGGCAGACAGCCACTTGGTTTATTGCTGGCAGTCCTCTTCGAGAAGCAGGAGCTGAGAACTGGCCAATTAAGCCAGTTCACATTAAATTTCTTCAGGCTGTTCAATTTATTTAAATGTGAACTGGTGGGATACATCCTGAGGATGACCAACAGGGATGCCAGAACTTCACAGCAAGGAAAGCTTCTGTGGCAAAGGAGGGAATGAACTGTATGCTGTTTATGAAAAATTTTGCAATTAATTATCTTACAGTAAATCAACAGGGGCTCTTGTGAGATGAAACCCTTAGCAAATAAACAATGTGTAATGACCTTGACAAATAAAAACCCTGAGAGCTGGGCTAAGAATACCAAGTCATTGAGAAAGCAGTGGGAAGACTAATAAAAGGCATTTATTAGCCTAACTCCACAAGGACTGGCAAATTCTATTCTCCCCATTCCTAAGCGTATGAAAAAAGGAAAGCTCAAGACAAAGGGGGTCAGGAGGAGGGTGAGGGCTGTCAGTGCCATCAGAAAGAGGGACAGCTAGAGGGGCATGCTTAAGAAAGACACCAGAACTACAGTAAGCCTAGAAATAGAACAACCAGAAATAAAATTGCTGATGTTTCCCAACAATGTAGGCCAAAACAGTCCTGTTTGAACCATTCAGAGATTTAGGTTAGGGTTATGATACTTGATTCTGAAAACACAGCCTTTGCAGTCAAGTTTTTATTGAGGGGACTCTATGGAATCAATGCAGAGTGCACTGCACTTGGCCGGCTAATGGAGCATGAGAAAGGTGAAGCTGATGGTGGTCAAAAGAGCAACACACTACAGATTAAAGGAACTGGCTCAAGTGGAAATGAACACCACTGAGAATGAGTGCAGAACTGTTGTACTCGAAGTTATCCATGTGTACAGATCATTTCACTGTCAAACTGAAGATCATGAAACATGCCCAACTCTTAGATAAATAAATTGAGGCTAAAGCTGTCATTTCTGCTAAGCAAAGAGAAATTCTAGCAAAAAAACCAAACAAACGAAACCCAAGCAAGCCCTTCAGCACATTTTGGGTAGCCTCACTGAAAGTCAAGGTCAACCAACACAACAGGAAGAAAACTAACCACATGTATAAATCCTTAGAATGCTACTTTTAAGGGAAAGTATGCATTATGTTCAAGTAGTTATAAAAAAAAATGCTGCATGTGACTAGGTTCTGAAAATTATGTTCTTTTCAGTGTTAACATGTTTGTCTCAAACTACATTATGAACATACATTGGTAAACAGATGCTTGCACCAATCTATTTCCAGTCTTGGGTTAGGACTAATGTACATAACAAGATCTAAGTGTAGGGAAAGCAACACCATTCCATTTTCCGGTCAGCTTTTGAAAAATCATAAGGAATAATACATATGCTTCTGATATTCAAAATGCGTCAAAAAAGTTTTATGTTGTTTTGAGTTCTCCTGAAATTGCATCTCATTTACACCAAACCTCAAAAACCTTTGTCATGCTGGTAAGAAGATGAAAACCTAGATGGAAATGGATATAGGTTTAAAAGGAAGGAAAACCTTCTCTTTTATTGCTTTTAATCTTCTAACTTCAATTAAAATTATTTCTAAGAGAAATGCCAGGGGCTGCCCAAAGATAAGAGATTTTCTTTTGATAACAGTCGTGACTGTATTTTAGTCATATTTGTAATAGAAGGGATACTGGTTTGACTGGGGCTTATTTACTTGGGTACATATAAAACCTTAAATGATAGATTACTAATCTTTCTCTGTGTTTACAGAATGAGTAAACATAATAGCATTCCTGCCGATACTGCCTCTGATTTTTACTTATTTTCCAGAGTACGATGCATAGTGAGATTTTACGACACACAGTTCATTTGAGCTTTGCTTTACTTCTGCTTTTACCTAAAGCCCCCTTCACTTGAAAGCATCTAAGCACTGCATAATTACTGAGCAACATGGCCCAAGGAATCTGTGGATTTGTGATTGTGTAACCTGTCACTAAACATTACATCATTACATCTGAGTTGTGGATCAGATGGGATAGATCTTCCTTAAGCATTCAGACATTTTCTATTTCTAGAATGTTAGAAATAAGCCAGAACTATCTTGGCTAGATCTCTTTTTCTTCCTGGAGATTTACCACAGTTGAAAAAGAAGGACCTGCAGGATAATTCAAATAATTTAATACCTAAACAATACTGGATTCTTTGGGGGTTTTTCTACATCTTTTTGCAAATGCAATAGTGAATTACTAGGAACACAGATATGATTAACTGGTTCTCCAGGCAGTTAGATTACCATGGAAAATAGAGACAAAGGTAAGTCAGATTGGGAAAAATATCCTTCAGAAATATTCTGGGAAAGTTTCAAAAAGGGAAAACAAAAAAAACATTCACTGAGCATGCTGTAAGAGCTGAAATATTTGAAAACAATCTAATCAGACTGATCATATCACAGGTTTTTCATTAAAACTTTATGTGGTCAATATACCAGTAACAATGTTCTGGATTCACACCCATAAGTGCTCCTAAACATTTCTTTCTAACTGTCCTGGGTTATGGAATCAAAAATGTGTATTCTATTTTCATCTGCTGAAAGCAGTTGGGGAATTGTTCTTTATTTCTTGTAACTTTGGAAGGAGGGGGACGGGGGGAGGGGTGGGTGCCTTTTGGGTAATGGGCCATCAACAGACTATACCCCCGGACTATACCCGCTCCCCCCAGAGCCCCATCTGCATGCATGGTCCTATTGTGGGATGCCCTGCCCAGTGGGGGGAGTCTACAATTGCTGCCGGGAAAACTGAGCCGGCCGGGGACAGACTTCACTGGCTTCACCCCGATTCCTGGGAGGAAGACGGCACCCCATCTCATCTTCGCCAGACCCCATCTCATCATCGCCGGACCCCATCTCACCATCACCTCACCCCTGGACCCCTCCTCATCACTCCTAGACCCTTCCTCATCACTCCTAGACCCTTTTTGGCTACAGGATCGTCCCTGCTCCAACAGAGCCACGTCTGTCATCCCAGGACTCACTTCTGGACTGCTTCCAACACCCTGACTAACAGGGTGCCAGGTGGCAGCTCTGATTCTGTCAGGGCTTTCCCAAATTGTTGTTGTTTGTTTGCTGGTTTGGTGGGGTAGTTTTGTTTCCTACCACATTTGTATTATTGATATTCCTAGTAAAGAACTGTTATTCCTATTCCCAAATCTTTGCCTGAGAGCCCTTAATTGAAAATTTATAATTTGGCAGGGGTGGGGGGTTTGCATTCTCTATTCTAAGGGAAACCCCAGTTTCCCTGGCAGACACCTGTCTTGTCAAACCAAGACAGATTTTGGCGCCCAAGTGTGGGGCACAAGGGCGTTGAGACAGAGGAATAACAGTTCTTGTGTACTAGATAGAAGTCTACTGCTCAAAATCATGTGGTCCAGCTTTCCCTGGTTTGGCTGGCACGTGGTTGTGGCTGTATTTCTGCCATTTGCTGGCCCTTATCTAAACATGGGCCCTATAACCAAGGCTACTGTGGCTGGCATCCAGTTTATTTTGTGGGTTAATAAGGTGAGGAATTCGTGGATTTTTAACTTCCTTTGGAAAGCAGGCACATGGATTCAGGGCTATCATAGACTAACTCTGTGTTTCTGGGGTTACTTTAATAATGGTACATATTGTGAGGAAATGGCACCAGGGGAAATTTTCTCCCAACCCTTCACTCAGTTTTTTGGGTCTACTCCACCAGCTTTTCAAGGGTTAAATTTCCCTCTGAATGCTAATGACGTCATACAGTGGTTGGTGCTGCTTATAGGCCTATTCTATTTGGTATTCAGAGATAAAGGGAGACTGGCCTGGGTAAGCACTCTGATAACTACCCCAAAGAATAATGATGCTGCCCAAGAGCCCACCCCTGTCCCACAGCCAGCCTCAGGCATAAACCACCCGGTTTGGGTGAAGGCTCTGATAAAAGAAATGCATGAGATGAACCAGATGCTGAAAGAGTACATTTCCCCAGCTGGTGAGAAACCTTCGCCCTGCCCTGACAAAAGAGAATCTGATACAGAACCCGCAGACATTACAACTGTCCAGGTTCCAGCTGACACACAGGGGCAGTCACAGCCAGCAGCAGTTGCCCCTGTGGAAACAAGGAAATCTAAAGTGAAAACAGTAAACCCAGAGAGTAAAGATAAGAAGGGAGGGCCCTCACAAGACACAAGGGAATCACATGTTCAGATCATCACTGAGACCCTGTCGTATGAAAGTCTCCGTAATCTGCAAAAAGATATTGTACGGCGGGGATGTGAGGCTTACACAGCCTGGCTACTTCGGGTTTGGGATCTTATGGGCACAGGTGTCCAACTAGATGGTGGGGAGGCCAGGAATTTGGGACCCTTGACCCAGGACTCAGGTATAAATCAGGTATTTGTAAGGGAGCCTGGACCTCTTTCCCTCTGGCAGCGGCTTTTAACGAGTGTGAGAGAAAGATTTGTCCACAGAGAAAGAATGCAGGAGCACCACCATAGAATGCGCTGGAAAACTCTGGAGGAGGGAATCCAACAGCTGAGGGAAGTGGCAGTGCTAGAGGTACTTTTTGGGAGGAGTGGACAGCATGATAATGATCCTGACAAGGTTAGATGCACAGCGCAGATGTTATGGAACCTGGCAAATCTGGGGCCATCTCAGTATACTACATTCATTGCAACCATTAATGCTGAGGACAACCAAGTGACAGTGGGGGCTGTTGCCACTAAGCTTAGGAATTATGAGAGCATGATCAATGGCCCGCTGCAGGCTCATATCTCTGCCGTGGTGAAAGAGCTCAAAGAGGAAATGAGGGAGGTGAGGGAGGAGATGAGGAAGAGCAGTTCCAATGTGGCACCGGTACGAGTCACAGGCCCCAGAGTCAGAGCCCAACGACCCCCAGCCAGAGAGAGAGGGTACACCCCGAGAGCTGACCTGTGGTTTTACCTGCGTGACCATGGGGAAGACATGGGAGTGTGGGATGGGAAACCCACCTATGTCCTGGCAGCCCGGGTGCGTGAGCTCAAGGAGAGGAACACTCACCAAAGGGGTGCCACTAAAATGAAAGTATCCTCAACCTCCTATGCCCAGGCTGTCAGTAGTCAGGATGCTGGAACCTCTAGTATGTATGCTCAGGGAGGGAATAACCAGTGCTAGGGGGGCCCTGCCTCTAGCCAGGTAGAGGAGAGGGACAATCGGATCTATTGGACTGTGTGGATCCGATGGCCTGGCACATCTGACCCACAGAAATACACGGCTTTGGTTGACACTGGCTCCCAATGTACCCTGATGCCATCAGGGTATGTGGGAGCAGAACCCATCTCTATTTCTGGAGTGACAGGGGGGTCCCAGCAGCTGACTGTATTGGAGGCCGAAGTGAGTTTGACTGGGAATGGGTGGCAGAAACACCCCGTTGTGACTGGTCCAGAGGCCCCGTGCATCCTTGGCATAGACTATCTCAAAAATGGACATTTCAAAGACCCAAAAGGATATCGTTGGGCTTTTGGAGTAGCTGCTGTAGAGACGGAAGCAATCAGACAACTAAATACCCTGCCTGGTCTCTCCGACGACCCCTCTGCTGTGGGACTGCTGAGAGTTGAAGAACAACAGGTGCCAATCGCCACAGCAACAGTACACCGTCGGCAATACCGTACTGACAGAGACTCTGTGACTCCCATCCATGAGATGATTCGTAAACTGGAGAGCCAAGGGGTGGTCAGCAAAACCCACTCACCCTTCAACAGTCCCATTTGGCCTGTGCGTAAGTCTGAAGGGGAATGGAGATTGACTGTGGACTATCGTGCATTGAATGAAGTGACTCCACCACTGAGCGCTGCCGTGCCGGACATGCTGGAGCTCCAGTATGAGCTGGAGTCCAAGGCAGCAAAGTGGTATGCGACCATCGATATTGCCAATGCCTTCTTCTCCATTCCTTTGGCAGCAGAGTGCAGGCCCCAGTTTGCTTTCACCTGGAGGGGCGTTCAGTACACCTGGAACCGACTGCCCCAGGGGTGGAAGCACGGTCCCACCATCTGCCATGGACTGATCCAGGCTGCACTGGAGAAGGGTGAGGCTCCGGAACATCTACAGTACATTGATGACATCATTGTGTGGGGAAACACGGCAGTGGAAGTTTTCGAGAAAGGAGAAAAGATCATCCAGATTCTCCTGGAAGCTGGCTTTGCCATTAAGAAGAGTAAAGTCAAGGGACCTGCCCGAGAGATCCAGTTCCTGGGAGTGAAGTGGCAAGATGGACGGCGTCAGATCCCCACAGAGGTCATCAATAAGATCACCGCGATGTCTCCACCGACCAGCAAGAAGGAAACACAAGCTTTCCTAGGTGCCATAGGTTTCTGGAGGATGCACATCCCTGAGTACAGTCAGATTGTGAGCCCTCTGTACCTGGTTACCCGCAAAAAGAACGATTTCCACTGGGGCCCAGAGCAGCAACACGCCTTTGCCCAGATCAAGCAGGAGATTGCTCATGCGGTGGCCCTTGGCCCAGTCAGGACGGGACCAGAGGTAAAGAATGTGCTTTACTCCGCAGCCGGGAGCCATGGTCTGTCCTGGAGCCTTTGGCAGAAGGTGCCTGGTGAGACTCGAGGCCGGCCACTGGGATTCTGGAGCCGAAGCTACAGAGGGTCTGAAGCCAATTACACTCCCACGGAGAAGGAGATCTTGGCTGCCTATGAAGGAGTTCAAGCCGCCTCAGAGGTGATTGGCACTGAAGCACAACTCCTCCTGGCACCCCGACTACCAGTGCTGGGGTGGATGTTTAAAGGAAAGGTTCCCTCCACCCATCACGCCACCGATGCCACCTGGAGCAAATGGATTGCCCTCATCACTCAGCGCGCCCGTATTGGAAACCCGAATCGCCCTGGGATTCTGGAAGTGATCACCAACTGGCCGGAAGCTGAGAACTTCAGTCTCACCGAGGAAGAAGAACAAGAGCAGGTAACCCGGGCTGAAGAAGCTCCACCATATAACCAACTGCCAGCAGAAGAAGCACGCTACGCTCTTTTCACTGACGGTTCCTGTCGCATCGTAGGGATGAACCGAAAGTGGAAAGCAGCTGTGTGGAGCCCCACAAGACAGGTTGCACAAGCCACTGAAGGAGAAGGTGGGTCAAGCCAGCTTGCTGAACTCAAAGCTGTTCAATTGGCCCTGGACATTGCTGAAAGAGAGAAGTGGCCAAAGCTCTACCTCTACACCGATTCGTGGATGGTAGCTAATGCTCTGTGGGGCTGGCTGGAAAGGTGGAAAAAGGTCAGCTGGCAGCGTAGGGGAAAACCAATCTGGGCTGCTGATGAGTGGAAGGACATTGCCACCAGAGTAGGGAAACTACCTGTGAAAGTCCGTCATGTAGATGCGAACTTAGCAAAAGCCACCTGGATGGTCAACACCCGAGGCTCCATCAATCGAGCTGGTCCTGCCCAGTCTACCCCTTTGCACACAGTAGATGGAGATAAAGTCCCTGTGGTGCACATGAGAGGTATTTTAGGAAAGGCTGTCTGGATTAACCCCACCTCAGGCAAAGGCGAACCCATCCGTGGGATTGTTTTTGCTCAAGGACCTGGTTACACTTGGTGGGTAATGCAGAAAGATGGAAAAACCAGTTGTGTACCCCAAGAAAACCTAATCCTAAGTAAGAAATGAGTGTAGGGGTTCATTTTGCATAGTAGTTCATTGCTTTAGGTATGATGCAGATGATAATAGAATAAGGGGTGGATAATGTCCTGGGTTATGGAATCAAAAATGTGTATTCTATTTTCATCTGCTGAAAGCAGTTGGGGAATTGTTCTTTATTTCTTGTAACTTTGGAAGGAGGGGGACGGGGGGAGGGGTGGGTGCCTTTTGGGTAATGGGCCATCAACAGACTATACCCCCGGACTATACCCGCTCCCCCCAGAGCCCCATCTGCATGCATGGTCCTATTGTGGGATGCCCTGCCCAGTGGGGGGAGTCTACAATTGCTGCCGGGAAAACTGAGCCGGCCGGGGACAGACTTCACTGGCTTCACCCCGATTCCTGGGAGGAAGACGGCACCCCATCTCATCTTCGCCAGACCCCATCTCATCATCGCCGGACCCCATCTCACCATCACCTCACCCCTGGACCCCTCCTCATCACTCCTAGACCCTTCCTCATCACTCCTAGACCCTTTTTGGCTACAGGATCGTCCCTGCTCCAACAGAGCCACGTCTGTCATCCCAGGACTCACTTCTGGACTGCTTCCAACACCCTGACTAACAGGGTGCCAGGTGGCAGCTCTGATTCTGTCAGGGCTTTCCCAAATTGTTGTTGTTTGTTTGCTGGTTTGGTGGGGTAGTTTTGTTTCCTACCACATTTGTATTATTGATATTCCTAGTAAAGAACTGTTATTCCTATTCCCAAATCTTTGCCTGAGAGCCCTTAATTGAAAATTTATAATTTGGCAGGGGTGGGGGGTTTGCATTCTCTATTCTAAGGGAAACCCCAGTTTCCCTGGCAGACACCTGTCTTGTCAAACCAAGACACTAACTCTGACTTCTGAAATGATATATACTTTTCTTTACATTTGCTCTTGGGTTCCAGCAGTTTTCTTCTGCTAGGTGTTGATGCAACTAAATTTTCCAAACATAAAAGGGCCCTCTGAACTTTCCAACTTGTTGGGAAAATGAATATTTTAACAGTACACACAAATAACTGCAGGCCAAGTATTTCCAATGCTTTGTCTCTCAAACAGCCATAACCCCCAAAATGTTTCCATTTGAGTGTTTTCACCTTCCTCTGAGTGGGTCATGACAGAGATAAAAACAGCAGCAGGAGAAGAAAAAAAAAATAAGTAGTATAGGGGCAGAACTGACCGTAATTTAAAAGAAGTCACTAATTATGGGTACAGGAGGGGTGAATGCTGAGATGAGACCAAGAGCTGACATTTATGGTTCCTTGGTTCTCTATATGAAACATTAATGTACTCTGGATCAGTGAATAAATGAATGAAGAAGGAAGACAAAAGAATGAAGCATGGAAACAAGAACCATCCAGGCCAAGAGGGTTACCAGTAAAATTCCTCCTCTTGTACTTGCTCTTTCAGTGATTAGCTATTGCTATTAATTTAATGCAAGATGACACAGTGATACACATCAGCCTGGGTATGAGTCTGATCGAATAGCAGAATACAAGGAGCATGAAGCATGACTGGCCCTCAGGTGCTCTAGGAATGCAAACAGTCCAGTTATGGCTCATGGGTGAGAGATGGAATACATGAAAGGGATGTTCCACAGACCTTTCAGCATTAATTAAGCAATTGCATACTGGTCTGTGATGACAGTGAACACATCCTACAACTCATTTCAAAAGACTGTGATGACTACAAAAACAAATACAATTTTAGCATTTTCTTTTCAACTATTTGGTGCAAGCGAACAATTCTATAATATCCACAGCAATGCCTTCTTATTAAATTCATTGAGTGTGGATATATTTTAGATCTGTAGGTGTTTGCATAATGAGCATACTTGATAAATAATTACTAAGTTACAGTTAATTGTCCAATTAATTATGAGAAAATCAATTTGAAAAGTTGAAATTGAGAAGTCTTACAAGTTGCAGTAAAAAGACATGAAAAGCAGATGAAAGGAAAAGGTAAATTCAATTAAAATGTCATCTAAGTGTCATAGGCTAGGAAAAGCCTGATTTTGTTCCAATCGGGGTCAGCTTTTTTGATTGACAAGCAATTTATCCAGTAGAAGACAAGCTGCGACTTTTGGCGAAATGCTTAAAAAGGCTGGGTGGGGGGAGGAGCGGTCTCTTGGTCTTCCGGTGTGGCAGGCCGGAGACAGGGAGCCGCCGGGGCCGGCCGGCCTCGGTGCCCCCCACCCCAGGCAGCTGCGGCGGGCCGGGCCGGGCCGGGCCCCGATGCTGCTGGAGCCGGGGCAGGCCGGGTCGGAGCTTTAGGAGCCGCTGTCTCGCGGAGAGGCGGGCAGCATGGAGAAGAGGAAAGAGAGCTCGGACGGAGTGCCTCTTCGCCCTTGCTCTTCTTTTCAAGCCGAAGAAACCAGCGCACGGCTTCTAAACGACTCAGTTTCCCGCCGCAGAGCCACGTGGGCAGCCCGGCAGCCCGAAAAGTTTAACCTTTTGTTGTTAGCAGATGGACTTTCCTAAACATCATCTTTCTCCGGAAGAAGAACAAATATAGCGAATAGAAAGACACAGCATGGAGCTACAGTCGGTAAAGGGAGAGTGAAAAGGACTTTAAGGCAAAAGGACAAGGAGTGGCCTAATTTTGGCTGGACATTTCTGGTAAAACTATAGAGACTGAACTAGTTTTTTCCTGTAACATATAAATGCTTTTGGGGGGATGTAAGGTTCTAGTTAAAAGTGATATGAAGCTTTTTGCTCCTAAAGAAAGAGGAGATTTGTTTTTGGGTCTTGAGATGATTTTAGAAATAGAAGAAGAGAATCTTTGTGTCATACTAGAGGAGGCATCCTTAAACAGTACCCCAATAAGCAAATATGGCCTATGTGCAGTGTTGAGAGAACTGCTAATGGGTAGGATTTCGCAGTTTGCAGGAGTTCCTTTAAAATCCTCGCAGATGTAGAGCATGGGATGTCTATATAGAACCCAGAGAGACTCCTTTCCTAAAAGAACTGATAAAAGGTTATTTTTAAAATGGTAAAACTGGCTGAAGTTGCAAGTCATGTCTTTTTATGTTGAGTGAAGAAAGGTAAAAAACTTAGAAAGAGAAAGAAAGATGTTTTAGAAGTTTCATTTGTTGTTGTTGTTGTTTTTTTCCCCTTTTCTTGTTGTTTTTGTGTGTATTAATAAACTATCTTTGTAATTTAAAGATGGGCCTGGTTTGCTTTATATTCTTCCAGTCAAATGAAATATAGAACGTGATTAAACCATCACACTAAGTCAACTTCATAATTTTTAAGACAGTGAAGGGGGTGGGCAGCTTCCATCCTACTGCTGTAAGATACTTCTCTGTCACTGAGACTTCTGACACCATTAGCTCTGATCCTCTGAACCTTTGTACAGTAGCTCTGTCTATTCCACAGAGACCATTAGTCTCACTGAACTCAGCCTGCTTTCCCTGAGGGAGGTTTGCACACGTAAACAGAGAAGCTTGAAAGCTTCTCTGTTTAATAATACATGATTGCTTTCTATGAATTGGAGCATTTCCATTCATTTTTGCAGGCTAAACACAGGGCTTACAGCAAACACAGATCACGAGAACATATGTGGTGGTGCCTCTAGCACTGCCCTCAGCTTTGATGGCCCTTATTTGACACAGATCTGTCAGCAGCAAACCTCAGATCAAATTCTACCAAAAGCAAGAGCCCAGGCCAGTCTGGCTGTACAGGACCGAGCAGCACATTGGCCACACTTTGGGAAACAGAAAAGCTCATTTAAGGTTCGCTTTTTTAAAGAGGAGAAAAGAAAGCCAGTACCTTACAGTAGAAGAGCAGAGGACAAATTGCCCTTTCTATGAACCAGCATTGTAGTCACTCGAGCATTGCCAAGACAGGAAGGAGGACAGCACCATCTTGGAAGAGTTTCGGAAATTCTGGTGCTCACTTTCCTTAACCACTTTAAAACACAACCTCTACTTTTCACTTGCTGCTTTCCACATCTCCCATGTCTTAGTCATGCCTCCATGCATCAGCAGATTTACTTTTCCAACAGCACTTGAGGTGAGGAGAGAATATCTGCAGTTTTAATAAGGAGCATTTTCATATGCGTATTGTTTTTAGTCAGCAGAGTGCTCCTTTCCTTGCTTTGCCAGGTAATTTGGTACACATCTCGTAATAAATCAACTTTCATTCTTTGCCATTATCTTCTGAGGAACTTTTTCCTGTCGCACTTCCTTAGTAGCTTAGGAGGTCTGTCAGTGTGCAATATGCGTTATTAATAACAAAGATAATGGACTACCTAGCTATGTCACCATGCTAGTGTGACACAGATAGTCCTCAACAGGTAAATGAGGGCTTCCTTTATGCTCCTGTGACTTTTTTGCCAGGGCAGATGGGCTGTGGGTGAGAACAGAAATACAGATGTCCCAGCTCAGCTGACTGTGGATTGTTGCAGCAGCCCTCTTGTTAGAGGAGGGACATGGGTGATGTCAGGTAGAAATGAGCCAAGACACAGACTTCTTGTTTATCCCAGCATGAAAAGGGTCCTGGTTTATTCCTCTTTACAGCTCAGCCATCCTGACTCCAACCATTCACTGACTCTGGCTGCAGCAACTCCTACTGTAGGTTTCCCTTGCAGCCTCTGACTGCACATATTAGTTTGCAGACTCTGAACACAGGCTTTTACCCAGCTAGACTATAACTGCAGGTTCCAACAACAGGCTCTAACTGCAGACCCAGACTAACCTCACAGCAGCAAGTCTCTCTCCCCAGGATCCTTCTTCTGCATGATCCTCTCGTTCCCTCTTCCTCAAGACTCCTCCTTCATAATTCCCTCTCACCAGCTCACCCACTCCCTTTTATCACACTTTTCTTTATTGGCTGTAGCTGTGACTCATCAGGGGCAAGTCTGTATTGGGTAATTAACACAGCTGTTACTTACCAGGGACGAGATCACATGTATTCCCTTCCCCTACACATTGATAACTGTACTGAGTGTAAGTCTTCACAATCAGTGTAAAAGAAGAAATCTGGATGTGTCCTAGTGCTTTTCACAGCGAGAACAAGCTGATTTGTATAGGTTTGTTTTGTTTGCTTTTAGGAAATTACCAATTGTCATCCTGATTCAAACATCTCTGTGTTGCTAATCACAAGTTACTGATGCTCCCAAATCAATCTTTCAGTTACTGCTCATATTATTCTTTTTCCTTGGCATTTTCCTATTGTGTTATTTCAGATGCTTGCTTCACCACTAACCATACACTGTCTTACAGAGTTGCGCTGTAACACACATTTTTTCACCAAAGGAAGCAGGCAGTGTTGAGATGTGATTGGCATCAGGTGATGCCAGAGGGAAAAAAACCTGCATAGGGTAGTATTTGATGCTCAGTTCCACCAGAATGGAAACTGCAATGGTAATTCATAAGTGAGAGATACATATGATATAAAAGCAAAGCCAGGCTAGTCTGAAAAACACATCATCTGCTTTAAGATGCTCTTGGTCTTATCACCCACCACACTCAGAAAAGCACACCACCCACCAAGTAAGCCGTGGGTTTGTACAATGTACTTGTATGCTCAGAGACAAATCACCTAATATCATATTTACAAAGGTATTTTGGGACAGTCTAGTGATTTTACTGAGTTACAGGTGCCTTAGCAGCTCTTGAAGTATGCTATTTTCTTGTATGTGCTCAAATTACCCACATGTAAAACAACCCCCCCAAAACAAAGTAGTAAAACATTTTTTTCAGAGTTATATGGCATTCAGGTTTGAGATGCTGAGGTTTGGTGAAGGAAGGGGTATGGAATGCTCAGAAATCACCAAAAATGTTTCTTCGTGTACCTGAATTAATCCCTAATCCTTGACGCCAATCAGACAAACTGAGCCAAACTCATCAGCTCCAGCATGGCTGAAAGCAGTGCAAGGACAAGGATGGAGAATCTCCTGGTGTCACCACATTGGTGCACAGGTCTTTCACCACCCAGGCACTACCAGCAGGTCCCAGATGGCAGTTTCCTTTCTGGGCTCAACTGAGCTGCACTGAAATCAGCATCATCTGTCTGAACAAGGCATGCTGCTCACCAGTTCTTCAGAAGGGTCATTCAAGGGCTGCTTGGTCCTGCGATGTGGGACATACACCTCACTGGGTGGGAATTAGGGCCTTGGGCAGACTTAAAAAATGTCAGGCTCTTATGCAAGCCTGTTACAAGAGCCTCAGAGGCTTTTGAATTCATAGACATTTGTCCCTGTGGCCACGTGCCCAGCAACCCCAGCCATATAGCTCTTTCCCATCAATTTTACGGTGGCAGGTGACTATCTGTCCCTGGTTATTTACAGTGGCATTTCAGGGGACACTCGGTCTCCCGTCTTTAAGGTGAAGGATCAGTTCTTTGCCGAGTTCTTTCTCTCCGTACCACTTGATGGCACACTTGCATAGCACACTGCAGGCTGAAGGCAAGAGAAATCCACATGCAAGTCCTGTCCAAAGTTGTTCCACTTAATTTGTTTTGCATCGTGAATGTACCTGTTTAATTGATTAAAGAAATCTAACACTGTAGTATTGAGTAGGAATAAGCAGGGCATACAAAATAATTACATCAAGAAAGCCCTGTATTTTGCAATTTTAATCCCAGAAATTTGCCTGGAAAATTCATTATTTTTTCATTATTTCAATACATTTGGTAAGAAGCTTGCATTTTTCCTACTGAGCCTTTTCTTGCAAGGGGGACAAATTTTCCTTGCCCAATATTTTATTTCTCGTTCTAGAAGATTTGCATGTGTTCATGGGTGGTTCAGGGTTTTCTTTTGTCCTTTCAGCTCAAAATAAGCAATGAATTGCTATTGAAACTAAACAGTGATACCTTCTGTTTGGCTAAACTGTAGGTGGAAATTAGTTTATGTCCTTTAAGTATTAAAATTATTATTCAACTTCATATCAAAGTAACATTCTCCAGTGGTCTATTTGAGTTTAGTAATGAGTATTAAATGTTGCCACATATGCCACTTTTCTCTAGATGATTATACATACATGAGTGAATGCTGCAGATGGTTACAGACCAGAGGTAGAAACAACTTGCTGGTCTGTTGGATTTTATGACTTCATGAAGAAAGCCTTGAAACATCTAGCAGCTCTTTATGGGCAGAACCTTAATGGGAAAATGTAAATGACCAGGGCCTGAAGTTAAAAATTTCAGGGACTGGGGTGAAATATGTAAAGAGTGGCTGACTGTCATAGAAGCACCTTCTGTTCAAGGGCTGGGATCCAGGTTCTGAAGGAGAACCTCAAGGGGGAAACTAGAAGCACCTCAGTACAAATTACTGAGTGCCAAGTGACCTTTGTATTTACCAAAGCCTAAATCCCACCATCATTTCTTACAAAAACTTTATTTGGTCCACAGTGCAATTGCTAGAAGTCTTTCTTGGCCATGACTTTAATTGTTTGTTACTTTGACGCTTCATTAGCTCCTCAAGGCCTAATTAGCAAGGGCAGACTTCTTGCCTTTGTTCTCTAATTATCCCTGTTTAACCTCATGAATTTCTTCCCCTCCTCTCCCAGCACTCCTTCTCTACTCCTTCAAATGCACGGGTAAAAGATGAGCTGGATGTTTAAACCAGGCAGAGCTCATGCTTTTTATTTTTCCTGAAAAAACGGAGAGCAGAGTGGAGCCTCATAAGTGTCACGGGTAGGTAGCACCTGAGAGGTTGTGAAGCGTATACTGTCCTGACTTCCTCCATTACCCACTGAATTGCATTGGCACTGATAATTGCAGCTTCAGGAAAAATAACTGCTAAACAATGATAGCAGTAAAACCCTACAGCCTTTCTCAATTAAATTAAGTGGAAATTTAGTCCTTGAGTACTATTTCTAAAATGGGCTGAACAGAATAAGAGCAAGCACCTGGTGGGTTGCAGGATAGTGTAGGGCAGGAGAAACACTGCTGGCTTTGCTCTGTGACCATTGTCCCCATGCCCCATCTGAAAAGTCAGTGTCCACCTCTGCCCTAGAGCTAATGTTGGCATGAGAATAAAAACAACAGACTGCAGGCTGAACCTGCTCTAACAGAGGCCACCTAAGCTGGTGAATTTAGGGGAAGACCTTTGCCGCCTCTGTAGCCATCATTTCTCTTCTGGTTTTGCATCAGCCGCTTATGCTTCCACCATTATTCATTTGTCTCAGCTGCAGCCTCTTGATCTTTGAAGGCTATTTTGGTATTGTTAGAATGTCCTTTCTACCTCATTTATTGCTATCCTTTCTGCTTATCCTGGCACTTTTGCTTTTTATCAACACCATCTGCAAACATTTGCTAGTGGGTCTTACAAACTTTAGTCTTACAAATTAGGACTTTTTGTCTCTGTACATTCCTGCGTGAGGACATACTGGAGTAATTTTTCATAACAAAGGAAATATCTTTATGCTCATTTGGTATAAATTACCCAAAATGAAAGAATGAAGCAAATGAGTAAGAAGTCTTTGTCATAATAATCAGTGAATCCAGATTTTCTTCAAATAATATCTAAGAGAGCATCTACTTCAGCCTTCATAAAGGAAGGGGAACTTTACCTTAATGAACATTATTTGAGCTAAAGATGAGACAGGAAGGACAGGTTTTTATGAAAGAGAACCACCTACAAATTGATAAAGCCTTTTAACCTCTTTTTACAGTGCTTAGAAACAATGACCCAAATACATAGAAAGGTTTTTAGACAACCTTTACATACTGCTGTCTTAGACATTCTGAGCACAGATCTCTGCGTCCAAATTATCCACAGTGCTTAGAAAAAGCACCATCTAAAACTTTGGGAAGCAGCAGATAGAGCACATGGCTGTATCCTAAGAAATCCATGTGAATTCATCTTTGTCTGTCATCCAAAGCTTGTCCACTGACTTCAATTTGAACTGTTCTCCCAGTAAAGTGACCAAGTTCTTCATAGTCCTTGGGTCTAGCTCAAAGTTCCTTTTCTCCCTTTCATCATTTCTTGTGCCAGTTCCCCATTGCTTTTGGTGTATTTTGAGCAGCACTTAACCCCAGTACTCAGTGACATGCACTTTATCGCTGCAACAAAATGTCTCTGGTCTTGTGCAAAACAGAAGTAGTCATCTGTCTGGAAGTTGCCAAGGCTTACTACAGGTTGTCATGTAGAGTCAGAGGCTGAGAAAAGAGAACTTGTTAGCTTTACCTTGATAAGCCCGTGAGTGTGAAAGACATGTCACATGCAGTTTCCATTACAGACATCATCAGGAATCCACAAGAAGCATGAATGAGTGGAAGGAGTCAGGCATTCAAAAAATTATTTGAACTGGAGTCCTTGGACAGTTCCAGGTGTGCCTGATTTCCAGAGGAATTAAAGGGATTTTCAAAATTGTTCTACAAGATCAAAGGCAGATCATCCATTACCAAGTGCATCAAAATAGCAACACAACATTTTCAGATTAACCTTCCTATATCCCCACCCCCTGCCCCCCCCCAGCAAATAATAGATTCTCTCACAGTAGGAAAGCAGGCTTAGTATCATCCAAAAATGTTTTAGTGCTTTTTCTACCTATTTGGGACCATCTTCTTGATTCACTTAACGGCAGTGTACCACATCCTCCTCACCTTTCCCTGTTAATCCACAGGTACAAGCATCCTCTCCCTTTTTGGTGTAGGAGCGATACGGACTGCTGGTGCAGTCAGCATTCAGAGGATGAGAACACCAGCTGTCCTGTCAATGAGAGATCAAATACATGCACTGTGCCACCACTGCCAAGCAGTAGAGGTCACATCCTTGAATTTGGGGGTTTTGTCAGATGAGCAGTCATAATTTGAAGCATTTTGTACCTACATTTGTAGGGCAGTTTAATTCATGCTTGAACCAGCCTACAGTGGAAGAGGTCATGGAAAGAGCAGGCCAGGCAGTGGGCTAAAGCAAGTATTGTCCCCCCCAGACACTGTACACATGTCTCACTGCTGATCAAGGGCCATCATGCAGCTCAGCATCCTTCCTGCATCAGAGATGAGACCAGCTAAGGGATTAAGGCTCATCTTCCTGAAGATGGGTGTTTGGTATCAGCTGGGCCAGATGCAAGGGCCATGCAGCTCAAACATGTGACAGTGCTTGGTTTCCAGGCACTGACTTTGTTTTAAAAGCTGGCTGTAGTTCAGGGAGGAAAAAAGCTTTTGTTACTTGTATTCACACTCTCACACAAAAGGTTCTGCATGTGGAAGATGGTAGCAGCACAGCATACTTGCACAGATTAAAAATACTGTTTTCACTTAGGAAAAATGATGTCCTTTTCAAACCTGCACTTAGTTGAACAAGCAAGGTAAGATGTATGTAAGACCTTTCAGACCAATGCTATCCGTAGACAAAGTGTTTGTTCATCAATACAGTGCTAAAATAGCATCACTGCAGAAGGTCAGCAGCCCAGTTTCAAGAACTAAAGTCAGATAATGGGTAATTTTGTAAGACAAGTAGAAGCAAAGTCAGCTTGTGTCAATCAGTATGAAAATGTAATTTGAGTCAGTGCAACAGAAATCAATTTTTTTTCTCCCAGGATCTAAGATAACTAAATATCACACAGTCAGCTTAATTAGTTTCTGATATTTGTACAACTTCACCTTTAAACTCTGGGAAAAAAACCCCACAGTTCATGACGTTATTCTTTGTAATTCCTTTCTGTTCTGCTTTACTGCTTAGAAGAAGGAGACTTACAAAACTTTACTGTGGCAACAAAATCTTATTCCAATTCAGACTTCCAGTTGGCAACCAGGAGATGGAATCAATGCTCCATCAGATCCATCAGGCCATCTCTTTAGTATCACTAAAGCAAGCTCAACAAAAGAACACACAAATATATTCTCTGTAAGAGAAATCTTCCTTCCTAGGGGGGATCTTTCCTTTGTTTTCCATCACTTAAATGGTTTTAATTCTGCTGCTGACAAAAAATAAGTACCATTATGGCTACAGGATTATTTTTCTCTCCCTATAATCCAACATGAACAGCCTAAAGACACGCAGCTAGCAGAGGACGAAGCGTTGATTTCAACCCCCATATAATTAACATCACATACTCTACACCACAGTAAGCACTACTGAAAAGCCACACTCACCAAAGGGGGTTCCACAGCATAGTGTGGGCCAGATCTATCTGGAACTGTCTTGGAGACTGTTGGCTGGAGAGAGAGGGGATGATGCTTGCTAAGCACAGCTAAGTGCTCCTTTAAGTACAAAGTCATGGTAAAGTGAAAGATGGACATGTGCATGGCTCTGCAGTGCAGAGCCATGTCGTGCAGTGATAAAAATGATTATAACCTCCAGTTCTCTTTAAACTTACCAAGGGCAATGGGGTGAGAGCTTAGTTAATCAATCCTGAGGAATCCTTTCCTGCTATCCTTTCCATCAGCAAAAGAATGAAATCAGAAATTATGAAGATGATTCATACCCAGCAACCAAAGGCATAGGAAGCTCAAAGTGCAGTTGATTTAACATAGCTTAATTAAAGCAGGCATTGCAGGAGACATTTGATAATGCCCTCTTGCATTTCTTCTTTGTGAAGTGGCTGCATCCAAATTAGATAGGGTCTTGAGGTAAAACTGCTCTAAAATTGAAGGCAAACATCTTGTCACTATCCTAACACTTAGATACACTGGGAAGAAGTCAGCACTAGTATCTGGGTTCAGTGTGGTTTTGCATAACTAAGAGGTTTGTCCAAGAGGTGAATTTTTCCAGGAAGTCTTGAAAATCTCAAAACTTACAAGGTTTATGCTTAATATCTCTGCAGACCTGGTTTACAAAACAGGATAATTTTGGAGAAAAGTAGTTTGTGCCATAATGGGACTTGTTTTTGTCAGCAGCGGAATTAAAACAGTTTAGGTAATGGAAAACAAAGGAAAGATCCCCTCCTAGGAAGAAAGAGTTCTCTAACAGAAAATAGAGTTCATTAGTTTAAACGTTGTCTAGTTTCAAACTGCAGCTTTTAAAGTCCAAGATAATTTGCAGCGGACTAGCTTGTCAGAACTTCTGATGAGAGCTTGACTCTTGACTCAGGTCTAGTTTTATCTTTTCAGCCTTATTTGCCACTTTCTCTTCCTATAACTTGTGGGTAAACTACTCAGATTTCAGCTTTTTCCTGTACTGACTTCTCTCTTATCTTCTTATGTCATTAATCTTTCATGTATACTGAAATTTGGCTGGACTCTGCTACATACAGCTTACTTGGTGCTACTCTAAGGGCCTGAATTAAAATCACAACTTCTGTGTGGATTTTCCTTGGATTAGAAAGTCATCCCAAAGCTCTAGGATTGTGTAACAGCTAGAGAAAAATGGTGTTTATGTGGGAATGGGAGATGTTCCTGTCGAAAGTTAATAACAGTGTTAATTACTGGATCACTGTGGCTGTACCCACATTTGGCACAGATCAGGGCCAAACGTTTAGTGGCTGAGAGCAGAATTGACCTGTGAGATCACTGATGAGACAAATATTAGCACTCATTGCAATATTGCTAGCATCTAATAATGAAAGAAGAAATATGCAGCCCATATGGAAGGAGGAGCATATCTGTCTGGGGCCTGCTTGTTTCCTGCACTGGTACTGTCTGTGTTAAGATCCTGCGTGTATGGTGCAGCTTAGAGCAACCCCAGAGCAGCTTTAAATAATGTGGCCAGTTCTGGTCTTGAGAATGAATGAGTTGGAAACAGCTTTCTCATAGTCTGCAGTTTCTAATGTGTTAATCAGTCTGCTTCAAGAAGTTGAGAGTGTTCAGCCTGATGTACCTGAAGGTAAAGAACAGGATTTTCTAAAGCAGTCGTGATTAATTTTGGTTATTTAGTAAGACATAGCAAGGAATTGTCTAATTAGCAAATCCGAATATCTGCTTCCCTAACTGCTCTTTGGTGAGCATTCAAGGGCTGTTTTTTTGCTAGTGTTATTTCCAGTGGGTCTTAGAAGACAGTTTTTATTCTGCACTCAGGTAATTCTCAGCTCACCATCCTGTTGTTGTTCTGTGGGGTAGATGTACATACCTTATGGGATGCAAAAGGTGCTCCATTTTAGGGTGAAAAGGCGAGAAGCAACTACAGTCATCTTTCCAGAAGCTGGCAGTCACGCCACTGTCCCTTATGTTGCTATTCTGAGAGAATGGGTAGGATGTAATTCCCTTCATCTCACACAGAAATTACTTGGCCATGTTGACATTTGCGGTCCTCTGGGATAGCCCCAGCTACTGACCTGTTTGCTAAACACTAGTTCAGCTGTGTCAGTTCTGTCGAAAACTATTTCCTGGCATTTGTGTTCATCTCACACTATCTTGCAATACCCCAGTCGTGATTGTTTTCTTTCTTGAGGAAAATAATCACTCTACTTAGGCAATTGAAAAGCTGGGTGTTAAATGCCTTTCATGTCTTTTATCAGCACTGTGAGCCTGCCTTCTGTGTTGTGAGGAACCATTGCTGTTCATAGCACGCCCATTTGTCTTGCTTCACATCCGCAGCCTGTTAGTGGGGTGGTTTCTGAGGAGCTGCGTGGCACAAAATGACCTCTGAACACTGGACTGTGCAACTGCATTTGTGCTTAGAAGCAGAACTCAGAAGCACAGTCCCTGGAGCGGCAGAAACAGCAACATCTGCCTTGGGCTGTGAGGAAAGCTGAGTCCTCAGAGACACAGAAGCCTGAAGCTATTTCCTTCTGTCAGCTATTCAACTGAAGTCACTGGGAAATTACTGAGGACAATACATCCAATTAGAGAGATCAGTTCTGCACTTCATGACAGCACTATGCAGCAGGCATAGTTCCTTCAGTAGCAAGCAGTAAAATTACTCCCAGGCAGGCCTGCAATTCTTTGAATAACCTGTGCTGCAAGCAGCATAGCCAAGGACTAGTTTTCAGTTTGCACAGCAGCTCTAGCACTACTAGATAATAATTCAGATTGGAGGACTTGAGGTTTGTTCCTTCACTTCTGCACTGTAGACATCTGTAAGCGTCACAGGTGTCCCCTACATCTCTCCTGGTAAGCAGGTTTGAATAGATTATGCCATTGCATTGCAGAGGTAGCTAATCCCAAACACTTAAATGGTGCACACTACAAGGACATTTGTTTGGGGCTTACGTTTTACTGAATGAGATAAACAGACCTGAGAGTCTGTGACTCAAAAAGACAGACAAAGGCATTGGAGTGGGGAAAACCTACAAAATTATACACGGAAGTGAGATGAGTTTTATTAAATTGTATTTTTCCCAAAGATTTTTATCAGAACTATCCACACATACACAGCATGGAAAGAAAATACTGAAGGAGACAGAGTCTGCTAACTGGATAGCAGACCAGAATTATACATTGGCTTGTGACCTGCTTAGAAAAATCCAGTAGCAATCTGGGTTGCCTTTACACAAGAACCCTGGTGCACTCATTCCTTGAACGTTGTGCTAAGTCTGGGCATTGTGTTATCAGTAGGGAGAGGTCAGAGCTGAAAGAGAAAAAAATTGATGAGCAGATCGTTGACTTGGAATGAACAACTTGTACAGTATGAGAAAGATTAAAAGTACTGAAGTGATTTATGCCAGCTGAGGACCTGAGCTGGCTAGTTTAGTTTTGGCCACTAGCCAACCTAAAGGGTGAGAACAGGGCCCAGCGGTCTGCAAATATCTGCAAAGGCTATTAAATACCAAGGAGGAAATTAAATGATTTAATGAAGCACACCAAGGTGTAACTAGAAGTAGTTGGACTTAATTAAGGAAGGGAAAGTTGTAAATGAGTATCCAGAAAGCTTCTTGCTAATGAAATATAATAGCCTGAAAATCACCTTTGCCTGAGACTTAAAACTGGGTGTGACAGAATACAAATGTATTGAAGGTTGAGAAATTTATAGTGTGGTAAATTTATAGCTGCTTGCAGCCGTGGGCTCAAATATGTGCATCTTACCTTTTGCATGCCATCAGGTATGTTTGAGGGTCATACACACAAATCCACTATATTTTTTGCTACCTTTAATGTGTATCTGCTCCTCTCTTTTCTGAAAAAGAAAAACCCATAACCCAAACCAACAAACAACTCTAACCCAAAATCTCATTCTAAGGTATGCTTAATAGAGAACTGATTTGATGGCTAAACAGAGAAAAGGGATGATAACTACAAGGAAGAGTAGCCAGGGTAGTCCTTGCCAAAATTCTCAGATTAAGACGTTTTCTGAGCTGTCTCAAAATTCTTAGAAAATGTCCTCCCTGCAAGTGCGGGTGGTGCAAAGAGACTGTGCTGTCCCAGGTAGGAGAAAAACTCGAGTTTACCTGGAGCATTCAGGTACCTCTGTGATGTAAAGAAGAGACAGAGAATTGTTGCTTCTCCCCTTGCATTAAAACCAGTAGCAACAGGCTAGGGGAGTGACATTTCCATTTCTGAACAAAGTGTGAATCAGTAGCTCAGATATTTGAGAGACAGAGATTATTCTGAATTTGCTAAAATAGCCACATCTGAATTTATTTCACAGCTCATTAGGGAGCTGTGTATAATAAATTACGCAACATGTTACGTTCAGCTAACCTGCCAGCTCCCTGGTTTGTTTTATGCTCTGGGTTTCTGAGTGTGAATAAGCAAATAGTGCCTATTCGACCATTGTCTCATTGTGCAAATGACAGAGAAAGTGACTTGACAGAGCGTTTTTTTTCTTTCCATCAAACCTGAAGTGGTTTCTTGCAAACCTAGAGGTGATTTTTCTGCGCTCTACATCCATGAGGGCTGTTTCCAGTTGATAAGAAAGGACACGTTAGCAGGAGGACAGAGCTACCTAAAGGCAGGAGGGCTTATTTTTCTTTCCTAATTGTTGCTTACAGGGATGGTTCCTCTCTGCCCAATACTTTCCACTGCCAAGTGGGCAGGATTTCCAGAGAGGCTGGAGATGTCTTGTAGACCTCAAGGACGTGCTGGACAGAGGCTCAGCCTCGCCATTTTGCTATTCACATTGGGCTGTGGTTTCATCTGTGTGCTGCACAGCACTGGGCAGAGGGAAAAGGCTTCACTTCACTCTCCATATGTAATAGCTGCATGTTTTGGTATTTTTACTTGACTATGCAGTCCCAGTTTGTTTTCTAGTCCCTGTGAGAAAGCACAGTTGCTGATGTGAGGGATCGCAGCGAAGCAGGAAGAATTTATCCCTTTTTTAACCAGTTCAGCTGTTCAAATGAGAGGGACTTCTTTCTTTGTTTTGTTTTGTTTGTTTTCCCCTCAGAATTTGAACTCTTCTTATTTTTGCTTAATTTTTTTTTCCTATTGTGTTTCACAGTTATTATCCCAAATAGGTCTCTGTAGAATGAGAAAACGTTTCATTGACTTCTTTGGTGCTTCCTAGGAAAGAATAACTCATTACTGAGACTAGTAAAAACCCCTCAAATATATATATATCTATCTGTATATATATATGTTTGTATGTCAAATGGTATTTATACTTTCTCATAGCAAAATCTTTTCATTATGAACAGGGAGCTTTAGGGAGATATCTCACTGTGGTGTGTTTCCCTTTTCTGTCAGTACCATTCAGGATAATTTTTTTTCATGGGCTAGCTGTTCTAGGACAAAATGACAGCTGTGGGAGATTGTGTGGGGACAGCTCCCATTTTCTGTTCTGGCATGTTTGCATTAAATCTGGTCTAAACACAAAAACTGTACCAATGGTCTATACAATTTTCCCAGCTGATTTCATTAAATCACCTACATCCATGAATTTGATATGTATTTTAGATTGGAGAGGACTTTATTCAATGTTCCAGGAGTTATTAAAAGGAAAAAAAACCAAACAAACCCCAACTATTATTGGATAGTCTTATCTCATATAAGGAATGTCCTGTGAAGGAAATCAGGTTTCAAACAGATAGAGGATGGGTGCTCAGAGGGACTCAGATTCTTCCATGAAGTAAGTCACAGTGTAGACTTTAATTTCCAGGCTGGCGTTAAGGGATCAGTGGCTTTCACAAGTACATGAAAGCAATACACAGGTCCTAAGGCACCTGAAACCAGTTGCTGCATTTTTAAAACCAGCCACATCCAGCTGCTGGGATGAGGCTGGGCTTTTGTTTGCTGATTTGATTGTGTGACAGACCAGTTTGTGTGCTGAGACAGCATTTGGGAACTGTAGGTGTCTTGCAGCAGGCAGGAGCTGTGAGTATAACTGGAAGCAGGCTCTGCCACACCTCTGTTTCAGCAGCTGTGGCCAGGGGGAAAAAATTGCACTCCTTTATATGTGTGTTGATGACAAGTGCTCTGTTGGAGCCAGGCACTGGGGCTAAGAAACCCGTCTTTATTCCTCCATGCAACTGGTAACAACCCTCCCCTCCACACACACGTACACCCAAATAGCTTTGCAAACTCCTGATGTTTTCTGACACTGACCTAAGTAAAAGGTATAAACAATCTGCTCTGTGCAACAGAATAGAGAGTTTTCCATTTTCTTGAAACTGTACATTGCACCTTAATTTCTTCCCTGTAATAATATAGCTATATGGTGTTTTCTTTGTATGAATAATTCAGGGCAGTAAAATGATAAAGTTATCAACAGAAGATGTCTCACAGTGATTATTTAATGCAGTTCATAGATATTTCAAAGACAAAAAGATATATCTGCAGGTGGAATGTGACATGCTACATTGAGAATGCGTACAAAGGTATTAACGCTATTACTGGGGTAGAGGAAAAATAAGAGTCAGCTGAAGATAGTGAATAAAACATTTTTATATTCCCTGAATGTACGATACCATCTTCTAGTAAATAATGAACAAAAGATCTTTGTAAAATACAGATAATCTCTTGTGCAATTGGTACACTATATTTTATGAAAAGGAATGGGAAGACTGGAAGAAGACACAGGGTTCTTTTCTGGTGAGGTGGTTAATAAATGTGGCAGTATGTGTGCAGCAGCAATTTATAAGGGGGCTGCACGTATCAGAGGGTGCTGGGGCTTTGCATCAGAAAACATGCCCTGTGTGCAAAAGCTCTTTCCTTGTTCCCCTTACTGCCCCCAGTCCCCCTGCTCTGCACGATGTAGGAGCAGTGACCCAAAGGAGCAATTGAAGGCAGCTTAAAAACAAAACATGAAATGTTACAGCCCTGAACTTCCAGGATGCAGTTGTGTTTTGTGCTGCTTCTTGAGCCCAAGCTCGTGCTGGAACCAGAGGAACTGCGGGAAACAACTTGTTGCAGCAAAACTCAGTGGCTGCTAAATTCTCCTGACAGCTTCAGCTGTACTAACAAATGTGAGCTGAGGGTGAAGGGCAGCCCACATTTCCACAGGTCCCCAGTCCCCGTGGTGGAGCAGACTTGTGCATTTTGCCCTCTCAGGAGGCACTGTGGGCATAGTGGCACAGCCAGCCTGTTCAAGAACCTTGAGAACTACTTGGCAGACCAGCTGCTGTGGAAAACAAAGACTGAAAAGATGAAGGCTTTGAATTTTTAGGGATGAGTCTCAAGCTGCTCTTAGGTTTGGACCATCATTTGCTTTTTGTAAATGGAAACAGTAGGTTCTGTTTATGCTTGGGAAGCACCTTGCAAGCACCACTACAGATGTGCCCCTGAAACAAGCTTGAAGATTTCTCCTGTATTAAATTACCTTGTTAAATGTGTCTCTTTCTCTCTCTTTTTTACATGCCTCCCCTTTTAAAGTGAGCCAAAGGGGAATCTTCACTCTACAGTGTCAGAGAAAAAGAAAAAAGTCTTAACTTAATTCTCTCTTTTCCCCTCCCCATTCTATTACTCTTTACACTCTTCATTTACCTGTTTACTATCAAAATAACTGTCTGATGGTGGCATTACTTGGTGAAGTGATACAGTTATGTTAAGTGGAGTGTGACAGATGAATTCCATAATTTGAAAACCTGCTAGCTATGAGGTAGCAAGCAGTGTCTTTTTTGCTGTCTTTATTGACTATTAAAGTGCCACTTTGCAGCTTATACTATTATAGTGACATGGTTTTCCATGCAAAAAAGTCCTGGGTTTTTTTTATGAAACCAAAAAGTCTTGTGTTTACGTGGGATGTATAATAAAAGGATAATTTGTTCAGACCAGAGAAAATAGTTTGTTTTGTTAAGAAAATGGCTTTTCATTACCTTCCTAGAGTATAATTTTTAAAATATGTAAATTAGAACCTTGCATATTAATTGCAGGGCACTCAAGTGCCATTGGCATTGTTTCAGTATACCTGTGCCAGAGCTGCTGCTGGCCAGGATGTGACAAAGCAAAGGGAAATATATGAGGTTGTGTGAATACAGCTGGTCCAAGTGATCCTGATGGGAAATCTGACCACAAATACTTAATTCCCTTCTGTGATTACTTTCTGGTCTAATTACTTTGAGAGAAGATAGAATGATTGTCTTTTCAATAAGCTGACATAGTTTTTAGATTGAAACTGTAAAACATTTTTCTTCAGTGGAGGTTTCCAATTTAATGGACTAGGAGTGCTTACGAACTCATCTCATTTTGGCTCAGTTCAGTAACAGCTGAGGAGTAACTTCATTAAACATGTGCTGTGTGGCAGGGGAACATTGCTTTGCCAAAATCTATACTTATTGTGAAGTATATTATTTTAACAAGGGAAAACCAGGATTTCATTATACATTTATTCCCATAGTAAAGATAATTGTATTTGTCTCTCATATAGAAACTTCCATGGACCTTAATAAATATGAATTAAACTTAACTAGCCATTTACTCTGCAGAACAATGATAAATATCCATCTTTAAAAATCAGTTCTCAAAGAAGGCTGTCATTTTATATTTGTATATGCTATTAATTGCACTGTGTGGGGAAAGTGAAAGCCCAGATCTTGATCTTGGTTACCCTCTAAGGAGTTTCAATAAATGTGCTGGGGCTAACAGATTTATTATGCAGGTGTTTCCATAATAAAAAACTTGCCTGCAAGCGTTGATGTTGGAATGGTGGCCTTGTCCTTCCCTTTCTGGTAGCAGGTGTTCACGTGCACTGCTCTGAGAATGGAGTAGTAACTTAAGTCTAACAGGAGCCCTGAGCTACAGGAAGACTTTTTGTAGCTGAAATCTAAGGTGCAGTTTCTGATATGTACAGCTTGGTGGGATCCTTGCCTACCTCTTCTGAGATGTCTGCCAGTCCCAGGATTTCAGCCATCCAGTGACAAAAGCAGAGCAGAAAACAGAGCTTCTGTTCCTTGCGAGTTTCTGGTGGTGGGCATCTAGAAGGATATTCAAAGAGCCCAGCCTTAGGTGTGCAATTCCATGGGCAAGGAAAGGGTTTTATTTCTCAGGCCTGATTCAGGTGCCTTGATTTACCTTCTGTTCACTGTATATGTAGGAAAGCTATAAAATGCAGTTTTCTGTGCTGGATGGTGTAAATAGCTGCATTTTAATAATTTATAGGCCAAAATAATCTGAATGAGATAGCTAAACTGAAAACTCTTTAAACCTTTTATCCCATAAAATTTTAGTATCTCTTTTAGGTTTCACAATATTTCATTTTTTAAGTGCTTCATTCGGTTACTTTTAATCAAGGACACAAATGTTTTGATGTTATTCAAGCAAAACCAAGGGCTCTTCTGGTTGCTGCAAAGAGTTTCATCTCAGTTTGTGTTGTTTCCGAGCTCAGCCTTGAGGTCCCTGTCCACTGAGCCCCCTGAGGCCTTCGGTTTTTGGTAAAATCCCTCTGGCCAAACGCCCAGTCCATGCTAATACACTTGCTGTGATTTTCAAAATTCTGCCCAGATGGTCTTTTGCTCTGGAATAGTTTGTGATGCTCAACCTCCCATTTTCCTCAGGGGAGAAATATATAATTTAATTTGTGGGTTTTAGTGTGATGAAGTTACTAATGACTTTCTGCTTGTTCTGTCGTTTTTAAGTAGTTACAGATGCTTCACTGGCACTTTTATATTATCCTGCATTGTTTCCATCAGTTGTCGGATTTCAGGAGGGAGAGGTGTAGACTGTGCTTCAGCTTCTCTGAGACAAAGCTGACAGAGCTGTTGAAAATGAGGGACATGCTGCTGCTGAATATTTTGCCTTTCTGGGTTGCATTTTGCAAGAGAGACCTGGAAAAGTATATTCATGAGAGAAACTACTGATTCTGAAATGCTTGTCTCTCAAAGTCCAAAGGGCATCAAGTAGGAAACCATTAACTTTTGGCTCAGAACCTGCCCTTCAGCAACAAACATAACATTATTAAAAGCAACTTTTAAGGATTTTGCCAGTGAGGATGTCTGACAATTTCTTTATCACCATCTCAGCAGTGCTAACTCGAGGTGTGGGCCTGAGGAGCTCAGCCTGTCTCCCAGTCTGAGTGTGCTGATGGTGATGACTCCAGCCTGTGTGTCACCTGCAAGAGGGACCCCCCAGGCTCTGTCTGTAGCACTCTTGGGGCCTCTAGTGTTCTTAAAAACCCCTCTCTGTTTAAGACTGTTTTAAAACACTGTGCTGTGGCAGTTAGCATATAACAAAAAAATGATAAGAGCAGAACAAGTAGAAATTATTTTATCCTTGCCTCGTGGTAAGCTGTGCAAAAGAAAGATAGAAGGCTGCCATGTTCCTGTTCTGACAGAGTCTTTTTCACCCTTGAAAGCCACAGCAGCTGGAAACAAAAATATTTTCTGAGAGTAATATCAAGAGAAAGTAATTTTTTTGGCCCTGTTCATTAAAGCTGTATTTTTGTTCTTGATGAAGAACCAAGTCATTAAGTTTAAATGGGTATTAGTCTGCTAAGGGAATGCTCCGAAAGAAATATTTTGAGGTGGAGTTTATGGTTTTCTCTAGGTAGTGTCCTGTGCTTAGGTTGCTTACAGCAAACTGACACCAGTGGTCAGTCAGCTTTGCTCTAAATGCTGTGAATTCAAATGTTCAATTAGAAATCTGAGACTTTAATACCTAAGCCTACAAAGACAGTGATAAAGTATTTTTACAAGTTTCTTTCCTTGTCTGTTCTTGGCTGTTGTTTAAAGCACAACAGCCAAATAAAATAAATCAGCATTTTTTTTTTTTTTTTTTTTTAATGACACTCCTTGTATTAACAGCAGCAACAGAAAAGCAGGTTCCTTATCTGATAAGAACCTGCAGGCACAGCCAGTTGCTCCTGGGGCTGACATACCACCAAGAGCCCAGGCACAAATCCCTTTAAACTGGATGGACTCAGGTGCAGCATCTCTGCTGCTTGTATGTGATTTGGTCTCAGGGGAAAGTTGCACCAGAAAGCAGCTGGAGCAGTGTCGTTCACACGGCAGTGATGCAGAGAAACAAGAGGGACACTGTGAAGGCACAGTGTGGCTGTCACACATGCACAGACTGTGACCCTGGTCTACTCACACCTCCCTGTCCTTTCAAATGCACGCATACTCCAAGCTCCTGCTGGAAGATAGCACATGTAACCTAGGCTTCTTATTAATATAAAAAACAACAACCAACCAAACCAAAATGTATGTATCTCATCAGATTGCTGTACTTAAAATAACTGCATCAAGTCCCACTAGGCAGCTGTGGATATTCCCTTCCCACCATTTTATTTCTAGCCCGAGAAAATTGCAGATGTGACACTGAATCTTCTTTCATTTTACCCTTTGTATATGAACTGCACCTTCAGCCATTTATTGTACTTCCTACAGCTGGATATAAAGAGAGGGCATTGTTTCTAACCAGGGGCTTTATTTTACAGCATTTTTGAAGCTGTCTGGGGAACTGAGTTGCTTTCTGCTACAGGAACTTGTCTAGTGGGGAAGCATGCTGATCTCTTACCTATAATCCTCTGGTGTTGCTTCCCAGACTGTTAAATGTCAGGGCTCTCCTTGTCACATCTATCTCTATGACCTTGCCCCCAAGATGGCTATGGAAATTGCAGGAATGCCTTACGGAGACAGTTGTCAGCCTAGGAACAGCATCAGCTTTTTTTTTTTTAAACAAAGATAATCTTGACACCTGGATGTAACCACGCTGGGGTTGTCTTGACATTATTCGCAGGCTGGTCCCAGTCATTCCTGACTGAGAGCTGTTAAACTGGAGCTCAGACTCCAGAGGTGTTGAGCGATGAGCTGTTGTCTTCACATGCCAAGCAACAAGTGCTGCCTGTTGGCAGCCCAAGCTCACCCATCAGTTGTGTCAAGCTTTTAGAGTCCACTATGGCAATCTTTTGCTTTGGCTTTGCTTGCCTCTGGAGCCAAACTCCTTACCACTGAGTTGTCACGTGCTAACTAATACAGGCTGCATCGAGCCTCTCTGCTTTTGACTTCTTACAGGACAAGGGAAACCTGTACATTCAAACTTCACACAAATTAGTGCATTCTTCCTTGCCAACTGTGCTGGACAGAAGAGCATTTTTAATGTTAAAACGCTTCTGTGCCAATGTTGGTGTGATAAAACAAAGCATGGATTAACTGGGTTATGCCAGCAAAAATGAGCCAGGTGGAAAATGCTTTATTCACTAGGAGTGCAGGTGTTTCACGAGAAGCCACATTTCTGGAGCTAACAGTACCATTTTCCTTGGAGCTCAAGTTTAACATTCTGTTCTTTTCAACTTGTTCCAGGTTGCTGTGTGGTCATAATAATATCGTTACAAAGATGAAATGCACTTTTGTTTGTCTCTGTATTTCTTCCTGGTAATCAACAATGGAAGAGAGGGGAGGCCTTGAGCTCACATGGGCTCCATTCTCTCATGCGTGGGAGGATGCCCTGATGTTGTACTGAGGTTCATTATGTCTGTGGGCAGCTGTCATGTTTAGGCATGAGCAAAACTGGCTTGTGAGAGAGCCACCTCTCATGGGTCAGCATGACACACATGGCTGTGCTACTGGGCTCCCCACGGAGCCACCACTTTCTGTGGTTCTGTCAGCATCCGCTGGATTTCCTGGTGAAAGGCAGATTTTATTTCAGGGCATGTGGTGGTGGCTCCAGGTGCTGTGAGGATGGCAGGTTTGATGAGGTAGTAGTCCTGAGCACATGAACCTACTCACTTTGTGGCAATAAGTCAACGACATTTCCACCTAAACCTGCTGCCAGCAGAACTGCCTGGATCAGCACTGCTTCTCATGCTGGATCAGACCCCTGCCCCTGCAGAAAAGTGACCTGTCCACAGGTGAAACTTCTTTCTGCTTCTGAAGTGTAAAGACGGAATGCAGTTTCTTGCAATGCTTTCAATAGGATAGATTTCCTGCACTGTTTTGAACACCCCTAGTGAGGAGAACATGGCTCTGATGCAGGCTTGTCAGAAATAATGGTCAAAACAGAAGGCACTAGCACAATACTCAAACTGGGGCAGGGCCACGTTTTTATCAGGGTTGTTACTAGGAATGGTAGTAGTCTGGGGGCAGAAGAGACTTAACAAGAGAAAGAATTAAAGAAAAAAAGATAGTATTTCATTCTGATGAGCATGCTTGCTTTTACTTTCCCCCTAAATTTTGCTTCATAGAAACATTTTTCAAACACTTCAACTTGGAAAAAACCCAGCACTAAACAACAGCTCTAATGAAATAAATAAAGTCCTTTTTTGTTTATTTGTCTAATTCCAAGTTTCCAGTAATTCTACTGTTTCTCAAAACCATTCTGCTTTGAAAGAAAATGTCACAAGAATATTTTTTAGTCACAAAATGATTGTAAAAAAAGACTGATAATTTAGTTCAAGGACTGAGACTGAGTATTAAAAATGTTATAATAAATGGGAACTTACAATAAATGGAAACTTGAAAGTTTTTGAAAGAAGGAGGTTATCCTGACAGATATTTCAGAAACCTAATTAATGAAACCCTGAAATGAAAGACTGAGAACAGTTTGGCTTCTTGTATGAGAAGAAATACCATGTAACATTTCAAAAGCAATGAAAGACCAATCACCCCAAGAACTTCAGACAATAAAGAAGGATTGTAAATTGGAGTTAGGTTTCTTTTTGTCATTATAAACTTTTAAATGTATCTCTGGATAGAACTGTCTGAAAGACCATGATTATATTTTGTGACAGTCACTGAGCTTTCAGGATTTTATACATTCTACATTAAGCAAAACAAGAGCTTTTGAATATGTTAATGTTGAAATAGCTTCTTTAGAAATCTGTAGGTGTTCTAGTCAAGGCTGTTCTTCCCTCCTACTGGTCAGAAATTATCAAAATCTTTTCATCCAAATGAGTAAATCTTTTTGACTGCTTCAGTGTCAATGAAAAATGCATATTTGAACAACTTTTTTTTTTTTTTTTCCCTGAAATTACTCCAAGTGGCTCCAACTTCATCTTGCAGGTAATAGTTTTGCCCAAATGAAAGATGCACCTAATCTCAGCTGTAAGAACATGGATTTGCCAGTTCTGTAGTGCTGCCATTTGTGAAAAATGGCTTTGCCTTACTGTATTTCTTTTCATTATCCTTACTTAGTGGCTGATCAGCTTCCAATAATGTGGTTACTTGAACTTATCCCGCGAAATTACAATCCATTATCTCATCAGGGTATGTTCTCAGAGGGGATTTTAAAAAATGCTGTCAGTAATACCTGTACTCAGTTGAAATTAAGTGAGGGCATGGAGTGAGCTTCACTGCTGCGAAGTATAGGGTATCACCACCTGTTCTTCATCAATCTGCTCAGCCCTTTCTCTTTATGCTGTGAAGTGACATGATGACATAAAGCCACAATGAAATCCATGGAACCTTGCTGTCTGCTTTGAGGAGTCTTACCCACCTAGATGCTGCCTTGTCTGCTAGCTTTGCTGCTGGGCTGAGACTGACAGGGAGCTCATCCCAGTGGCTTTCCTCAGGTAAGCAGTGGCACAAGAGAGTGCACAAAGCCTGTTGTGAAAAGCTGAAATAAAGCCAGACATTTGTAAGCCAGTTTCTAACCTCTGTTAATTGAGGTGCCATTTTATTAGGCAGAATTGATGATGCAGTAAGGGGAGTCACACTACATTAAGGCAAATGTATGAAAACACTTATTGCCACTGAGTGGCAAAAGCAGCTTGAGGACATGCTAAAGGATGAGTGTAATGCTTTAGGGAAAATTCTGCAGGTAAAGGTCAGTGGGGTTTTCTTTAAAGGTAGTTCTTGGACAAGTTTGGGTGACATTTTTGAGTCCAATTTCTAATCCTGCTTTCTAATCTTTGCCTCAAAGAAACAATGGGGTACAAAGCATATTGTCTGTGCAAGGACTTAAGCACGTTGTGTGTTGATCCCTGTCTTTCTGCAAAATGCCAAGACTAGCTTAAAAATCATAGACTTTGTTTTGAAATTAAGAAAACAGATTTTCCTTAGGCTTTTCAAAGTCAAGTGTTCAGATGTTCTTGTATGTTTAAAAGGGCTACACATTTACGTGAGTGAAAGAGAATGACAAAATATATAAGTTAAAAAAAAAAAAGACTTTTCACACAGCATTTCACATAGCCATGTATTTCCAGATACATAGGGGAGAAGACCTTATGCCTCAAATAATGGAATAACACAATTTCTACTGTTTTCATGTAATCAAGAACTGAAACTTCAGTTTCAGAAAATTCAATAATTCAAAAAGCATATTCACAGCTATTCAGTAAATAGCTGTGAATATGCTATTTGTTGTCAGTGACCTTAAAAGACTGGTCACTTTTGAAGATTCATTTGGGTCTCTTCATCACCAGGAGCATCTTTTTGGGCTTCTATACTACAGTCCAGCAGATGCCTGTTACAATATATCCTGCCCGTCATCAGATATGAGTTCTCTATCAGGCTGTACTTATTTTGGTAGAGAAGTAGGTGTGTGTTTGTGTGCTACAGGGGCTGGGAGTGGAGGTTTCACTGTGTACTGCTTGCAGATAGAATTACCATCCTGTATTTCAACTTTACTTATTTCCCTTGTGGCTCCCGTGGATGTCTGTGGGGGATAAAACAAACACTGGCTTTGGATTTGATTTGCACTGTGAATTTGCTTCTAATTGGCACCACCCACACCAAAGTTTAAAGTCAATATTTTCAGTTTTCAAAGCCACAAGGATAAAGCCAGGGTACTACAGTGAGATTTTAAACAGCTGATGAAACCTCATTGGTCTGGTCAGCGGTAAAAGCTCCTGCAGGGACAAAGTGGGCACTGGAGATCCCAAGGCCCTGCTTGCAAGCTGCTCCTTTGACTCTCTCTTCTCACAGCTTCTGAAGGATGTGGCCTGAGGCTTGTGGCTTTTGGCCTTGTAATGTTTCGATTGCACAGTTCACAGGGTCAGAAAGGTTGTCATCCTCTGCTGAGGAGCCCTGCCAGAGACGCTGAAGAGGAGAAACATGGGTGTATATCACTTTTACCCTGTACCCTAGCTGGTGGGGTTTAGTCCTGACTTCAGCATTATTTAAAATAGCTTTAGGATTGTTTAGTGTTGGAGTCAGGACACTCTCCTTCTGCATCTTTCTCTTGTCCATTACTTATTCAAGAGACTTAGCTTCAAGAGAGACAATGAAATGACTTGAGTAGTTTTAGTAGGACTGCTGTGGAGCTGCTTCTAACTGCATTCTAAGTGTATTTTTGCTTGCAAGCATGTAGATAGAATGTTTTAAATTGATTTTATGGCTTCTAAGGTAGATGTGTGCTGGCAAAGAAATGCCAGAGGTTCATGTACAGTGTGGTAGTGTGGTGGGTTTTTTTTTTTGTTTGTTTTGTTTTGTTTTGTTTGTTTGTTTGTTTGTTTGTTTTTTCTAGCAGCCAGGCTCATGCTTAAATTTCTGCAATGCTTAAGAAATACTTTCTAGTTGTTATTTGTTATGGATAGCAGAAGCAACCCAAATATCTAAATGCAGTAGCCGCCCAAATAATCTGGTAAAGCTATTCCTAAACTCTCTGCCAGATGAAGTCAGGAGCCAGACACACAAATTATTGTCTATGTTCTTACAAATAAGTAAATTAGATCAGCTTCTTAAATCCTTCTTTGGATAGCTCAGTAAAAAGACACTGGAAGAACAGCTATACTCCTGCCTGGCCCTGGAAACGTGAAATGTAAGACTAACAGGGAGATGTTAACAGTGGTGGTTAGACCAAGCACAAAACCAGGTGTAAGGGCTGCACAGCTGCTGAAAAAGCTGTGAGGCCAAGGGCCATGCGAACACACTGGTTCAGATCTCCTTCCCCAGCAAGACAAATGGCAGAATCTCCAAAAATGGCACACTAAGGTAAGCGTGACCTTGGCAATATGCTTTGTTTTAGACTTCATGACCTGTGATTCTGAACCCCACATACTTTTGGGCTCTGGAGTTTTGTGTCTTGGGGGCAAAGCCTGTGGGAAAAGAATAACCCTGGTCCTGCCAAGCATTTGAAGTGTGTGGGATAAAAAAGTGACATGTGAAGGGCTGCTGACAAGCATCTGGACTGACAGAGGTGACCCTCTGCTGCTGACTTAACAGCTGACATTCTGCAGGCTGAAAGGAGATGACCAGTTTGCTGGGGAAGAAGGAGTTCAAAACATAACCAGAGATGAAAAGGAACTTCAGAAGCACCTTAAAGCCCCAGCTGAGATCTTTTGAAATCCCTTTGTGCCAGGCTATCTGCAAAATGCACAGTGTAAGAGAGCCTCACACAGGGACAGCATGTAGAATAGGAAGGGAAAACCAGGAAAAACCGCAGCTCCCTAACACCTCACAGGAAATCAGTGTCATAAGCAGAAATGGAATGCCAAGTCTTAGCTCCTGAGCAGTGGTTTGTTACTTCCTTTGTCATGACCAGCACAGGCTGATGCTTGTTTCCAGATACCGATTAGAAGGGTGAAAAAAATTCTTTACAGGTGTAACTTTTTTTCTGAAAATATCAGCAGTTCTATTAACCAGAGATGATGTCCAGGCTGTGTGGTTTTGGGGCAGGCATTCTCTGCCTCCTTGAAAAAGTGCCTTTCGGAAGGATGGCTTAACCAAGTGCCTGCCTGTCTTCAAAACAGCTCATGTGAGCTGATTGCCAAATGAGGAGAGGAGGCAGAGCCACGCTTTGAGAAGAGTGATGCCCATTCTTGAGGCCCATCAAAAATATCAGCCCCTTATATGGCTTGAACTTCAGTGCGAGTTGAAGCTGTCAGAGATGATTTAATTCTTGCTGAGTGCTCTTTGACTCCTCTCAGAGTCCCAGAATGAAGCTGAGGTCAGGGCCTGGGTGACTGCTGGCTGCTAGCCCTGCCACAGCTCTGGGGTCAGCACCTTATAGCTGTGTAATGTGGATCAATAAATCTCACCATAGTCCCCAAGTGCCGGGACTGCCTGTTTGCAGTGCTGAGGACTGAGATAAACTACAATAACTGCACTGAAAGGAAAGATGTGCCTTCTATCTAGTAATTAATGTTTCTCTTCTACGTGCACTTCCACACAGAATGGGTTGGATGACTTCACATTGAGCTGAAACATCCAAACTCACTGATGCCATTTCAAGAAAGTGCAGCACTTGTTACAATAATGGCAAAACCATCACAGCTTTTATTCATCTCCCTTTTAGAGCTTGGGTTATCAGTGGTAACTCTATCCCTGATTATTTTTGGTAGAGTAGCTCTCATCCACCTTATATGCAAGCATTACATTTGTTGCAGTCTAATCCTAAATCCATTATACAACAGAGGGAGGAGAGGGCCAGCTTCACCTTTAGAGAAGCTCTCCTAATTTGTGTCAGCAAAGTGTTTGGGTCTGCACAGATGGTTGCTCATCAGAATATTGACATTGCAAATGATTAGCTTGGATTGAAAAAATGGGAGTATATTTTTGTAAGCATTTTCCTGGAATTGGTTCAGATATTCAAGTATTCATTGGTCAGTAATAAAATTCTGATCATTTAAATGTCTGCAGTAAATCAAAAGCCTTTTTTCTCAGCAGCAGCAGCTCATGTTATCCTTTTAAATGTTATAAGTATACCCACAGTAATGACTGTAACACCAGCTCCTTTATATACACAGAAATTAGCCTTGATGATCAATATTATTCTTTATGGGTTTTGAATTGAAATAAATGTAGAAATTTATTAATATATGCTGTTACAGCTCACTTATTCATATAAATCTTACAGCTAAAAGAGGATATTATATCAGTTTGTCTCATCTCTTGTACAGTTTCTTTAGAGTAGCCTGTTCAAATAAGTGTATCTCACACTTGGATTTTAGGACCTATGTGTTCTGTGGCTTTAGGTGGCTGATTTTAGCGAGCCCCTTACAGTAAGACAATAATTTGTCATTCTTCCTGTTGTGATTAGCTTATATCAAAATTTCTGCCTGCTGTATTGACTCCAACAAGGTGATGGTTCCTTGGAACCCCTTTCATTTAACCTCCAAGACAGGTGAACTTCTTTAATATAATCTTGTTCAAGTCTAACTGCTTTGTTCCTTTAGATGCTCACTTATTCTGCACCAATGGCAAGACACTAACTGACTTCAGTATACTCAAAATTTAATCTTGTTTTTTGTAGTAGGAAATCGATACTGTTGTACATCTGCATTCCCCTAGTCAGGGCTTTCCATTAACAAATCCAGTGAAGGCATTCCAAGGCTGCATGACTGCATCACCAAGCAGTGGGGACTTTTCTCTCTGTCTAAGCTACTTCCAAATTTGTTATGTCATGTGGGCATAAAGCATCTCAGCTATGAGTTAGGGTTAGCTCCTTTAGTCAGAACTATGGCTAAAGAACCACTAAATTTTCTCTAAGTTATAGCAGAATCAAAGAAAAGAGACCTATTCTGTTTCCACCCTGCATCCCAGAGCAGGTATTAGTTGTGTGGTGACTTTTACCTTGTGGAAGCTTTTTTCCATCCATTTAATTTCCTCAGTGTAACAAACCCATATAGGTTTTTGTAATAGTGACTGTAATTTTCCCGAGATTTTACCATGCAGAAATGTATTCAGAATTTACTCTGTGGAAAGAGCCGTGTGCAGAAACTCATGGTGCCCTTCTAACACTGTAATCCTAGGCAGCTCAGGGAAATATGAGGAGAATTTCAGGATGGAAAAGCACTGCTAGTTCTGTTAAATCCTATTAAAAAGCCATACATGGAGAAATGAAGTTTAAACAAGGCTTGGGGAAGCTGCTTCAGAGAAAATTTGTTGTTTTATGTAGTCTTTATTTTTGCCATTAAAGCTGATTTTGTTTTGTTGCAGACTTGCCTTGTAAAAATTGTCAGGAAAGAATAAGAAAATAGTGAAATGATCCAAGCCCCGAATGAATGCCTTTAAGGTTATAATTTCCTTTCCTTCAGTTGATTTTCCCTGGCAGAACTGTAAGGAAAGCTCTACCCCATTAAATACCAGAAAATCCATAGTGCTAAAGGCAAGCAGATATTTGCAAATATCCCCTAAATTTTGCTGATGAACTCATGCTATTTTGTCTGTAGATATTTCTAGAGTAGATGATGTGATAATGATGATTCTAGAATAGGTGACATTTATATCTCTAGTATGTGTGTACATGGACATTTTAAACATCTGTCTCAGTAGGTAACAGTGGGATTTGCTACACTAATTTCTGGTTGCCTCTCTGGGGCTCTGGAATTTCAGGATCTGATATCTGCTAATAGTAAATTTCAAGATCTCTTGTTTCAAATGCTGTTTTGAATAAAATGAAAAAAGAGAATAAGAAAAAAGAAAATAAGAAAGCAGCAGCAGTATCAACACAGGACATCATGATAGCAGATTAAATATAGGCATGGATTACAGAGCCATTGTTTTCACTCCTGCTAAATAAGACAGTACACTTAAAATGGAATGCCACTTGACCTTTTGTGTCTCGTCAGTCTGTGGCTGTATTTAACTGATGCAGGGAGGAAACATTTGTCCCTGGAACTGTCCCCTGCTGATATGACGATCACTGCTGCTGGGTCACACCATGCTCAAGAGGCAGAATCCCAGCACTCCGGAACACAGCAAGGATTCCGCAGCCGATGGAGGAGCTCTGTCCATGTCTCACAATGACTCACGCTCTTTTTTCAACTTATCTCAGCTGGTGCTCTCTGCTGGCCAAATCAAACCATCACCAGCGCTCAAACATTCAAAGATCACGTACTTTGAAGTAGAGATTGTTGATGTGCAAAGCAAGAAGCAGATCTGCATTGTGGACAAGGTGAGTGTATTATCCCGGCATGCTGGGGCTGTGCCTGGTTCACACGGTGCCAGATCAGGGACTTTGTTTTCAGTGTCTTGTGGTCTTATTCTGTACTAGAAGTACTTTCATTCCTTTGTCTGGGAGACTCTAAGAATTCCTTGTGAGTCACAACCCTGGGGTGGTCTTCTCCAGGATTTTTACAAATAATCCTGCAAACCATTTAGACCTCATGGCAGCTCTGTGGACTCAAAGTTATGTCCTTAGGCTGACTCTTGACACTTAGATTACAGTGTCTGTTTCAGAGCACGACACTTAAACGCTTGTTTCAGAACAGATACTCATTTTTAATACATTTGTAAAGCCTACCATCTCTGCAATGCTATGAACGCTTGCTGCTACCTAAATGTACCCACCTGTGCCCTGCTTATTAGATTGGACCTGGCAATTTTTAAAATTTTTAGTTTTAAAGAAAGGGTCTTAGGTAAAAGAGGTATTTTGAAATTTTGTTTCATTTGTTTGTTTTAATAATGTGAATAAAAAATATAAATTACAACAAATTGTGTAAGTAGGATGAAAGGACTGGGTAGGATGGAAATTTATGAACCCATAAATAACAGCTAAAAATGCTTCATAAATATTTTCACCACAGTTTTTGTGATTCATTGTCCCTCAGTGAAAGAGTTGGTCTCTTGCATGCCATGAAAATGGGAATCCTAATCTATTTAGCCTATGGAATTTTTCAATAAATTAGTGGAGTTTTGAGACTTTCTGTTTTCCTAGGAAAAAAAAATGCTTTATCCTCACTGGCAACAGCCAGAACAGGTAGACAAGTTTGTTTCAAGTGTTTAATTTAATGCCTTTGAAATATGCAGGGTGGAATACTACCAGATTTCCAGTGTTCTTGGTAATTTAAAGGATGTTTTTGTAATTTGTGTGCCTCGTTAAAGGTAAATGTCTCATTTGTTCATTCTTAATAGGGCAAAATATTTTTTGCTATTTTTTTAAATCTAGCCAAAGAGGAAACATGTACAAAATTGCCAAACAGATATGATGACTATTAATAACAATTTTGATGGTAGTGTTCACATTATTGAGTGGTATTTACACAGTTGTTAGCTTATCTACATACATTTAGAATTAGGTTTTGATCAAAAGAAAGACAAATCTGTTTCTTACCCTGCGCTTTGCTATAATGTCATTAAAAGAAGTATAGTACTGAAACAGCATTAGGCAAAGAGCCAAATTTGAGGAATCCTTCCATGCTGCATTCTGCTAGGATGATACCAGACGTGTGTTTTAATCTTTATTCTGAGTTTTTCTGATCCTGAAGATTTTCTACACCTCCAAACCATGGACTCTGCCCCTGTAACAGTGAAAAGAGAGAGATGAGTGGTGATTGCTAAGTACTCTTTATTTAGAGGTAAAATACACACAGGGTAGAAATAACAGCTGGAAGTCTTTGCTCAGAAACAGAAATATATGTTCAGTTTACATAACCAGCAGCATGGACTTCTTAAAAAAATATATTTGGCACAGTACCAAGGGATTGGTACAAGTATAGTACAAGGCTGGGATTTCCAAGACTGCCTGAAGAATTTGGCTTCTGAATGCTCATTCACCTGGCTGTTTAAGTACCTTTATTTGCTGTGATAATCCCTTCCTAAGTCAACCCTGAATGTACAGAAGTTGAGATCCTTGCTTCCATGAACTAGTATGAGTTAGTATTGGTGAACTTAATTTCAGTTGGTTATTAGAGCAAATAATTGTTGTACTGGATTATGCGTAATTTTCTCTTTAATTAAATATAAGTAGTACAGGCCCATCATGACACTTCTAATGCCTGTTTTCTGTTTGTGAGATAGTTATGATTAACTTAATTTCTTGAGTTTACATGTAATTACTACTTGCCAGAATAGGAGAGAATAGGAACCATAGATTTTAAAATGCATGTATTTAGACTCTTATTGCATATTGCTACTGGTTCAGAATATTATGATTTAGCAAATGCATTTATAATATTCTCAGATTAATAAATCTAAAGGGAAAAATTGTATTACAATGGCAGAGAGAAGAACTCTTTCTTTCTCCACCCAACAGAAACTCAAGCAGAGTGATTTAAGGCTTAATGCTCTGTGGTTAAACACCAGGAGCTGCTTCCAAGAGGTTGAGTTTCTATGAGATTCTTGCATGTGCCTATAAACCCCATTCAGATTATCGGGAGCTCTGTAAAATCTGCAAAATTATGGTACATTTAACTAATTCCGGCATTTAGGAAGAAATAATTTCCTGTCCTCAGTGCAGTATCAGGAATTTATAAAAGGTGTGTTTGTCTCTGTCATATCGAGAAATCAGTTGGCATCAATCCAAAGTTTTGAACTGAGCACAATTAATTCTCTGAATTAATACTCCATTTGAAAACGGAAAGAAATAGCGTTATTTCCTTTGGTTTTCTTACCTATCTCTTTTACTTTTGGGAAGGATCAGTCATGTATATTAAGTAGTTATTGTAAGTTCTTGATTGTCTTTAACTTCAAGGAACAGAATAAATACATATTTGGTTTTTAAGCCTTTAAAACACATTCACATCATATTGCAGGCTTTTCCACAACCAGGAAAGGCAGAAAAAAATACTGACAGGAAGCAGAAGAAGAGGAAAATCCCAGACATTTTGGTCCCACAGTCATCTCATGCAGGAGCTGGGTTTGGAGGAAAATTACCTAATCTTGCAAAACTTAAATTCACATGTGTCAGCAACACTGGCAGTTTATTTTGCACATGCACGCTGTGAACACGAAATTCTTTACCGGACCATAATTTCTTTTAATTAATATTGTCAAACTGCTCTGGGGGCTTTCTCTGCTATGGATATGACATTATGCAAGTAGTTTGGTGCACACAAGCTTTTCCAGTGAGTTACTTAAAGAATTTAGAAGAGAAATAACAGCAGTGTGAGACCCTTTTCCCCAGACTTGCTCTTGAAATTAATTCTGAGGTGATATGCCATGGAGAAGAGATTTCTGATTTTGGGGGATGGGGAAAAATCACAAACCAGCTTAATTATTTTTTTTTTTCCCCAGTTATTCTACAAAACGTCCCCAAACTAGGGGAAGTCTCCAAGCAGGGAAAGTGATTTAAACTTAGACTACAACTGTCCTTAAAAGTAGTATATAAGTGCTCAGAGGAGGTGTCTTGGGACTAGGCACTGAAGTTTTGAGGAGAGGTATGAGGAGGCTCCTGCTCCACACACTGCCCAAGACAGAAGGAGAGTCCAGGGGCCAATTTGCAGGACAGCATCCTGGGTTTTCCTCCTTTTTGTCCCTGCTCCTCAGGTTGGCAAACCCAGGAGAGGATGTCTCTGAGCAGAAAGGTTCTTACTCAAGCAGCCAAAGGCCTTACAAGAACTGGTGCCTGAATGCCACAATTAGGAAAATTTAGCCAAGAAATTTGGCCCATATTTTTACAGTCAAGGGATGGTAAGTAAGAGTTGAGTGTCTTGTGGGCCAGCCTTCAGTTCTTTAACATGCACAGCAATACTGCATTTGTGTGAAGATATTCTGTAGTTGAGACATGAATCATACAGGTTTCTTGCTCAATGAGTGAAAGAAGTATTTAGCAAGGAGGAATCTCTTTGGCCAATGTAAAACAGCAGGTGAGCCTAGATGATCAAAGTCCCTTTTTTCCTCTCAATTTATTAATTTGTATGGATGAAATTCCTATCTCTTTGTAAAGAGGAAAGCATGTAATTACAGATTTCTTATAAGAAATATTTTCAATTAAAAGCATCACAAAATGTCGAAGAATTTTGGCTTCCTTGTTGCTTCCAAAAAGCCACAGAAAACAGCAGAACAAGCAAAAATCATCAAGTCTTATAAATGAAAGAAAACAATTCCTTTTGTTTCCTTTTTAACACTTTTTTGTGTTAAAAAAAGTTGTGGGTGACAAAACCCCACTTTTTTGTCACCCATAACTTATGAAAAATACATGGATACTCAAAAACTGTTTTACTCATACATTGTTCCAAAAGCCTGATGTAGGTTGGTTTTAAAGTTATTGATGTGCAGTGATTTGATCTATAAATGCTGTTAAGGCAACTCATAACTATTTCTTTTATAGCATTCATTGTATAATATTTTTTTCTTCAAATCAACTTGTAGTAAAATGTATTTTCCCACAAACATAGTGCAACGTAATTAACTTTGCATGAGTTGCTTTTAAGGCAGAAAGTGTTACACAGTACAGTTTTTACAGAATAAATCACCTCTGGGGAAACCAGAAGAGAAAGCTTTTTCCCATCAAAAGCCTCAGAGCTCAGTAGTTTTGTGCTGTATGATTTTGCAATTTAAGCTGTAAACAGAGGTGCAAACTCAGATTTTGGCTACTGTGCAGTGACCCCACTTTTCAGAACACTTCCTAAGACATGCAGAAGAGATCTTTCTTCTTCAGATGTGCAGGAAGAGCCTCTTTCATTGATGTGTTGCAAAGATAATGGAGGCTACGTTCCTTAAACCAACTCTCCATCCTCTACCCAGTGCCTTCTCTCACTGAAATCTCTTTGTAAAACCCAGTTAGTGATAACTGAATATTTATGGTTCAATGTAGACACTGGAGGAACATTTAACCATATGTTTGTGAGTTGGAGGCATTGTTTGCTGTGCAATGTCTACAATGAATGTCGTGGGGATATTGTTATTTTTAGGGAATCAAAACGCCCTTGCATAGACACAAGTCTATGCATCAACCCAGTCACTTGTACCTACTCAACACTTCTTGCAGTTAAATATTACAGTATAGTGTATATCACTACATCTTTTGCCAAGGATGAATTAGGGCTTATTCTGATTGCTCTGAAAGGCCTGTTTTTTCTCTGAAGGAGTTCATAAGCTTTTTGTTGTTGTTGTTTGAAAAGCACCTGAAGCAGCAGTGTCTTTGTACATGCATGCTGTGGCCTAACAATATAGTGAATTTGCACTGGCATGTCAGCAAAGCCATTTGCATAAAGAAATGCTACCTCTGGTATCAGAAATCTCCTACTCTCAGCCTGTGGGTCGCTGCTCTGTCACAGAAAGTGAACAGCTGAGGAGAAAGTCATCACTGTCTCTCTTTTGCAGTCAGCTCTAGCAAACAAAAATAACTTCTCACATCATGGCTTGGAGGTTAGACATACCACATTCATTTTAGGTGAGCAAATGCAGTCATTTGCAGTAGGCAATGAAACTCTGCAAAGGAACTCTTTGCAGTACCAGAACATTGCCTCTAATGTCAGATTCTTCCCATTAGCCTCATTCTAGGGAAGCAAAGTAAAGAAGTCCTTTCCCAGGAGAGATTAATACTTTCATGGCCATTTAAAGGATTTTTTCCCCTAAATCTTTTACTTCTAATATTTCACTTCAGAGGACTTTATATTCTTCTCTGCAGTGAATGAGCAGAACCTGTGACCATCCAAGCAGTCTCATTTCATGCAGAGGATTTTTATCATAATTTTTCTCGTTCAAGCAATCTATCATTAATGGTGTGCCACCTCTGATGCCAGAGATGCCAAAACGGGCTGAATAACCAGCTGTGTTGAAGTAGGGGGCTTCCATAGTGAGACACAATGCTGAGTCCCACACAGCAGCAATTCCCACAGCAAAGTGGCTGAAGGAACACAGACACAAAAATAACTGGATGTAGGCTCATTGCTGTGGAAATCCTCTTTTTTTACTTCCTTTTGGAAGGAGGATTTCATGGTGTCTTGTGTCTCTCACTGTATGTTTTCAAAGCATCCAGCACAACGGGGATCTGGTCCCTGCTGGGGGGGCACAAAGAAAAACTACATTTATAAAATCTGTGTTTTTCTTGCCTGTAAGAATTGAATCTTATACCCAGCCCACAGTGCTGGAAGTGATGACAGTAGTATTTTCTTCCTTAGTTATTACTTATACTTGGTACAGTAGGTAAACATATTCAAATTCTTTTGTAGCAATGCGTGACACTTATTTCTTCCTGCTCTGCTAGAAATTCACATAATTTTAATGTCAATATAGCTACAGATGGTTTCAGATGAAAAGAGGCAACTATACATACTACTTTTTGCTTGCTGTGAGATGGTTTTTTAAATGGAATACCTGGAGAATTGGCCTTTGATTTTTCTAGAAGAGAGAGACTGGGGAGGGGAGAAGCTGGTAACTTTAGGGCATTTGGCATTTGCAAAGGGATAATTTAAAGAATTACAGAAGCTGCAACAGATGACTAATTCTTCAGCTGATACTAATCAAAGCTTAGAAGTGCCTTTAAATGACAGATTTTATACATCTCTTATTTTAGATAAAAAAAGCATAACCCTGGGTGAAGAAATAAAGAAGCAAATATAATAAATATTCAAAAAAATTAAACTTGCATTCAAAGTTCAGCAAAAACAAGAGTGAATTTTTAGAGACACTGGTGGTGCTCCAACTCTTCCTGAACATTCTGGCCAGCACTGAAAGTCAGCTATGCCACCAGAGCAGTGAATAGTGCCAAAATTTTATCTGTAGAGACAGATTCCCAGGCAGTGTGAAAATGTCCTCTTTCCCACCAAAGTTATGACATTTTACCCCAGCCACACATTTGCCTTATTGCATCAGAGATAATTCAGAGATTATTGCAAATTATAAATGTACTGGAACAATAAAAGACCATGGGGAGCAGTAGGTGTTTTATTAGTCTAATAGTTAACAGCACAGCCCATGATGGAAAGTTAGGTGCATAATGGCATCTCTTACAGGCATTATTAGCATTAAAATACTCCTGCATATGATTTATTGCTCCATCAGAACATGCTTCAGGTTCTTTCTGAAATCCGATGTGTGATTCTTCACAAAACACCTGAGCCATCTAGTCATGGATCTGTAAACACCCAGCAGTATATGTTAATGCTATTATTGTATCTGCCTTGTTTAAGCAATTTTGGATTTTAAAAAAGTCCTTAAAATGCAAGCTTTTCTTCCTTAACAGCTACATTTCTTGTGCTTCAAAAAACCAAAATTGTGGCCGTCAGAGAACCTCTACCAGAAGTACAGCAAATATTTCTTCATTACACTTGGTACTGAATAATGAAAAGTGCTTGGATTTCTAACAGACCTTATGCTGCCTGGTTGTCCTCATACATCACCCTCATTTCCCATTCCTTTCTGCTTCTTCTCAGCTTCCAACTTCCCTCCATGGACCTACTTTATTAGCCCTGCTACTCATAGAATCACTTGTTTTGCCAAAATATATTTTTCTGTGAATTTTCTTTTGAATTGATTGATCTTTTGGGTTTTTTTACTTCATGCAGTCCCCTAAATAGATTGTGACCATCTTGTACTAAATATTGGTTGAGTTTCTTGGGTGCACTTGTTGATTTTTAATTTTAGCAGTGTGTGTAGATATAAAAAAAAAAAAAAAAAAAAAAAGAACAGAAACCTATACAGCCATTTGACAGAAAAGAGAAGTCAAATTCAGGGGTTCCACAGCTAAGCCATATGCTTTATCTGTGCTAGAATTGGCAATCAAAATCCCAGCAAAAAAATAAACACCACTCTAAGCCTCACTTTCTTCCAGAGAAGTATGGGTCAAAATTACTGTTTATTAATCTTTATTATTTATACCTTATTCAATAAAACAGCACCATATTAATTTATAATAAAATATTATAATTTTTTAAAAGTTTAGTATTTGTGGTTTACATTACTTTATGTTTTTGTTAACTATTTTGGTTTTAAGCACATATCCCAAATGTTGTTTCCTTTGAAAATGACAGTGGAAAAAAATGAGTCTTGAATTTTTGATGAGGTAGAATTTGGGAAAGATTGCATTACAAATTAGTTTTGAAATATTTCAATCTGTTATGACACAATAAATATTTCAAGTTCAGTTTATTTTACAACTTAATAGTGCATTTATTTGCATATTATTTCCTATTGGGTTATTTTCAATGACGAGAGCTATGTGCTATATTATTTTGCACTATCATGATAGATGTGTCATAAAATAATGCAGAAGTAATGAAAGTTCCATACAGATGAGAAATCAAAAGTAATGAATACAACACAACAAAACGAATTCCCAGCATGTGCCAGAAGCAGATTTTTTTAACAAATTTCTATTCCATTTTTAAAATTTGAAGTCAATACAAATTTACACATCCAGAGTTTTGCCAGACAAATTCCATTTCCCTGGTAGAAAAGTGTTGTGACAGAGGCTTCCTGACAGGTTCTGCTGTTCAGCTGCTGAGGTGAACAGTAACCTTACTCAACTCCCCTTAATAAAAGGTCAGAGGGCATGGGGATGTACCAATCCAGTCAGATTTGCTTGGAAAGAGCTGTACATGTTGAACTCTGCACACCTTCTCTCTTCTAATGAATTACATTCTCTTTACTTCCACTCTTACCTTTAGCAGAGAGAGAAAAAGCTCTTTTTGGTGTCTGACTCTTTTTCAGGCAATCTCTTGCAAAGAGTGAGGATTTTTTTTCTTTTAATAGAAATACCCAGCTAGCAGTACAAAAACAATTAATCATCTTTGGAGACAAACTTGGCTGGCGTAAATTGACATGATTGCATGCAGCAAGCATGTGGTTATGTGTATTCTTAGCTAATTTAGCCCATAATCACTGGAAATATTAGTCAGTCAGATTATCTCATATGCCAAGGTTCATGTGACCAGATAATAATCTGGAAGATTGCTCAGTGAGACAGTACTTACGTACATATGCTGGAAACTACCTCAGCTCAAACTGTGATTTGGAATATCTCCTGCTTCTGGAAAGGCTGGACTGAGGTCAGAGCCAGCTCTTTGCTAGCCACTTCACTGCAGTCTACTCAGTAAAATACTGGATTCTAGATCAAGCCTTTGTGTAGCTGCTGAGAGCACTTGTCTGTATGTAGTTACCTCTATGTCATTCCCATGGTGAACTCATTTATTTATATCTCTTTGGGCATGACCAGCACACTGGCTCACCAAGTGAGCAGCGTGGCACACACTGGGAAAGGTTAAAGCAAAACAGTGCCCAATTTTTAATTCTGACTTTGAAAACTGTCAGCAAGAAAGAGCCAATCTGATCTAGAAGTCAAATTCACAAAGCACAGAGATCAGCTAGGACAGGTGTTTTTCTAATCAGCTTTCTGTGGAACGCTGCTGGTTTCTTATAATACAGCATGGTCCCAAAACAAGGAGAGAGCGCAAAAGCAGTAATGATGAAGTATGTGTTGAGTGCTGAATTTGGAAATTACCTGATTTTCCCATTAGCTGGTTATCTGTTTTGCAGCCAGATCCTTAGCTGCAATAAACTGATGTCACCCCTCTGATCAGATTTACCCTGGCTGAAGATGGGGCAGTGGTTAGTGAGCAACTGGAGTGGCAGAATTTCTGAATTTCTGCAATTATGGAAAATGCCTGTTACAAAGTAGGTGACTCAGCAGTGCAGTGGCACTGACATGTCACAAAGAGAAAAAAGTATTCAGAGAGAAATGTTGAATGAAAGATTACTTATTTGCTGAAATTCTATTATTCAAATTCTTATTGATATTCTGCTGACCCCTGACCCCTACAATAATTCCTTAGTGCAAGAACTGTGTGATGCAATTACGTACAGATCACCAGATTAGGCATAATTCCTTGACTTATAAATGTAAAAGAGGTATGAAAGTGGATAACTGTCTGATAAGCTTGCACTCACAAAAGGCAGTATTAAGTTCCCTTAATATCTTCCACTTAGTGCTCTTCCTTCAGTCATAGCATAAAGTACTAATATGGTATTTTAAATCTTAAAAAAAAATGTGATGCTTTGTGCATCGGTGTCTGAAGGAAGAATAGAACTGGTATGGGTGACCCAGAAGGTCCTTTAATTCCTGAATTCCTGTAAATGAAAAGTTGCCTCAAATGGAAAAGTAAAAGTTTTCTGGCTGTGAAAGTACAGGAAAACCAGGATTAGACATTTTGAAATCATCCTTTTCTGAATAGAAAGTGTAATGACTGCAACCCAAAGCTGTAAAATATGCATTTATTCATAAAATTTTTTTCAAAATAAAGTAGTCTTGAACCTTACACATGATAATCACTTATTGGAAAGTTGACTGCACTTTAAATCAGTTGTTAGACTACAAATGAAAAAGTTATAGGGAAAAACTGGCTTGACCATCAGACTGTGGAAAATACATACCAAATAAGAGCAAAAATCCATCTTGCTTTAAACAAACTAAGGGTGGTCTTTCACTCTGCTTTGCCTTTGCATATTTGTAAAGTGCTGAAATAGGGGAAAGAAAGGGTAATAACACTTTCAGACATAATTCAGAGGAATGAAAGGAGACTAATAATTACAGTGAAATATTCCAGGGTGTTTTATTCAGTTAGCACAAAGGGTAATAAGAGCAGATGCTTTCCCAGTCCTTACAATTCCTTAGCTTGTATTGATGTACAATGAAAAGAACAAAAGATAATTAATGGTCTACGAAGACGACACTCTTAGTAGTAAGCTGGTGTCTCAGCATCCATTTCTCATCAATCAATATTAGAAACTATAACTTCACTGGTTGTTTTATGAGGTCTTTAAAAAAGGACACAGAATTATTGAGATCATAAAAAAATGTATTTCATTCTTTTGTGGCTATAGCCTCATTACTCTGCCTGGGCAAGGACACTGCAATTCTTCTGTGTCACAGCCCATTGTGAAGGGGGAAAGTATTTGTGTTATTTTTCAGCTCGCGACCTGTGTAGTTTGTCTCAAGTGGAAGGGTCCTTCTCAAAGCCAGCTGGCTCCTAACACAAATGTCCTGCTGCCCTCCTGGCTGGATGTGAGCTCCGTGCCCTCCCTGCAGCCTGCGCAGAGCAGCATGGAGCTGCCAGACCGCCACTCACCAGCCCAGCACACCTCCGGGCACGGGCTGGCAGCTCTTAAACCAGCCTTGGCCTAAAGCAGCTCGCATGTAGCCAGGCACAACAGTGTCCTGCTAATGAGCTCTGCCTCGCTCAGGGATGGACAGAACACGGCCCTTCCAGCTGCTGCTGCGGGTGTGAGCGCCGGCTTTGGAGATGGACACTGGTGTGTGGTGCTGCTCATCACCCCCCAGGGGCACACTCACTGCTTCCTGGGCTGCAGCAGGACACTCAAGCACCTTGTAGCTTTAAACACCTGAGGCATCTGGGTGGTTCCACAGGTAGACCTAAAACACGTGCTTGGATTAATTTTTTAAACAGCTGAAGTTAGGTGATATTAATCCCATTGCTGCCATAGCAGGATTTGGAGGGGAGAAAGAACTGATTGTCTCAGGTTGAAAAAAGGGAGAGGGATATAAAGGTAAACTTGCTAACAAGGGCTGAACTCGACATTATGAACAGATTGAGAGCAGCTCTGCCCTGAAGTCAAAACATACTCAGGAGAGCTGGAGATGGAGACCTGGGCTCTGTTTTGAGCAAGCACTGCTCTGTAAGCATGCTAAGCTTTACAGTTTTTCAGCTTTCTTTGCCCAAATCGGTTGATCAGCCCTTCAGAGCATGGGTTGGCCCTAGCTACGCTATCCCAGAACCCTTCACAGTGAGGTGTTGATCTGTAGGGATGCAGGCCCTGCAGCAATGTGGCTTATACTACATTTAGAAAGCCAGCTCACCATCCATCAAACTGGAAAAGATCATTCCCATCCTTCAGCTGGCAATGCCAACTCTGAATACCTGCACATCTGCCCTGTGCTAGGACACATGACAGATTTCGGTCTGCAGGCTTGTATGCGAATAGGTGCTGCTAGTGGCATATCATATCTGATGGATTCTGGGCTCCAGGCTTCACAGGTGTGAGAAAGCAATTTCAGACATTTTTAGAGGTTTTGGGAACATGACACCCCCAGCTCCAGTATTCAAATCCACAGAGGTTGCACACATGATGAGAAAAATACACCGAGACTATGGGAGATGTGCTGTTCTACTGGGTGTTGCATGGAACGGCTTAACTGCAATAAACACAGACAAAATGTTTTCTTTCCTTTTTGAACTAAGGAAGATAAAATAGCTTCTTCTATTGTTTCCTGTAGCTAGGAAGAAAAGGGTCTCCAAGGGTCTCTTGCCTGGCCTAATACAGTTCAGCATGGGTGCTGGGAATAGGGAAAGGGTAATCCTTGGTTTCAAGGAGCCTAGGGCTTGATTTGGGTGGAGTTGGCATTGCTTAGCAGCCACATCAAAGAGACAAGTCAGGGTTTAAGAGGAGTTTCATTTGCAGCAATTTCTGTAAATGCCCAGTAAAATCTACTGTAACTGTGGAAAATAAAGTGCTCTCATCTAAACCCAAGAAAAAACTCAGAAAAAATCCGTACTTTACTGCCTTTAGCACAGGTGTCATTTTACATCTTTAGATCACTGAAATCTATATTGAGCTCTCTGCCTGTTCATATTACTGGAAGCAAGTTAGGTTACTCATAAGTATTAATAGCACATATACTGTATATTTGCAGTGGGGTGTCAAATTATATAAGAGTAAACTTTTGTTTCTGTACTGATTTGTTGCTTTAGAGTCAGCAATTTTATTTTGTTGCATCAGTATTTCTCCAAACTCAGTCTTCTCAACAAAACAGCCTATGTTAAGGTGTTAAATGATCTCTACTAGGAGAATTTCCTATGTTCTTCGCTATTTGTTTGCATGTTTATTGTCACAATCCACTAATAAGTAGATCAACATGCTACTTCCTCATGAGTCCCCTTGCCTTTTCTTGTAAACAAAAAGCAAATCCAAGTCTTTTGCTCTAGTAAATTCTGAATGTTTTTCTCAGGTAATTTGTACAAAGTATATTAAGAAATAAATATCCATAATAAAACAGAGCCTAAAAAGTCTCCAGACTGCCCTCTAAAACTGTGACACCTGAATCGCCTCAGTGCACATGAACAAAAGCATGCAGAAGCAAACTCATTTCAGGCAGAAAGGACAGAACTTACCACTTTTGCTGCTGCCCTCTCCAGAGAACCCTTTCACGTCTCTAGGACATGGACCTCAGCATGCTTGAACCTAACTTTAAAGCCGAACTCTTCAAGTTTTCCCGCAGGTTTGATCTAGGGGGCAATTATTGCATCAAGCAGGGCCAGCAGATTTCTCTCTTGACCCTTGTGATTTTACCCTTACATCAACTGAGCAGAGGTGGGCCAGATGATGGGTAAATCAAATTTGGACAATCCTGAACAACATACTAACCTGTGAAAACAAATTTACTGATTTTTTTTCATTTTAGCCTGAAGGACTTGCAGACAAATTTAAGCATCTCCTCATTAGAGGAGTGGAGAAGAGATCCCAAAGTGAAGAAGAAAGAAAAATTAATCTGCATGCATTTTGTTTTCTTTTTCAGGTACCTCCAGCATCTACCCTTCTTGATGTGAAATACAAATTTCACAAAGCATGTAAGTACTATGGTTACCAGGCTGGAGACCTGGTTAGAGGCCTTTCACTCAGAGAAATTGTCAAATTTATTTTTTATGAATCTCACACAAAAGCTGAGACTGGCCTGACAGCTCCAGTGCTCAATAAGAATAGTGTTTGAACTAAGGTTCTATTGTAGCTGTTGCAGATGGGAGAGTCTGGAAGGAGAAAAATGCATAATTTATCACTGCCAGCACATGAGGGACAACAGTTTTCATCTTGTTTTTAACATTACACGGTGTCATTTCAAGACCAGTACTGCATTTCTTCACCCAGTGTTATACTGGATAAACTTCAGTTAACAATAGACTGCTTCGAGCTGGCCATAAACTGACCATGTGGACCAGAAAGCTGCTGTAGTGGGGAACCTGACCTCAGAGTGATTAAATAACATCTGGGATTTAGGTTAGATATAGGAAGAAATTCTTTATAGTGAGGGTGGCAAAGCACTGGCACAGGCTGCCTTGAGAAGCTGTGGATGTCCTGTCCCTGGAAGGGTTCAAGGCCGGGCTGGATGGGGCACTGAGCAACCTGGTCTAGTGGGTGGCATCTTAGATAATGAGCTTTCATTATTTTTACAAAAAAAAAAAAAAAAGGGTGTCTTCAACTAAAGGCAAGATGCCTTTTACAGGAAAGAAAAAAAAAAAAAAAAAAGGCTGTCAGCCAGTAATATGCTTGAGTTCAGAGTAGGGTAAGTAGAAAAAGCATTATGCTTCTCCTGTGTCCTTATAGTTTTATAAAACACTAAAGCTTAAGGTATCTGTGGTTGCACACAGGCTCAGTTGATGAAGTGAAAGGCTGTTAACCTGACTGCTCTAAAGTTACTTATTTTCCCTTCCTGTAAGGGCTTGTAAAATACAAAATGGCAAAAGTTCAAAAGCCACACTGCTGAATATGAAAAGATCGACTGCAGAAGTTTTAATATTTCAATAGGGGTATGTCCTCCCATCAGCTTGTCAAATGCAGTGCACTTCTGCCTAGAATCTCTTAAATCAATTGAAACTGGATTTATATTGATGCAGTTTAAATCAGTTGGAGAACACTGGCACAGAGGTTTATGCCAATATAACTGTAATGAAGTTTTTAATGGATTTGGGCTAAAATGATGTGAGATTGTGTATAAGCCATTTTAATGGCACCTGTTTTGATATTAAGAGGCATCTTACTCCTCAAGTACACCCAGTGATGGAAGTGGAGCTGAGTATAAAGTAAGACAGTAAGCATACAACAAAGCACAGTACACATCATGAACCAAACCTCTGTCAGTGCAGTGTGTTACAGCACATGGAAGGGCTGGCAAGTGCCTTCAATGCTTTTTAAATTCTCATTTTTTTATGCCAATTCATCCCATTCCTGGGAGTACACCATATCACTGTCCTGTGTCCTTTCTTCTCAGTTCAGCTCATTGCTTTGATCTCTCTTTTCCAGTTCAGCCTGGATGTTGTTGTCTCATGAGGTTCCCCCCCTCCTCCTCCTTTCCCAATTGCAAAGATCAAACCTTCACTTTTTTCTCTTTGTATGATTAGTGGGATGACAGCTAATAGAATACAGTTCTCTGAGGCAAGGGCTGAGAAGGGGCTGAAGCTGATCTGTGGATGCCTTTGGATAGCATGCTATTTTGTACTAGCTCATGCATTCATTTCTGTCATTTTGTGTGTGCCAGACTCACATGTTCGCCTATAATCTCTCATTAAAACACACTCCTACGCACACCCCCTTACAGTCTCCCTGTCTTCATACATTCTCCTTTGATCACCCATGCAATTAAGCTTTCCCCTCAGCTGGTATCTTGTCAACCCTTCAGTGAGAGGAACCCCTGTGCAGCAATTTCACAAGCATTATCTCTGTCACTGATCAGATTTTGCTGCCTGATTCAAGAAAGAAGGAAAGAGACTGAATTATGAATTGCAGCACAGGCTGTTAGTCATTAAAATAAAAGAAATGAGTTGTAAGTGACACGTGCCATCTTACTGATAAGTAAGTTAGTCAAATACTAGTTTGGATGTGTGTTTATACAAAAGGCAGAATATGGATTTAGAAGTCCAGGAACAAATACTGAAATACTCCTCAGCCCTCGCTTCAGCAAAACTGTCTCTACTGAAACAACCCCAGAAAGGCCTAACCTTGTGCTCTTTGTGGCATTGAGTTCAGGGGATTAATCGCAGTTTTATCACTGGAGATTCAGGGATCTTAGAGGAGAATAACCATTTAAGACAAAGTGCTATTTTCATGGGAATTCAAAGGCTTTGTCTAGACTGGAGCTGTTGTAAATCATCCCCTGGCTGCTGTAGGCACTGCCCATGGGAGGGAGGGGTAGCACCAACTGCGGTCAGCCCAGAACAGCAGATTCCCTGCTGCAGCCCCCTCCAGCCGTCATCTCTACAAGGGCTTTCTGTAACAGATGTTAGAGCCAGGCTGTCACGCTTAATAGCAAACATCACACCTGCCCACCATGGATCTGTCTAATCCTTTTTAAACCTACTTACAGTTTTGACCTTAGCAAAATCCTCTGGGAAGGAATTCCACAATGTAAGTGTGTTGTGGACAAATGTCTACACTTTCACAGCTTGATATTTTCTGCCTGGAATTGAGTGGCAGCTGAGTGTCAGGGTATCATTGGCCATCATGCTGAGTTTTCTGAGGCACAGGCAAAGAAGCCTCAATCATAATGGTGCCATGGATTAGGAGACTTTACTAGAATTTTCCTCATTCCTTTGGCTAGCTGGCAGAGATGGAACCAAGTCAAAAACTGAGTGTATAAGAAAGAAGTCTCTTGACCCATTTTCTCGGTTGCTTATAATGAGTTAGCTACCTGGCATTTTCTTTATCTATACAGATTATGTTTTCAATGGAGAAAGAAATATCTTGTAGGCTAAACTTCCCAAGCTCTTGTCCTTGGCAATAACTTTTCACCTTTAATTTATTTTTATCTTTGTAAAATGTATTGGACTGCTGGGGGAGGAAATCTTAGAGATATAAAATGAAAAACTGTAATAATAATGCTAATTCAAGTATCACATAACTAAAATAAAATACCTCTAGAACAGGTAATATAGTGGAGTCAGTGATCATTAAATATTTTCAAGGTTACTGCCTGAAAGCTCTTGAAAGAAGAGGAAGAACTGAAAGGAAAGGGGGAAATAAGATCTCAGCAGTGCTGTAGCTAACTGATAGAGGCAACCTCCTGCTCAAGAGGAACAGCACAACTGCAGCTACATTTTGAAGCCAGAAGGGTGAGCACAAGGAGGCCAGAAATTGCCTCTAGTTAGAAAGAGCAGGCAGGGAATGGAGGAAGCCTGGTGATGGGTGGAAGGAAAAAGGGAAGTCCAAGAGATAACTGTAAAAATCATGTCAAGGGTATCCTGGTCCACAGAGGGAAATAAAGTGCTCAAGGAATAAGGAACATCTAAGTTAACAAAAATTATATAGGGCATTTAAAATAAGCAATATCAATGAAAGCAAATCATTAAGACTTGTCAGTAGATGGCACTCAAGAATAAACAGCATAATTTCTGAACAATATGAAACTTTAGCATCCTGCTACACCATCTTATAACTGCTCCTTACAGGTATTTCTATAGTGATCCTGGGAGCCATGTTCCCTGGAATGCTGCTGAAATATTTTCTGTTGCTTTTCTCTAGAGAGAGGACAAGGAAAAAGTGCAATTCCTTCTTCATGATGGGACCAATCTCTCTTTCAGCCTCCTCCTTACGGTAGGGCCGTGTGTTAGGAGTCATCTGCCAGGTTTTACCTACTGCTCTCATCCCGCACGTGTCCCAGAGGCCACAGGAGACCCGGCAGCCCCGCAGATCCCATCACCCTGCAAACAGCCTGGTCAGAGCACAGCCTGTGTGACTGCCTGCACAAAGGCAGATCAGACTCCCCTGCAGGCCCTTCCACCACACAGTTTTACCAAGCCTGTCAAACACTCCCACTGACTTCCAGGTGTTTGAGTAAGAGGTTTATTACCTAATGCAAGGAGATGCAGTCTCAGAAGGCAAACGTAAGCAGAATTACCACATCACACAATTCTTTTCCCTGTGCGTATTATCCCTCCTTCTCTTTTCAAAATGACCTGTTACTGCCTCCAGCTCACTTCTACCCCCAGTTGCTTATCAATAGTGCTCAGTTCAGGCAGTGCTCAGGGAGAGCAGCATTTTAAAACCGACATGTCCTTGTTCACCCAGAACCCTGAAGCAGATCTTCAAAACACAGAACAGCAGAAGTTGAGCTGACAGAGTGAAGAGCAAGGAGGAGAATCTCTCATTGCTTAGAAATAACAAGGCAGGCCTTGTGAGCACAGCTCAAGGCACATGAAGTACTAAAATTAGTTCCTTAGTGGAGGAAGTCCTCTTTCTTTCCTCCTTTCTAAAAAGGCTGCTACGGGTTTTCATGACCTGAATGTGCAACTTTTCTGGTTTTCATGACACCTGAGATTTGGTAGCGGGATTCCAATAACAAGGGCAGCAGGAATAACTGGGTTTTGCCAGGCCTGTGCTGACACACAAGAGCGGGATGCAGAGCTGTTGCTGGAAAGGATGACTGTACTGCATCATGTAATTCCCTTCTGGAGGCCAGCTGCGATGTTAAACTGCAAGGCTCAGAGAGGTGAGACAGGATGCTGTGGGGATTAGTCATTAAGAGCAGTACCAGGGAGAGCGGTGACTGCTAAGCCAGTCCTTGCCTAACGGCTCTGTGTAATCAGGACTGTCTGATAACGCAGTCTTGCTGAGAACCTGCAGTTCCTCTGATTTCTCCACACTGTCTATTACAGCTGGTTTCTCAGGTTGCAGAAAGTTAATGAAATCTGTCAATTTTGATGCCTGGAGAGGCTCATGTGCCTGATGAATACATCTGCTGGGGACTCAGAGAAGCTGAATTATGCTATTTATGGCTCAGCAAAGTTGACTTCATAGTCTTGGCCTGTCAATCAGCCATGTGTCTCACAAACCAAAGAGACCCAAATAAGTTATATCTAGGGCACAGAGCCTTCCAGAGGGATTTTTCTTCTGTCCTATATTAGGAGATCAGGCTTTGAGAAAGCCAAAATGTTTGAAAGAGGGCAATGATCTGATCCCACCATGAGCTGCCTTGAGCTGGACGCACTCCCCGGACAGAAAGGCAGCTACAAAGTCTTTTAGCTTTTATCACATCTCAAACTCCTTCCTCCCTGATTGTGTCCTAAGTAGTTCACACTAGCCCAGAATCCATATATGAAGGAGTTTTCCAAAGGACAGACAATATCCTCCTGTGCAGGAGTCTGATTGCAGAGCTCACAGGCCCAGCATTACATCCCCAGTATGGATTCTCAGAGCACATTGGGTTGGCAGACACATCCAGCTATTGTTTTTGATAAATTCTCCCCTCTCTGCATTCATAACAACTCAATTGGAAATCACACAATGAAGGCGAATCACTGGGGATGGGCAGTTATTACAAATGAGCACTAAGAAGTACAGTGATTTCATCAGTGTAAATTGCTCATTCATCTGTGTTGACTTTTTAAATGGCAATTACTAGATTAGGAGGAAACGTGGTATTTATTCCATACTATATTTATAATTTATTTTTCTTTTGTCTTAGTCACACAGCACAGATCAATAGGACGCTAGTTCCTGATGAATTTCAGTATCCTTCAAATGACACAATTCTAAGATCTTTTTACTTCTCTATGCCTGTCAATACAACCCAGTTTATTAGAAACTCATTGAATTTCTTTTTACTGCCACAGTGAGGCTTGTATCTTCTGAAATGCTTTACTTTTTGCTTCCCAGATCTAAGCACAAATTAAGCAACAGCTCCTGCCACAAAACTCAAACCAATTGCTACCCTCTTCCTTCCCAGCTCACAATCAGAGAGCTCATCCATGAGTAAATTTCTTCCTGCCTGTGCAGGAACAGGGACCTAAATTCTTGCCTCAGGATGGGGCTTTAGTCACAAGACCAGCCCATCCACTAACTTCATTTCTACTCTGTGCAAGGAGAAGCATCAGGAGAATGACCTCCTCTCAGCTTATTTGTGACATATCTGAGCAGATCTTTCTATACAAAATACAGGAGTCTGTCTGCTGGTGCAGATTCGTGTGACCTGAATTTGTGGCTTGGCTGTCAAAATAATTGAAGCCCTCCTGTGAAAGCTGGGAATTTTTTTCAGTCCTTTGTAACAGCCAGACAGGAAATGAGAATGGCATCATTGACCTAACACCGTTAAAAGAAAGGAAAAGCCAAACTGAGTTAACCTCATGATTTTAATCTTCAAAGTGAATGAAGATTTACCTTATACTCAGGCACCACACACCCCACACCCCATTCTGTGTTGGAATTATAGAAAAATGATTCTGGCCATGTTCCAAAAGGGAGAGACAATGCATGGAGCCCATTGCATAAGCCCTCCAGAATGTTCCTTGCACTTCACAGACACCATTGTGTATCCTGAGCTGTGGTCATAAACCTCCCATTCAAGCCTGACTCACGCCTCTTGACACTGCTAAGGCCCAGATATTGCATTTGGATATTTCTAGCTAGGGTGCTGAGCTAACAAAAGTGAGAGTGAGCACCAGACCAGGCATCTGCAGTTCATTTCTCTCCTGAGAACCTGAATCTCATTATAAGGTGTGGAGAAAGAGACACTAAAGCAGTCTGAAAAGCATCTGATCAGGTATCCATGATGTTTTGCTTTCTGAAATACATACACATTTGCAAAAATATTTCATTATTAAATTACGAAACTATGATGGAGGTTTGGCTCACCAAGCTGATTTATAAGCAGGGCACAGAGAACTTTAAACAAGACTTTCAGAGACAGATGGTTAAAGTATTCTGGTTTTCAAAAGATAATCATAAAAGCCAGAAGGCCCCCTGGGACTTTTCAAGTCTCCTGATTAACACTGAAATGAATGTGATCTTCAGGACTTAGGTCTTTAAGATGACCAATGGCAGTCATGCTATTGACAGGGCTTGGTTGTGTGTTAGACACTTTTTCCCTTTTGAGCTTCATTTTCTCATCTATAAAATAAGAATAATTAACCTGCCTTTCATCCACCTTAGTGTCTTTTGTCTCTTTTGGCTGTAATCCTGTAAAAAACATTTGGGACAAAGAATGACATATATATATATAATGACCTATTGAGGGAGTAAGGTGTCTAAAACACAAAAGCCAGACTATCATTAAATCCTTAGAGAAATAAGATGACCTCCAGAAAACCAGCAATATTTAAATCAGCAATGGAAAAAGTGAAGATCAATTCAGAAAGTTTAATGAAAATTCACATTATTTCTCTTTTTTTGACAGCTGCTGCCTCTGATGTTATTGCATTTCATTAGCAGGATTACAGATGAGTAACACAATAAAAGAAAAGGCAGCAAATCTATTGAGATGTAGCTTGAAGCAGAACTGTCCCCCTCTGCTCTCTGGGATATTGTTCCCAGCTGAGATTTCCAGGGCTCCAACAATGCATCACAAATGACATCCTATGTAAACAATTGGAGAACATATGTGAGATGCTATTTAAATGCTTCATTAAGAAAAGGAAATTTCATAGCTAGATTCTTTGCTTTTCTTGACTTTGCAGTAGATTTAATTGACATATCTGGATGAAAAACATAAAAATTTGTTTACCAGAATTGCTTGTTATTATTTACAATGTGTCTTATATCAGTTGACTATGGCGCAACTTAGAAAATTACAGTAGGAGGCCCTATAGAAGTAATTCAGACCCCAGGAATATCCAGTCTTGAGGAATTAAAGCCTACTCAACTGTTAACAGAAGATGCCAAATTAGTTTTGGGTTTAAAACTGCTCCTACATCAATTTAAACTCAGATATTAATGTTTTCTATCTGAAGAACAGACTCATTTCCAGTGTTAACCTGGTGTACACCAGCAGACTCATAGGCTTAATGTTCATTCAAGGAACTCAGGATGCTAAAAGCCCCAGTGGGCCTTCATTAGTGTGAAAAGAATCTCATGTCCATTAATGAGACAGGTGTCTGTTGATTAAGGCAGGGTCAAGGTCACCTGAGGCTGTAAATGTGCTCTGCATCTACATCAGGCTCTTCACAGCAGTCTCTGCACTTTTGAACGCGTAAGCTGGCACGTGGCTTTACTGGAAGATCCAACAGCTTCTCTTACAAAGAGCTGCTTGGAATGGATGTGTACCAAACATCCCAGGAATTCTTGTGAAAGACAGCCTACAGGTGCTGCATAGCAGGAGAAGAAGTGGATCTCCCTTGCCAGAGTGAGAGGAAGCTACCTCCTTGAAAACCTGTAAGGACAAGACTAATAAATGACAAGTCCTATGGTGTCGTCTCTGCAAGATAGTCTAGAAAAGAAACAGCAGCTTCAGCTTCTAAGTTCAGACTTTACCCAGGTCTTCTCTTCCTCATGGATTCCCTGGATGTGCTTTTGCAGCCCCTCCCTTCTGTGTGGCCAAGAGCTGTGATGCAACAAGTAGCTGCAATTCCAGGGTGTCTTGGTTTGGAAAGACAGGTATCTGCCAGAGCTGTGATGCAACAAGTAGCTGCAATTCCAGGGTGTCTTGGTTTGGAAAGACAGGTATCTGCCAGGGAAACTGGGGTTTCCCTTAGAATAGAGAATGTAAACCCCTCACCCCCCGCCAAATTATAATTTTGCAATTAAGGGCTCTCAGGCAAAGATTTGGGAATAGGAATAACAGTTCTTTACTAGGAATATCAATAATACAAATGTGGTAGGAAAACAAAACCACCCCACCAAACCAGCAAACAAACAAACAACAATTTTGGAAAGCCCTGACAGAGTCAGCTACAACCTGATGCCCTGCTGGTCAGGATGTTGGTAGCAGTCCAAAAGTCCTCCTGGGGTGGCAGATGTAGTTCTGTTGGAGTGGAGATGATCCTGTAGCCAAAAGGGTCCAGAGGTGGTGAGAGGGAGTCCGGTGATGGTGAGAAGGGTCCTGTCTTCCTCCGGTAATCGGGTGAAGCAAGAGGGGTTCCTCTTCCAGAGTCCCAGTTTTTTATCCAGGTAGGAACGGTTGTCTCCCCCCACTGGGTGGAGCATCTCACAATAGGATGATGGAATGTGGGTATATTTTGGGAGATGATGGAATGTGGGTATATTTTGGGAAGGGGTACAACTTGAGGAAGAAAACAGCCTGGGCAGTCTTAATGACCCATCGTGAAGAGAGATAAGAAACAATGCCCTACTTGGTTTTAACAGTTGGGCCATTATCAAAAGGCACCCGCCCCCCTCCTTTCAGAGTAAACAAGAGATAAAGAACAATTTCTCAACTGCTCTCAGCAGATGAAAATAGAATACACAGTTTAAGGTTCCACAACCCAAGACACAGGGATAGGGTCAGATGAGCCCAAGAGCAAGGGGGGCTGTTCAGAACTTCATGTGAAAGATCTCACCCTGTGATAGTGCTTTGTTTTGCATTTATTTAGACACAAGCCCTCTCTCATATTTCTAGCCTATTTCTGTCTTTATTTTCTTATTTGTGCATGGTGGGAAAGAAACCCTTAGAACAACCAAAATAAGAAAGCTTTCAAACAAAATTCGGTATTTGCAACTGTTTCAAGTTAATGAAAGCAATGCATCAAAGACAAGAAGGTGAACAAATGATTCACAGTAAAAATAATGTAGCAGAGTTCTGCCTCTAAATTGTCCACAAGTTGCAATGATATTGAATATATTTGCTGTTGAAAATTACTCACCACTGAAACAAATGACGTGTGAATTATACTGGAACAACGTATTTTGCTCTGGTTTAAATACATACTAGTGCAAGGCAATTTTTTTTTTTTTTTTATGTTCTGCCATTAGACTGCAAGTTCACAGCACAAAACAGCCTGGATGAGCTGTGTCTATCACATTTACAGAAGGGAAGCAGTAGAGATGTTCAAAGCCCATGAAGGGTTTGCCATATAGATTGGGATGAAACAACATCCCTCAGATATGAGAATGAAAACTCACCAAGCAGTATCACCACAATCAAATTCCTTATGAGCTGTGTCTGTAAAGCTGTGGAAAACTGCTTTGCTGATCAACCTCCAACCTTTGACCCCCTTGTCAACTAGACCACAATACTGATTGCCACGTTCTGCTGTTCCTTGAACACCTCCAGGGATGGTGAGTCCACCACCTTCCTGGGCAGTCTGTTCCAATGTTTAAAACACTTTCCATGGAGAAATTCCTCTTGATGTTCAGCCTGAACATCCTCTGACTCAGCTTGAAGATATGTCTCCTCATCCTGTCACTGGTTGCCTGGGAGAAGAGCCTGGACCCCCACCTTCCTACCACCTCTTTCAGGGAGTTGTAGAGAGTGGTAAGGTCCCCTCAAGCCTCATAGCAGTGCTTCTGAGGCACAAAAGCCTTTCCACAATCTAAGTACATCAGCAGGGGAGGCACAAATGAGCTTCTGAGCCATCTTTCCTGTATCAGCTGTGATTGCTGGACCACTCTGTACTTTCTGATGCTGGAATATAAAACCAGCAGGGGCCCAATCCTGCTATAACATTTGTTGGCACCGGAGCACATTCAGGCAGTGTGCAAACAGCAATGGGTTGAAACACTGACCTCACCAGTTCTCTGCTCTCTATCTCTCTTGCAGCTCTGTGGAGAGCTGCTACCTGAATGTACTCAGTAGCTGTGCTGATTGCAGCAGCAGCCACACCAGAGCTTTCTGAAGTGAGGGAGCAGTGACCTATGTTATCAGTGTCCTGAAGCACAGCATATCTATGGCACTGCAAGGCACAGCACTGTTTGTTCCCTCAGAACCTGGCACGGGATAAGCACAAACAAAGGTTTTAAAAGGAACAACATTTTAAAACAGGTTTTAATAGCTTACTGCCTGTGTTTCCAGAGACCATGAGGGTGGAAAGATAACTGTGTTTAAATGTTCTGCTTTGCTGCCAGTGGAAACCTTGTCTGGTCTGGCAAGTCCACACCAGCAGAGATAGTTGAGCATTTATGGATTGAGATAGACAGCAAGTAATACCTAAACCAAATATTGAGCTACATTTTTAGAAATCCCATGCCAAATTATGGACAAGAAGATAGAGAAGGAAGGATATTTTTCAACTCTGAAACACACATTTAGTTTGGCAAATGTATGTTCCTTAATGTGCAATTTCTCAGGTTTGTGTTGCCCTTCGTGTGAAGGCTTCACTGATACACCTTATGTTTAGGAAAAGAATCCTGCTCAAGTTCTCAGATTCCCTGATACCTCAACAATTATCTTTGCTGCCCTTTCCATACTTGTGGAGATGGGAGAATCAAAGGCAAAGGTAACTACCAGAATACAGATCCTCACTTGGCATAAATTACTCATCTCTCTTTTAATTTGGGCTGGCATTTCAGAGCCAGAACACGACTGTCTGCAAATACGAAGCAAACCCAGCTCTGTTACAGTGCACGGGTGACAGACATAGCCCTCCCTGGGGATCCCTGGTCCAAAGACTGCCTGAACCCATTAGGCAGAGCCCAGCTGCACTGACCATCCCCTGACACCCTGCAGTGTGTGACTGTGTCACAGGGGCAGTGAGGGCAGGGCGAGGGGGCCAGCCCTGCAGTGACATTGCTCCGTGGGGGGCACACTGCTGTCCTGGCCAGCCCTGTGCAGCACCACAAGCTCAGCACCTCCTCACCTCCCTGCACTGATGAAGGGCAGTCCCCCATGGGAAAGCATCTTCCAGCTCCAGGTTTGTCAGAATACCTATTTTCTTGTTTCTCTGTATTCTGGTCTGTGGCTGTTATTAATGAAATAAAAGGTGAGCCTCATTCCCTTTCCCTTCCTTTGCCCACGCACATTAATTTAAATGCAAATTCACTCAGAAAGATCAAAATTAATTATGCTTTCTGCAGCAGGCTACATGGAAAATGGAAATGCACAGGGCTGGCTTTTCCCTTTTCTCCATTATTTTTTGGAAGTGCAAAGAAAAAACAATGCAGAAAAATACAAACATATGAATCTAAATGTTGCATGTATGGTTGTTTCTTTTCCTGATGCTTTTTCTTGTCTGAAATTCCACCATTGCTTTCAGTTGCAGACTGTTTCAGAAGGAATATTGAAAGGTTAATCTGTTAGTGACATAAATTAACATCCAAATGACAAATAATATTCTGTTTACCACTAATAAGAATCAATCTCCATTAAGAAAAACTATGCTGACTCTTAAGAAATTTGTCCATTATTGCCTGATCAGAATATAGCTGAAGTATTTAAATTTTTTTTCAGTGGGAAAAAAAAGGCACAGGGGAGTGTTCTGTTCCTCAACAAGTTCAGGCATTTATATAAGCTTTTTTTCCTGAAAATGTAGTCAAGTGAATTTGTGACTCAAGGTGCAGCGCAGAGTCCCACAGGCTGGAGCTTCACATCTGGGTGCAGTACAGCAGCTGAACTCCTCCCAGGAACCAACATATGGACAGGGCTATCCTTTTTTTCCAGATCTTGGGCAAAAAAGGCAAAATTCTGAGAGTTTTTTTAAGGGGAACAAGTGCAGGAATTATGTGCATTGTGCTATAGAGACATTAGGTATGCTCTGAGAAACCTTCTGGACCAGTTCTGTCAGGCTTCAGTGGAGCTGCCAGGGTGACTATTACATGACTTTATGTAGGAAAAATGGGTGGTCACAGATTTTAAACCAATTTAAGGCCAATGGGAATAATCAAATGAACAGGTAAACCAGAAGTATTTAGCCAGATATTCAGTCAGGCTGGGGTTTACTTGCTTAGTAGTCTGTGGGAAGTACATGCTCTGGGCCAGCCCCTGTCCTTAGCACTGCTGGTCTTAGTCTGTGTGTCTGGAGACATCAGTTCAGCCAGCTCACTGCCTGCTCTCCCTTGGCCAGCAGTGTGGCTGTAGCTTGATGAATTCACGTATTGCAAAAACCAGAGGAAAGAAATGGATGATTATGACCAAACAGCTAATTTTTCAAATTCCACGTGCCATTAAGCAAGTGTTTTTTTGTGTCCCCATAGCAACTAGAGTTCAAGGTACCTTTGTAAAACACATGGCCAAAGATCTTCCCTGGAAAGCTTACAAATGAAACAAATCAGAGAAAATATTCAGAGAAAAATCTGACAAAGAAAAGGGGTTTATCCTTTATTTTATTTATGGAGCCATTTAAAATATCCATTTCAGTACTTTGCTGAGATTTTACTGAACAGGGACCTGCTCTTTCCACTAACTTCCCATAAAAACATGGATCTAGCTCAAGATCTGCTCCTGCTCTTTAAGTATTTTGATGCACCCCCACAAAGGTCCTTCTGCCAGGAAAACACAGCCTAGCTGAATGATCCCAGATCCAGAAAGTGCCCTCCCAAGGTCAGCCCTGTGCCCTAAAGACTTAGCAAGAGGTGGAAGCAGCACACAATTGGTAGCCTGACCCTTGTGAGCCGTGCTGGGCTCAGGAGCTCAGTCTGGTGTCAGCTGAGTGGTACCTGGAGGGGGCCTGGCCAGAGCTGGTCTCTGCACTAGCCCTGGAAAATAGACCCAGGTGACTGTGCTGTGCTGGCACTTAGTGTGTCAAAGCAGCAAAACATCTCCTGGCCTGCAGCCAAGGAGAGCCTTTTGAGAGGGGCCATGTGAAGAGATGCTGAGGCCCTGCTTGCCCCAGGCTTGCTGCTGAGAGCTGCAATTCTTCAAGTGGGCCAGCAGTTCAGATTGCAGCTTTCAGTGGCTGCCATTTATTACAGTGTAGGCAAGCACAGTAAGTAATCACTTCAGATACTTTCTCTCTTGATCTTGTGGCCAAGCTTAGTTTTACTGTGGTTTCTTTGGTGTGCTTTGCTTTCTGCCATCATTCTCAGGAATCACTCGAGTGCAATGTTAGCACAATAAATCACACAGCCTTTTTTTTTTCCAAATAAAAGCAGAAAGTAATAGCTTTGAGTCATTTCAGCATCCTGCTTTTCCTGCTGTCAGCTCAGTGAAGCAAGACTACACAAACTTCAGCCCTGCAAAGGCTGTGGTTGCTGGCATGGTGATGTCTCTATCCTTGTTTTCTCAGAAATGTTCCTGGGAACAGACAGGGCTGCTCCAGCCAAGGGAGACAACACCATGGCCATTGTCTAAGGCCACAGAGAAGGGACAACTGTATTTGTTCAGTATTTACTTGTCAAGGGAAGACCTCAGCATGTTTTAAGATAATCTGTCTGTCTCTATATATTGTGCACAAACCCAGCATACACACACATACTAAAATGTGAATCTTTCCTAGCAAACTCTTATTGTTACATGGGTATCAAAACCGCTATCTGGTTAAGGTTGTGGAACACATTTCAGCCATGCTCAGTTCACATGAGCAAGTGCTGTTACACTTCTCAGCTCATGTGCAACATTTTTGTGATCAGATAAGGGAGGTTGGTGCCGCAGTGGTTCCTTGGAATTTCCACTATTTCTGCAAATTTAAACAACATGTTACTGATGATTGATTATAGTAATTTTGTTGTTCATATCACCCTATTCATATCACAGCAGGTATTGCTTGTAATTATTAAGGCTATTTGTTATTAGAGATGCATGGGTGGTGAAATACATTGAGAAGCAAACAATTTAACTGGTAATAAAATTAGCTGATGATGGAAAGTCAATCCGCTAATTATCTTCAAATTGTGTCTGTCAGTTGTGTTTTGCATTTCTTAGACTCCTCTCTCCCCAGTAGAATAGCTTTTGCAGGTCTGCATTCTAAGGAGCACACTGAATTCCCCAGCAAGGGAGGTCTTCATCATGTTACCTTTGTTCTCATACAGGCTCATATAACTTCACAAATACTTTGTGACAAATGGGCATTTGATTGTGCAATTTACTGCAGAGCAGACAGTGCACCATTTTTTTTGTAGAAGATTCTTTATGAAACTTAATGAAAACTAGGTTGTTTCCTTCAATTTCACAACTTTAAAAAGCACTAAGTACTTAGATTCTTAGCTGTTAAATTTTCAGAACATCTTGTGATATTTAAGTGGTGGAGCACACATAAGGTCAGTTTGAGTCATGTGGATAGAGTACCTTTGGACAGTGTTAAAGCTGCATATGGCCTTTTTTATTGTCCTTGCTTCTTAGGACTGTCTGATTAGCTGATTCATTTACTGGGATTCTGGTATACAGGCAGTGAAAAAACCAAACCATGTGGGCAGCAGGACCAGTGGAACTTGGTTTTCTATGCATTGTTGCACAGTGGTATTGGCACCTGGGCATGGCACTGAGGCTGTCATTTTAGCTTGTATATGTATGTTGACAGTGCTACATCTCCTTTTTTTATAGCCAGTATTAATATGTAATTCCATTAAGAAGAATTAAAGGTGGCCATCAGTTTTTATGTGTCCTGTCAGTTTGTTTCTATTATAATTTCTCTTTTAAATATGGATGAGTACAACAAATAACACACAAAATTAAATATTTTTCCTCATATCCATTTTTAAGATAAGTTTTTAAAAGTAAACATTGTGTTGCTTTCCAAGCAAATACCATCCTGTTTGGAAAAAATTATGATGCCTTAAACATCATAGAATTAAAATATTTAAGTGGGTTTTTAAAAATAAATGTATGGCTTCTTTTAACGCAAAGTTGGAACAAATTCCTAGTAGAGAAGATGGAATATGGTCAAAGACTTAAGACCTGTCATAATTGCTTACACTTCCAGACTAATGGAAGCCTGTACACATAGACATAATTTTGCCTGAATCATAACAGAATAACTCACAGAACTGTACAACAGTTTGGGTTGAAATGGGTAATCAGAGATCATCTAGTCCAGCCCCCTGGCATGGTCAGGGACATCCTCAGCTAAATCAGGTTGCTCAGTGAAGAAGAACGAATTTGATGTTATTTAAATTTGAGCAGTTCGTGAATGACTTTTCAGCTAAGAAATGGGCAAAGCTTTCAGGTGCCAACGTGCCTGCAGGTGGGGGACGACCATATTGGGGTCTGAGGCAAACAGCCTTCCAGAGAAGGATAAGCCAGCAGAGTAGAAGTAATCAAATAGAGATGGAAACACTAGGAAGACATTTTAACAGCTGTCCAATGATGCTGCAAAGAGAGGAACCAAAGCTGTTCTATAGAAATGCTAGAAATGTAAGAGATGTGGAGGAACCACAATATTGACTAAACATTAGAGGATGTAATATTGGCTAAATAGACCTGTGGCTTGAACCATCATGGCCACTCTTAATCCCTGGACAGTCTATAGCTGCTTTTCCAAGTCTGGGATATAAATGAGCTGAAATGTTATTTTTACAACTTTGTTCCAAGTGTGAAATACATATCCAAACCCATAAACCCTGCATAAGGGAGCTGAACAGCTCTGCTAACCACAAGGATTATACAGAGACTGTGACCTGCTGTGGCTGAGCTCTGATGCACTGTCACAACATCAGAAAGTAAATACTAATATATGTCTGATCTTAGATGTAACAGGAATTACAGGATAAACTTCCGTCACCCATGGTCTTGGATTGCCATTAATCTCTGCAGGAGGCAGCAACAGAAAATGTTAATAAGAAAAAAGTGGGAATTAAATGCTGCTATAAACCTCCCAAAACAACCCTGCCAAAGAGAAACCCTCCAGCTTCAGCTTGGAAGCAAGGGGAACTCTGCCAGGTGTGGGACTGCAGAGGAGCCTTCAAGTGCTGCCCACAGCTGCAGCTGCGCCTCTGCCTTTAGCAAGTGTGTGTGTTTACCCTGTCTGGGAGCAGGACTCTCCACATGTACTCCTGAACTCCTGCTGGTGCCAGGTGAAGCTACTCTCTCAGACAGCCCTGGCTCTGAATATCAACCCCTCATTCTGACAGGCGGCAGCAAGAATTAACACAAGTGATAATTAGTCCCTCGGTTTGGCTTCTTTTCACTATCTAAAGAAAAGACAGCTTTCCTGCTACAGGAATGAGAGGAATGTTTGTCTGCCACAGTCAGGCTGGATTAGAATAGCTTCCCACACTGCCAAACAGAAATCCAGAGCTGTTCGAGTGAGATTTTTGGAGGATCCCTGTAGAAAACACTCACAGGAGGAAGGCAAATAAATGGTGACAGGTGGGGCCAGGGTCCCTTTGTCTGACTGTTACCAAGTGGTGAGCAGGATGCCTAGGAATGCATGAGATTTCTTACCCGAAATGAGCCTTGTCAGGCTAGGAGAGCAGATGGGGTATACTTCCCCCAGAAAGCAATGCTGGTTTCTGCAGCACCCTGGACAGCTAACACTTGGGAACAGCCTTGCTAAAATCTGCTGACAATAAAGACTGAAAGTGGGAAGCTTTGGTAATCTCACTCAAACCAACACAGAAATGTGTTTGGACTTTGTTCCCCGCTCCATTTAGCATTTCCACTTGACATTAGCTAGTGGCCCCCCACCAGCAGTAAGAGCAGGGAAGGAACAGCTAATTCCAGATCCTTCCAGAAGAATACATGCAGCTTTCCAACCATGGCCTGGAAACCAGAGACACACTGATGCAATAACAAGGTCACTGCAGACGAGCAGCAGCAAAGGCACACCTCCATCTGTCTAAATCTTTGAGCATGTTTGAATATAATGGTGTACTGAGGCTAAAGGACTGGAAATGTGGGATGACGTGCTTAAATGCACAACCTCTGTTTGCCCTTGTGAAGATTATGAGCCATACCTAAAAGAGCATTGCCACAGGATCAGGTAAATTGACTTTTATTGAAACATACTGTAATATGAAGGGGGGAGCTGGGGGGAAGATTCCAATTTAACACAAATACATTGCATTTCAGGCTTCCAAACAACTATTGATATCTGCTGTCCTGGAGCAAATCATATCTTCCCTGACAAGTCAGACAGCTGCTCCTTCTCTATCTTCCCTTTGTTATCTTTAATAGCCATGGATTGTTGTGGTAGCTTGAAAAAGATGTTTGCAACTTACTTGATGGATGTCTCACCTCCTGCTATTAGCCCTGGTTCATGGGTTCATCTAATGCCTGTTCTTGCCTACAAAAGTCAGACCAAGTGCTTTTGAAATGAGAGTGTGCTGAGTGTCACTGCACAGTGCACACCGGATACAGCTCCCTTCCCCTCCAGCTGGCAGCTGGTGGTGTGAACAAACTCTCCTCATTATCCTGAAATATGTTAGGTAGAAACAACCTCTAGAGCTCATCTCCACATTCAGGTTCCTGCTCAGAACAGCACCAACTTTGAAGTCCTATAAGACTATTCAAGGTCATCCCCAGACAAGGGCTGACTAACTCCAGGGAAGGAGATCCCACAGCTTCTTGGGGAAAATGTTACCATGTTCCATCACAGTCACCGGGAACAACATTTTCCATTTAAAGATATGGGAATATTTGTACTTTAAACATAGGATCACTAAGAATTATAAGATACGTCTAAAAAAAAATCTGACCAATTTCACGTAGGTTTTGAACTGAAAAAAAGCAAATCTCATTCAGGCTATCAACTTTCCTCAGCTATGTCAAAGGAAATAAAGACAAATGTGGTAGAAATGGCTGGGGGTGGTGATACTGCAGCAGGTTCCTCACTTTTCTCTGACAACCTTTGCTTCCCCCAAATGTCAGTCAACACCATGGGCTATGGAAGTTCTCACCACGTTGCTTCAGGTCATCCCAGAAATGTGCTAGGTCAGCCTTAAAAACCTTCAACAACAAACTGAAGAGTGGGTATGGTTTAAGCTAAGTTAGTTGTCCTTGTGATGCAAAGAAGGAGTGTTTGTATTGTATTCAGCAGCACACCTGTGGAAGCACAGCCTTCTGAAGAGAGGAACTAAAGAGCTGGCCAAGTTAACAACTTCAACAGCCATGATCCCCTCTGCAGTGTGTTGGTGGCAATTACTGCTCACTCTGACGCCAAGGGAAACAAAAACAGCTGGAGACCGGTACCTGTTTGACCGACCTGACAGATGTCTGTTCAAAATCACCAAAGGGAATCACCAACTGCTATTGTGCATTTTAGAATGACCTTTAAACTAGAGCATTTAAAAACTTACTTATAGGAAACATCCTTAAGTTGAGGGTATCAAGGGAATCATAAGTCACCCAGTATTAGCTACCCATGCGCTTCTATTTTCTGTGTCTCTATTTCCCTGATTAATCTGTGGTTGAGAACTAATACAAGCTGAACATCCCTAGTCAGGTTTTACATTCCCAAATGGGAAACACCAAGTTCTGGTCCAGACTTCAGCACAGGCATATTTTTAGAAGGAGGGGCAAGACTGACTCATTTAGTACTGAGTTTTGGCAAGTACAGTAATAAATAGTATCCTCTCTCTATTTCTCAGTGGTGCACACACAAGCTGTGCTGATGGAGCATTCAGCGTTGAGATTGGCCCTTCCAGCACTCAAATGGGAGAAGGGACTAATGCTCTAATGTGTGTATTGTGTGCTCCTCCCAGCTCTCTTGTATTCTCCTTGTATAGATAAGACTGAAAGAGAGGTAGTTTTTTATTCCATCTCACTTTGTAGATATCAGCTAAAAAACAACCAACCCTAAACCTAACAGAAACTTAGCTTTTCTATCATGAAATTAACAGCCACATTTTGTAATTGGAACAGGTCCCCAGTGGTACCCATCCCGTGTTGGCCTGCAACTAGAACGCAGTGAGTATTCATATGGCTGAATACAGCCACCTAATGTATTACTAACCCTCTGGCAGATTCTCCTCCTCACAGTATTGCCATCTCTATATGTGTTATTGGGTGAACTGTTAGTACATTCTCATTAACTGAAATCAATTATTAACTTATTAGTTTTCTCATTAATGAAGGAACCTAATGGTTTTCATAACCACTGAGTGAAATGTTCCAAAATACAGTGTATGATCACATAATGAAGACAAGGCAATTTTAAGCCCATTAACTCCCCTCCTTCCCTCACTGCATTACCTGTTTTAATACTTGCTCACTGCCTCACCAGAAGATGCAGCTGGCTGCCAGAGGCAGCCTCTGTGTCAGTCCACAAGTTCTTGGTGGACACGGCAGTGGAAGATAAAGCTGCCAGAGGCTGCTTGCTGTTTGGTCTGTGGATGTGTAGAATTGCAAAGCCATAGAAAATGAGGGCTCGGCACCTGATGGAATTTAGCACCCTGACTGATGCAAACAGTCAATAAACATATATTGAAAGGGAGACCATATATAAAGAAAAGAGCAAAGAGGTGTTGCAGCCATGGCAACATCCTGTGCCAGTGGCTGTTGGATTTTTCCAATATCCAGCTCACTGCCTATATTAAAAAACCAAACAAAACCACCCAAATATTGTTATTTCATCTGTCGACCTGCACACTCTAGATCCAAACAGTAATGTTATGCTCAGATGCACCTGGACTGCCTAGGTCAGACAGCTAGCAAAGAAATCTTGGATCGTGAGCCTTTGCCCAAGAAGTTGCATTCATCATCAGGTGCTGCCTATTGTAAAACAGCATGAGAATGCAAATGCTTCAGCAAAATATGTCAGTGAGGGAGGTGCTGTGTAACACGGACTTTGCCATTAGTCTTGCAAGACAGAACAAGAAACGCTCTGTGGAGTTGTCTGTGTGACTGCATGGCCTGTCTCTAATGGACCAGATTAACAGAGACAGCAGAGTACAACTGTGACACATTGCTGCCCTGTGTCATAGCAGCCTCATGCTTTTGTTAAAACAGGAAGGGAATAACCCTCATGGAAGAGCTCTAAGTTGCTAACCTGGGGAATAAGTACCAAGTCACCAAAATAAATCAGAATCCAAGCTGGGCCTACAGCTGGACCACTAGCAGGGCAGCCTCAGCACCATGGTGAGCCCCCGAGAGGGTACCTGCTGTTCATGCCATCTCCGCTTCCATTTTTGTCATTGCAGACGGGCCCTTTTTGAAGGATTCCGCCAGCATCCAAAGCCTTGCCGTCTCCTCCATCATTACACTGTATTTTACAGACCTGGGTCAGCAGGTTGGTTGGACGACAGTAAGTATGTCCTTGTAACAGTCAGCATGATACATCTTAATGGGCAATGTGTTTTGGCATCAAATTGCTTCAACTTCCTCAGCCTGTGCTTCCTTATGTAAAATGGTGTAATTAGTTTATCAGCACTCAAAACGGAATTAAATGTAGAGTGAGCCAAGTTATCAATATGCTAACTCTGACTTCCAATTAAAGATTAGAGGGGGAACATAAAAATATTGCCTGAGGAAAAAAAGTCAATTTTAAAAAACAGTTTTAGCTTATCTTGGGCTCATATGCCGGTGCAGAACTGTAGCCAAATACATTAATTTGCTGAAAGACTCCTCAGCTTTGGAAGTGGAAGGATATTATAAAGAAAAAACGGATTTCTAGTAATCCTGTTACTAATGCAGGAAAATAATTGAATGGAAATAGAAATGGATGGAAATACCTTACTCTTTGTTCAAGCGAAGAACAGTTCTGAGAGAGGATTCTTCTGCCGAGGATTCCAGGCAGAAGATGTCCAGCCAGGCGCAAGAGTAAAAACTTTTGAATCTCCTTGTAAAACAAAAGCATTTACCATGACAACAATACTTGTCTTATGCTGTAGGTAGACCTGGTTTGACTTTAGTTATTTTCCTATGAGCAGCTGTTGGAAGGTTAGGGTGCTGAGACAGAGGCAGCACATTCCATTCAAATGGGATATAGGGAACTCTAACCTTACAGGCTCCTTTTGGAAAGTGAGAAATGAAAGATAAAATTCTTTCACAGCTCAAAGACAGAAGACAGTAGAAGGGTTTGAAAGGACAATGAAGGAATGGGAGAAGAAGAGACCTTTCCAATGTCCTGCAGTGGGCATGTGTGGAGGAGCTGAGAGTAGTCTCACAATCACTCTGACCAAGGTTTTGCTGCAGTTTGCATGTAGAGCACTAGCTGAAGTAACACACAGCCGACATCTGTACATTGGGTAATGAGATTCCCAATTTCTACAGTGAGAAACATGGGTAAGACAGAACTACAGTTTCTGAAGGCCATAAAAGCCATAGTAAGACTACTCATGGCAATGGAAAGCAAACCACTGACTGTGTGCAATTCCTTTAATGCAGCGAGTTTTTTGCTAACTGGCATAATGGCTGCTGGCCAAATTATTAAGTTCTTACCTCAGACAGCCCACAGATCCCACCCTGCTCACATGGGGGGACTACAAGCCACTGTCCTTCCTTGGATGTGCCTACAAGGATGGAGCTTTTGGGCAGGTGTTTGAGCAGCTTGCAGGAACTGTTCCAGTTCCTCTCTCCAACAGGTTAGGAAGCATTCCTACAATGTACACTCAAGGTGAAGGTTACTGCCACAACAGTAACCCTTGACCTGGGAAAAGTCAGCCTCTGGATCAGCTCTATAAGGTCACATATCCATCCCAGCTGCTTGAGATTATGTGCATTTCTTCCTCTCCTGGGAAGCAGCTAGACCTGAGCAGCACAAATTCTGGCAGCTTTTAGTCCCTGTGAAGAACATGACCTGTGTCCATCCTTCTCAGTTCTGAAAGGATCCAAATCCCCAAGGGGTGACCAGCACTTTACTTCAGTGGAGCTAGAGCATTTCCCACTGTGTGACCTACCTGCTTGAGTAGAGGTCTGTGAGTTTACTGAGGCTTTACCCTATCCTGATTAATGGCCTACTGGGGCCAGACTAATTAATGCTAGTCCCGTTTTCTTCACGAATCCATCCCACCACCTCTCAACCATGGAATTTCCTTGCAAAGCAAAACTATGATTACTCCAGCTTCCTGTTTGCTACAATTAAGTAATCTGCAAGAACCTTATTTATTTCTCTTTTCCTGGTGGTTTATGTAGCCTAAGACAGTAACATAACTAAAGCTTAATATCCCATTATAAATACTGCAGTTATGACCAGGAGTAGGTACTGCAGACAGAGGCATTTTTTTTATGATTTAATCTGCATGCAAAAAGTTGACTCTGTGAGTTTCTGAATAGTCATCTTATCTCATTCTGCTCCATATTCTATATTGTCTCCCTTTTCAGTGGGAGAAATCATCTTCCTAGCCACATCACTTAAACAGTCAAGAGACTTTTATATTATAGCTAGTTTATAGCAATAGAGAAAAGGTTCACAGAAGACTGTATTCTAACAACAGCAATTAGAAATGCATTTGTACACAGGATATTTAGTTTTATTGCCATTTTTACTGTCTTTAGACCTCCTGTGCTCCCATCCCCCCTGATGCTCTACCAGATTTATGCATACAGTGAGGGAGGCTTCTGATTTAAAGGTTTGACATTTAAATAAAGAAGGTACAGAATAAAAATATTCTTATCTTGTCAGAAAAATGATAGCTAAGGTACAAAGGGCCACATTCAGGTCTGGACTCCAAAAATAGATGCAGAAGAACATGGAGACGTTGGTTCTCCAGAGGTCAACTGGGCATTGGGAATGGGTCTGTCTAGGGGAACACTCAACACAGAGTTGGGTTTCCTGGGGCTCTATCACCTCCCTGAAGATCTCACTTGAGAACCAAGAACACCAGTGCTGGGGATTTACACCAAGACAATGACTTGTGGTTTTTAAAAGGGGAAAACAGTATCGACCTCCACCTCCTGGGAGCAGTACTCTTTCCAAACATGTTGTGAAATAAAAGGTGATGCTGCTGTCTGTTCCCAAACAAAGAGTTTGTGCATCAGTAAGTCTGGGAAAATCAAGAAACTTCAGCTTCCCTTTTGGAGCATGGACAGTCTCAGATTTACAATACTTGTCACACTCCACCTTGGCAGCTTAAGGGTTTGATGTCTCCTGTTGCCTGCTTAGTCCCTCTGCCAGAGGCTGACATCTTGCAGGAAGGATGTCTCCTCTTCTTCCTCAGCTTTCCTAAAACACTGTTGCACAGTGACAAAAATAGTTTTGGTGTTTTGTGCTGTGAAAGGCCAGACTTCCCCTGGGCTCAAGTTACACCACAGGTCTGAGACTGGCTGACCAGTTTTCAACAAGTTCTAAAGGCTGGATTGCTATGACGGAGGGATGAGGACAAACTGGGGTGAGGGATTTGTGATTCTCCTCATTGGAACAATTATTTGTCAGTCTCTTTTGAGAAATGAGGTCCTTTTCTGGGATAAGAGTAGATATTCAACCTCAGCTGGCTCTTTTAGAAGAAAGGGGGCCCTCAAGGCTGATTTCCAGAATATAGTTCAGACACAAAACAAAACCTGTTTCTTAGTATCATGAAATTTGTTAGAACTCTTGCTGTACTCTCCCTTCTTTTATATAAAACAAATATTATCTGAAACACATAATTTACTTCTGCACAAGACTTACCAATTTCTTTACCCTGCCTTGAGGGCATAGTTGAGGTTTGCTGACTGAGGCTGCAGAGATACTAATGGGAGCTGAGTTTATAGATTTGTTCTATATGGCCCTGTAAAGATTTTACCCTCAGGGATGTTTGAGATTCCCACAACTGGAGTGATGGCTTTTATTTTTAATCTCTATGCAATTTTGGGCCTAGAGCATGTTTGACAGACACCTCTTTTTACATAATTGCAATGTGGCGTGGTGACTTTATGAAACATGGTTGGTGTTTTACTGCTAAGAATACACACTGCTGCTGTAGTGAAAAGAAGAAAAAACAGAAAACAATCCATCCCTCTGGCTCAAATTCACACTGTTGTTAAAACTTTGCTTATTTGAGCAATGACTGCAATTTCTGATTTATCAGCTTCTGTTGTCCTGTTGCTACCTGGGCCAGCTACCAAAAGGATCCGAATAGAACTGAGAAAACAGTATAGAACTGTAAAAAAAAAATTACCTCCAAGACTTTGAATTTCAGTAGATTAACCCTGAAACATAGTACTTCAGTAAATATTTTTTCTAACTGTGATTTAAAATTAGGGATTGCTTAAGTACTTTGACTCCTGAGGGCCTTAAAATAGTAAAGCTGGCAGCAGAACTGCTCCATTTCTAATTTCCCAATGAAAAAAGATTCTGATCAATCTAGAAATATTGAGACTAATACTTCTTGAAACCCAGGAGCGTCTTTGAAGTCTGAAAATCCACACTTTTCACTAATT